>OX031009.1:85990005-86025005 GCA_943735925.1 Pollenia amentaria
TATGTATATGTATATGTATATGTATATGTATATGTATATGTATATGTATATGTATATGTATATGTATATGTATATGTATATGTATATGTATATGTATATGTATATGTATATGTATATGTATATGTATATGTATATGTATATGTATATGTATATGTATATGTATATGTATATGTATATGTATATGTATATGTATATGTATATGTATATGTATATGTATATGTATATGTATATATGTATATGTATATGTATATGTATATGTATATGTATATGTATATGTATATGTATATGTATATGTATATGTATATGTATATGTATATGTATATGTATATGTATATGTATATGTATATGTATATGTATATGTATATGTATATGTATATGTATATGTATATGTATATGTATATGTATATGTATATGTATATGTATATGTATATGTATATGTATATGTATATGTATATGTATATGTATATGTATATGTATATGTATATGTATATGTATATGTATATGTATATGTATATGTATATGTATATGTATATGTATATGTATATGTATATGTATATGTATATGTATATGTATATGTATATGTATATGTATATGTATATGTATATGTATATGTATATGTATATGTATATGTATATGTATATGTATATGTATATGTATATGTATATGTATATGTATATGTATATGTATATGTATATGTATATGTATATGTATATGTATATGTATATGTATATGTATATGTATATGTATATGTATATGTATATGTATATGTATATGTATATGTATATGTATATGTATATGTATATGTATATGTATATGTATATGTATATGTATATGTATATGTATATGTATATGTATATGTATATGTATATGTATATGTATATGTATATGTATATGTATATGTATATGTATATGTATATGTATATGTATATGTATATGTATATGTATATGTATATGTATATGTATATGTATATGTATATGTATATGTATATGTATATGTATATGTATATGTATATGTATATGTATATGTATATGTATATGTATATGTATATGTATATGTATATGTATATGTATATGTATATGTATATGTATATGTATATGTATATGTATATGTATATGTATATGTATATGTATATGTATATGTATATGTATATGTATATGTATATGTATATGTATATGTATATGTATATGTATATGTATATGTATATGTATATGTATATGTATATGTATATGTATATGTATATGTATATGTATATGTATATGTATATGTATATGTATATGTATATGTATATGTATATGTATATGTATATGTATATGTATATGTATATGTATATGTATATGTATATGTATATGTATATGTATATGTATATGTATATGTATATGTATATGTATATGTATATGTATATGTATATGTATATGTATATGTATATGTATATGTATATGTATATGTATATGTATATGTATATGTATATGTATATGTATATGTATATGTATATGTATATGTATATGTATATGTATATGTATATGTATATGTATATGTATATGTATATGTATATGTATATGTATATGTATATGTATATGTATATGTATATGTATATGTATATGTATATGTATATGTATATGTATATGTATATGTATATGTATATGTATATGTATATGTATATGTATATGTATATGTATATGTATATGTATATGTATATGTATATGTATATGTATATGTATATGTATATGTATATGTATATGTATATGTATATGTATATGTATATGTATATGTATATGTATATGTATATGTATATGTATATGTATATGTATATGTATATGTATATGTATATGTATATGTATATGTATATGTATATGTATATGTATATGTATATGTATATGTATATGTATATGTATATGTATATGTATATGTATATGTATATGTATATGTATATGTATATGTATATGTATATGTATATGTATATGTATATGTATATGTATATGTATATGTATATGTATATGTATATGTATATGTATATGTATATGTATATGTATATGTATATGTATATGTATATGTATATGTATATGTATATGTATATGTATATGTATATGTATATGTATATGTATATGTATATGTATATGTATATGTATATGTATATGTATATGTATATGTATATGTATATGTATATGTATATGTATATGTATATGTATATGTATATGTATATGTATATGTATATGTATATGTATATGTATATGTATATGTATATGTATATGTATATGTATATGTATATGTATATGTATATGTATATGTATATGTATATGTATATGTATATGTATATGTATATGTATATGTATATGTATATGTATATGTATATGTATATGTATATGTATATGTATATGTATATGTATATGTATATGTATATGTATATGTATATGTATATGTATATGTATATGTATATGTATATGTATATGTATATGTATATGTATATGTATATGTATATGTATATGTATATGTATATGTATATGTATATGTATATGTATATGTATATGTATATGTATATGTATATGTATATGTATATGTATATGTATATGTATATGTATATGTATATGTATATGTATATGTATATGTATATGTATATGTATATGTATATGTATATGTATATGTATATGTATATGTATATGTATATGTATATGTATATGTATATGTATATGTATATGTATATGTATATGTATATGTATATGTATATGTATATGTATATGTATATGTATATGTATATGTATATGTATATGTATATGTATATGTATATGTATATGTATATGTATATGTATATGTATATGTATATGTATATGTATATGTATATGTATATGTATATGTATATGTATATGTATATGTATATGTATATGTATATGTATATGTATATGTATATGTATATGTATATGTATATGTATATGTATATGTATATGTATATGTATATGTATATGTATATGTATATGTATATGTATATGTATATGTATATGTATATGTATATGTATATGTATATGTATATGTATATGTATATGTATATGTATATGTATATGTATATGTATATGTATATGTATATGTATATGTATATGTATATGTATATGTATATGTATATGTATATGTATATGTATATGTATATGTATATGTATATGTATATGTATATGTATATGTATATGTATATGTATATGTATATGTATATGTATATGTATATGTATATGTATATGTATATGTATATGTATATGTATATGTATATGTATATGTATATGTATATGTATATGTATATGTATATGTATATGTATATGTATATGTATATGTATATGTATATGTATATGTATATGTATATGTATATGTATATGTATATGTATATGTATATGTATATGTATATGTATATGTATATGTATATGTATATGTATATGTATATGTATATGTATATGTATATGTATATGTATATGTATATGTATATGTATATGTATATGTATATGTATATGTATATGTATATGTATATGTATATGTATATGTATATGTATATGTATATGTATATGTATATGTATATGTATATGTATATGTATATGTATATGTATATGTATATGTATATGTATATGTATATGTATATGTATATGTATATGTATATGTATATGTATATGTATATGTATATGTATATGTATATGTATATGTATATGTATATGTATATGTATATGTATATGTATATGTATATGTATATGTATATGTATATGTATATGTATATGTATATGTATATGTATATGTATATGTATATGTATATGTATATGTATATGTATATGTATATGTATATGTATATGTATATGTATATGTATATGTATATGTATATGTATATGTATATGTATATGTATATGTATATGTATATGTATATGTATATGTATATGTATATGTATATGTATATGTATATGTATATGTATATGTATATGTATATGTATATGTATATGTATATGTATATGTATATGTATATGTATATGTATATGTATATGTATATGTATATGTATATGTATATGTATATGTATATGTATATGTATATGTATATGTATATGTATATGTATATGTATATGTATATGTATATGTATATGTATATGTATATGTATATGTATATGTATATGTATATGTATATGTATATGTATATGTATATGTATATGTATATGTATATGTATATGTATATGTATATGTATATGTATATGTATATGTATATGTATATGTATATGTATATGTATATGTATATGTATATGTATATGTATATGTATATGTATATGTATATGTATATGTATATGTATATGTATATGTATATGTATATGTATATGTATATGTATATGTATATGTATATGTATATGTATATGTATATGTATATGTATATGTATATGTATATGTATATGTATATGTATATGTATATGTATATGTATATGTATATGTATATGTATATGTATATGTATATGTATATGTATATGTATATGTATATGTATATGTATATGTATATGTATATGTATATGTATATGTATATGTATATGTATATGTATATGTATATGTATATGTATATGTATATGTATATGTATATGTATATGTATATGTATATGTATATGTATATGTATATGTATATGTATATGTATATGTATATGTATATGTATATGTATATGTATATGTATATGTATATGTATATGTATATGTATATGTATATGTATATGTATATGTATATGTATATGTATATGTATATGTATATGTATATGTATATGTATATGTATATGTATATGTATATGTATATGTATATGTATATGTATATGTATATGTATATGTATATGTATATGTATATGTATATGTATATGTATATGTATATGTATATGTATATGTATATGTATATGTATATGTATATGTATATGTATATGTATATGTATATGTATATGTATATGTATATGTATATGTATATGTATATGTATATGTATATGTATATGTATATGTATATGTATATGTATATGTATATGTATATGTATATGTATATGTATATGTATATGTATATGTATATGTATATGTATATGTATATGTATATGTATATGTATATGTATATGTATATGTATATGTATATGTATATGTATATGTATATGTATATGTATATGTATATGTATATGTATATGTATATGTATATGTATATGTATATGTATATGTATATGTATATGTATAGTATATGTATATGTATATGTATATGTATATGTATATGTATATGTATATGTATATGTATATGTATATGTATATGTATATGTATATGTATATGTATATGTATATGTATATGTATATGTATATGTATATGTATATGTATATGTATATGTATATGTATATGTATATGTATATGTATATGTATATGTATATGTATATGTATATGTATATGTATATGTATATGTATATGTATATGTATATGTATATGTATATGTATATGTATATGTATATGTATATGTATATGTATATGTATATGTATATGTATATGTATATGTATATGTATATGTATATGTATATGTATATGTATATGTATATGTATATGTATATGTATATGTATATGTATATGTATATGTATATGTATATGTATATGTATATGTATATGTATATGTATATGTATATGTATATGTATATGTATATGTATATGTATATGTATATGTATATGTATATGTATATGTATATGTATATGTATATGTATATGTATATGTATATGTATATGTATATGTATATGTATATGTATATGTATATGTATATGTATATGTATATGTATATGTATATGTATATGTATATGTATATGTATATGTATATGTATATGTATATGTATATGTATATGTATATGTATATGTATATGTATATGTATATGTATATGTATATGTATATGTATATGTATATGTATATGTATATGTATATGTATATGTATATGTATATGTATATGTATATGTATATGTATATGTATATGTATATGTATATGTATATGTATATGTATATGTATATGTATATGTATATGTATATGTATATGTATATGTATATGTATATGTATATGTATATGTATATGTATATGTATATGTATATGTATATGTATATGTATATGTATATGTATATGTATATGTATATGTATATGTATATGTATATGTATATGTATATGTATATGTATATGTATATGTATATGTATATGTATATGTATATGTATATGTATATGTATATGTATATGTATATGTATATGTATATGTATATGTATATGTATATGTATATGTATATGTATATGTATATGTATATGTATATGTATATGTATATGTATATGTATATGTATATGTATATGTATATGTATATGTATATGTATATGTATATGTATATGTATATGTATATGTATATGTATATGTATATGTATATGTATATGTATATGTATATGTATATGTATATGTATATGTATATGTATATGTATATGTATATGTATATGTATATGTATATGTATATGTATATGTATATGTATATGTATATGTATATGTATATGTATATGTATATGTATATGTATATGTATATGTATATGTATATGTATATGTATATGTATATGTATATGTATATGTATATGTATATGTATATGTATATGTATATGTATATGTATATGTATATGTATATGTATATGTATATGTATATGTATATGTATATGTATATGTATATGTATATGTATATGTATATGTATATGTATATGTATATGTATATGTATATGTATATGTATATGTATATGTATATGTATATGTATATGTATATGTATATGTATATGTATATGTATATGTATATGTATATGTATATGTATATGTATATGTATATGTATATGTATATGTATATGTATATGTATATGTATATGTATATGTATATGTATATGTATATGTATATGTATATGTATATGTATATGTATATGTATATGTATATGTATATGTATATGTATATGTATATGTATATGTATATGTATATGTATATGTATATGTATATGTATATGTATATGTATATGTATATGTATATGTATATGTATATGTATATGTATATGTATATGTATATGTATATGTATATGTATATGTATATGTATATGTATATGTATATGTATATGTATATGTATATGTATATGTATATGTATATGTATATGTATATGTATATGTATATGTATATGTATATGTATATGTATATGTATATGTATATGTATATGTATATGTATATGTATATGTATATGTATATGTATATGTATATGTATATGTATATGTATATGTATATGTATATGTATATGTATATGTATATGTATATGTATATGTATATGTATATGTATATGTATATGTATATGTATATGTATATGTATATGTATATGTATATGTATATGTATATGTATATGTATATGTATATGTATATGTATATGTATATGTATATGTATATGTATATGTATATGTATATGTATATGTATATGTATATGTATATGTATATGTATATGTATATGTATATGTATATGTATATGTATATGTATATGTATATGTATATGTATATGTATATGTATATGTATATGTATATGTATATGTATATGTATATGTATATGTATATGTATATGTATATGTATATGTATATGTATATGTATATGTATATGTATATGTATATGTATATGTATATGTATATGTATATGTATATGTATATGTATATGTATATGTATATGTATATGTATATGTATATGTATATGTATATGTATATGTATATGTATATGTATATGTATATGTATATGTATATGTATATGTATATGTATATGTATATGTATATGTATATGTATATGTATATGTATATGTATATGTATATGTATATGTATATGTATATGTATATGTATATGTATATGTATATGTATATGTATATGTATATGTATATGTATATGTATATGTATATGTATATGTATATGTATATGTATATGTATATGTATATGTATATGTATATGTATATGTATATGTATATGTATATGTATATGTATATGTATATGTATATGTATATGTATATGTATATGTATATGTATATGTATATGTATATGTATATGTATATGTATATGTATATGTATATGTATATGTATATGTATATGTATATGTATATGTATATGTATATGTATATGTATATGTATATGTATATGTATATGTATATGTATATGTATATGTATATGTATATGTATATGTATATGTATATGTATATGTATATGTATATGTATATGTATATGTATATGTATATGTATATGTATATGTATATGTATATGTATATGTATATGTATATGTATATGTATATGTATATGTATATGTATATGTATATGTATATGTATATGTATATGTATATGTATATGTATATGTATATGTATATGTATATGTATATGTATATGTATATGTATATGTATATGTATATGTATATGTATATGTATATGTATATGTATATGTATATGTATATGTATATGTATATGTATATGTATATGTATATGTATATGTATATGTATATGTATATGTATATGTATATGTATATGTATATGTATATGTATATGTATATGTATATGTATATGTATATGTATATGTATATGTATATGTATATGTATATGTATATGTATATGTATATGTATATGTATATGTATATGTATATGTATATGTATATGTATATGTATATGTATATGTATATGTATATGTATATGTATATGTATATGTATATGTATATGTATATGTATATGTATATGTATATGTATATGTATATGTATATGTATATGTATATGTATATGTATATGTATATGTATATGTATATGTATATGTATATGTATATGTATATGTATATGTATATGTATATGTATATGTATATGTATATGTATATGTATATGTATATGTATATGTATATGTATATGTATATGTATATGTATATGTATATGTATATGTATATGTATATGTATATGTATATGTATATGTATATGTATATGTATATGTATATGTATATGTATATGTATATGTATATGTATATGTATATGTATATGTATATGTATATGTATATGTATATGTATATGTATATGTATATGTATATGTATATGTATATGTATATGTATATGTATATGTATATGTATATGTATATGTATATGTATATGTATATGTATATGTATATGTATATGTATATGTATATGTATATGTATATGTATATGTATATGTATATGTATATGTATATGTATATGTATATGTATATGTATATGTATATGTATATGTATATGTATATGTATATGTATATGTATATGTATATGTATATGTATATGTATATGTATATGTATATGTATATGTATATGTATATGTATATGTATATGTATATGTATATGTATATGTATATGTATATGTATATGTATATGTATATGTATATGTATATGTATATGTATATGTATATGTATATGTATATGTATATGTATATGTATATGTATATGTATATGTATATGTATATGTATATGTATATGTATATGTATATGTATATGTATATGTATATGTATATGTATATGTATATGTATATGTATATGTATATGTATATGTATATGTATATGTATATGTATATGTATATGTATATGTATATGTATATGTATATGTATATGTATATGTATATGTATATGTATATGTATATGTATATGTATATGTATATGTATATGTATATGTATATGTATATGTATATGTATATGTATATGTATATGTATATGTATATGTATATGTATATGTATATGTATATGTATATGTATATGTATATGTATATGTATATGTATATGTATATGTATATGTATATGTATATGTATATGTATATGTATATGTATATGTATATGTATATGTATATGTATATGTATATGTATATGTATATGTATATGTATATGTATATGTATATGTATATGTATATGTATATGTATATGTATATGTATATGTATATGTATATGTATATGTATATGTATATGTATATGTATATGTATATGTATATGTATATGTATATGTATATGTATATGTATATGTATATGTATATGTATATGTATATGTATATGTATATGTATATGTATATGTATATGTATATGTATATGCACAGGGAATAATTGGCGAACAGAAAAAATCTTGAAATTTTTTAATTAAATATTATAAATTGCAATATTTTAGAAATCTAAATTCAATATTTTTCTTCTAAACTTTTTAGAAGTCTTTTAAAAATGGGTTTTTGTCGACAGCGCATAATTGACGAACAGCTGTATACGTTGTATTTAATTGGCGAACATGACTAATTAATATGCTCCGTGTATATGAAATTTTTTGTTGCCATGTTTACACATTATTATTCCCAAATTCTTATAGGGCACGTTATTTATGTCTGCCGACTTTGGAGTGTACATTAATTTTAATTAGTGTTGTCAAAACAATAAATCTTGTTTTTCAACGCTAATTTTCAGCAATGTAGCGTTTTTTTGGAAAAATCCCGCAAAAAAAATGAAATATTACAACACTAAAATTGCTTTATTAAATAATTTTTTCAAGTGTGAGTATCAAAATATTAGTTGAAAATATAAAAAAAAGAAAATTTTGTTTATTCTACATTAAGTGTATAAAAAATAATGGCTTAGTACAACTAAAGCACATGATAATAAACGAGAATAAGTAAAACTGTATGTTAATTGTAGATTTATGCGGGGTTTTGACCAACAATTTTTATCATTACAAGAAGGTAAATTTTTTTGTATTTCAATAGAAATTAAACAATTTAGTTAATTTTATTTTTTAAAAGGTTATTGTGAACTGGAACATTGCACAACAGACGCTCAACAAGTTATGTACATATATTGTTTTGGCAGGTATACATATGTATTTTGTTGTTAATTATAAAAGAAAAAATGAATGATTTTGCTTATTTTTTTATTCCATTCCAAAGGTGGTTGAATCATATTCATCGGAAATGCCAGCTAGGACTTTTTCAATTTGTTACGGGCTCATTACTTGTTCCTCTACATGGTTTCCGTGCCTTACAGAGTTCAATAGGTGCTGTAGAGCCACGACTCTACCATACACTTAACCTAGATGTGCCCAAACAAAATCTACCCAAAGCTCATACATGTTTCGGCTTAAATATAGTTTACCGACGCAGCTCCAAATAAAAAAAGGAGCTATGGTGATAGAAAATGGAAAAATAAGAAGAAAAAATTAAATAAAAAAGTTGGCGCAAATGCTTAGTTTTCGAGTTATGAACGTTTAAAGTTTTCATATAAATATGTGATTTTGCACTACATTTCCAACTTTGCGTGCGGCCGAAGGCCGGCATTGCATAGAAGCTTTAGTTAGTGAAGCTAGTGTTTGTTATACCATGGAGTAGAAAATCTTTGAGCCCGGCCGATGGTCGGCAATGCAGAAAAGCTTTAGTTAGCGAAGCTAGTGTTTGTTATACCATGGAGCAGAAAAGCTTTAGTTAGCGAAGCTAGTGTTTGTTATACCATAGGGGAGAAAATCCATGCACCCGGCTGAAGGCCGGCTATGCCAGGAAGTTTTTTGTGACGTTGGTGTTTGTTATTTTCTAAAATTTGTATTACACTTTTATTTAAATTAACTATATACTTTCCTAGTGCACTTCCGTTACATTTTGACGTAAAATGAAAAAAAAACTGTTATGCGAGCTAAAGAGCTTAAAATTTTGCAATAAATGTTGTATATTTAGAAAAATCTGTTCAAGAGCTTTAAAATGACACCAATATTGGCCATATACTCTTAGAATTGTAGTGGGAACTCGCATATTTATATGAAAACTTTAAACGTACATAACTCGAAAACTAAGCGTTTGCGCCAAGTTTCTTATTTCATTTTTTCTTCTTATTTTTCCATTTTCTATCTCCCTGGGTACTTTTTTTTATTTGGAGCTGCTCAAATAGAATCTGGGAATATTAGTCCGCATGTTGGGTTTCATTTTTATTATGAATTTTTATATTAATTCGAATGTGTATTCTAAGTCAAATTACAGTTGAAAAAGCTTTTATATTTTAATAATCTTATTCCTTCAATATTCCTATTTATTCCTGGAAAATATTGCAGGAATAAAATTATTAAAGTATAGAAGCTTTTTAAATTGTAATTTGACTTACTGTAATTTGTAATTGTACTGAATTTGAATACTCATTCGAGTTTTAAAAAATTTATAATGAAAATATAAATATAAATTTTTATAAAAATGTTTTCCATAATTTAAATTTTCCTCTTTAAAAACCAACTTTACACTTTACTTACTTAAATTATTATTATAATTTCTTTATTAGTATTAAAAATACTTTTCAGAACTATTACATTAATGTTTGTCTATAAATTTTTTAGAATTTCTTAAATAAATTTATTTTTTTTTTTTAGAAATTTATTTTTAAAATCAAATAAATAAAAAATTTTAATTAAATTGAAAATTATTGTGATTTTTAATCAAATTTGTGAAAAAATTTAAGTTTCAAGTGATTCACGTGATAACTAAAACACTTTATGGCTCAGATAATAGCTACAGCCCCTATAATCCCAGTCCAAGTCCAGCACCTTCACCATATCCTACACTTACTATATACTTGGCTCCTGTTTTACCAGAAGTTGGAGATGATTTCAAAGTTATTTATGGTAATGAACGGGAATCGGTCGGTAAAGTGGTCTCGCATTCGGATAAAGACACTAGCATATGCAAACTCAATGTAGAAATAAAGATTATACCTACTGCGTATTTGAGCAAAATTAAATCAATCGATTAATTCATAAGAATACATTAAACAACTTTTTTAACGCAAGCTTCGCGGAAACTCTAAATAATTTCAAATATATAAAAAGATTTTTAAAAATCTTAATATCTGTTTCTTTTATTTTTAATCATACAAAAATAAAGTGTTAAAAGATATGGAATATTTGGGGCCAATTATAAATGCTTTTAATAATTTGAATAACCCTTCTAAAATTAAAAAAAATATTTAATTTTAGATGTGTTTGCGAATGATTTTCTAATGCAACCGCATCAACGGCAAATTTGCGAATTCCTTCGGAAAGTTTGTCGGTAGCCATGCCGTCCTCGTTAAGCATCCATCTGAAAGTAGGTTCATCCATGTTGATCTCTTCCAAATTTACTTTGGCTGCATCTTCAGCATTCAATTGTGGTGTAACTTCATCTGTTACTTTTGCCTCAGCGCATGCAACAGCCTGTGCAAAACAAAATAGTAAAGTCAAAGTTACATTTGACATTGTGTTGGGATTCCAAAATTTTTGCAGCTTGAATGCCCTCCCAGGTGGAGGCTAATTTTATTAGAATGCGATCCTTTCCAATTCCCATGTCTTCGTACAATGAAATCAATTTTAATGCCTTTTCAACGCTCTTCTCGGTATCAAAATACAGACGAGCATCTACTTCAGTCGAAACACGCCCGGGAACAATTTTTAATATTTCACATCCAAATAAAACGCACAAATAATCCATGGCGTCTTCAATTTTTTCATCCGCAGATCTGCAAAGGAATAAATGTATAAACATAAATATGTACATACATATTGCATTCGCTGCTTGTTTGAAATCATACTTAGGGCTAATAAATCAGAGCAAGTTAAACTCTATTTTTGGTTTAAAATGTGTTTAAGCCAACAAATCTATAAATCAGAAAACATATAAACCATCCTTAAACGCATAAAATTGGGCGTTTAAACTACCAATACAAACCATATGAATTTGTCTACATTTATCGTAGTGCTGCCACATGTTTATTTTTACACCACATATAATACCTGGGACACTGATTTACAACTGTTGAGTTTAAACTACATATAAATTTAAGTTTAGTTCAACTAAACCAGCGTTTAAACACTCACTGATTTATTAGCCATTAGACCCCTTTCAGACAAGCAAAGTTTACTTTGCAAAGTCTTGAGTTTATAGAAGAGAAGGGAAAAGAGTATAGCGGGGGAGTACATACTTTGCCGTACTCGCAAAGTCGTTTTGTTTTTCGTTCGTAGATTATACCTGAAGTTGGCTGCAACTTTATATTTTTATACAGCGTTACCAGAATCTTTGGAATAAAAATTGTCATATTGCGAAAGAAATCATATTTTGAAGAGGAAAATCTTAAATTTTTTAAAACAAGGGCAAAATAGTAAGAATTATTAATTTTTTATAAAAACATACTTCTTATTATTTAAATTGAAATACATAAAAACATAATTCGTCAGTATATGAAACTTTATATGAATACATTTTTTCTTTTCACAAATATTTTTTTTATCAATATTCTAAAGGTACGTTTAGACTGATGAAATATTTGAAAGCAAACATCAAATATTTCATTAACGTAGTCTGAACACACAATATCAAATAAAATAACAGCTGATTTTGAACAAATAAAAGTATTTGCCGGCAAACAAATATTTGTTCAATGTGAACATAATGTGAACACAAAAAATCAAATATTTTAGTAATTTTTGAGCCAACATTTATTTGATATTACAAAAAAATTGTAAGAGCAAACAACGACAAATAATTTTAGCCATGTTCCGGATAGAAGCAAATTTTCCTGTAAGTTTTCGGATTCTTTACAATTTTAAAGATTTTTTATAATTATTAGACTTTGCTATCGTGCCGCTATTAGCATATTTTTGCGATTTTCCGCTAAGAAAAATAGCTAACTTGGAAACAAACCCTAAAATATATTAGAAATTGCTAAATCGGTTAAAAAAACAAAATGTAGGGGAAAAACAAAAAAAAAAATGTTGTAAAAATAGCGAAAATTCGCGAACCAAAAATTCTATAAAAATTGCTTAATTAGCGGTAATTCGCAAAAATTTGCTAATAGCGGCACAATAGCAAAGTCTAATAATTATAAAAAATCTTTAAAATTGTAAAGAATCCGAAAACTTACAGGAAAATTTGCTTCTATCCGGAACATGGCTAAAATTATTTGTCGTTGTTTGCTCTTACAATTTTTTTGTAATATCAAATAAATGTTTTCTCAAAAATTACTAAAATATTTGATTTTTTGTGTTCACACTATGTTCACATTGGACAAATATTTGTTTGCCGGCAAATACTTTTATTTGCTCAAAATCAGCTGTTATTTTATTTGATACTCAAAAATATTTTGTGTTCAGACTACGATAATGAAATATTTGATGTTTTCTTTCAAATATTTCATCAGTCTGATTTAAAACAAAAACAAAGTTTTTAGAATTTGTTTTTGTTTTAAATGTAGGTGTTCGAAAGAAGGAATTCTTTCGCACATTGGAAATAGGTTATAATATGCCTTTTTTAATATTTTTATGTCCAGAAATAATGATGCAATTTTGTGTATTCTAGATACTGGGTACAAAAGTGTGCAGCACCAACACACATCAAGCTGATGCAAAACTTCTTTAAAAATTGACTGTTTAAATAATCGTGTATTTTCTATAAGCAAAATTAAAGTAAAAATCAGAATTTCTAAAAATAAAAAATCATCATTTGAGATAAAAATCTTTAATCATATTTTTGTTAAAAAAAATAATCCAAAATATGATAAAATCATCATTCTGGCAACGCTGTTTATATATTATATTCAAACAAGAGAAAACAAAAATTTGTCAAATTAAACTTTGTGTGTCTGAGCACCAAACAAAGTTTAAAAGTGAATTCAACAGACTTTGTCAAAGTAAACTTTGCCTGTCTGAAAGGGGTCTTAGCATCGTTTTTTTCTCATATCCTTCTGCTTCTTTTTTTCCTTATAGCAATCCATTTTGTAGTTGGTCCATGGGTATAACTTATTATTTCCAACTGCACGTGTTGTTTTTTTTTCAATTTGAGTTTTTATATTGAAGGCACAGTGTTGCTTTTTTTTTGACGGCTACAAGAATGTCAACTTAAGTAAGAAAGTTGCCATACTTGATCGTAAAGTTACCCACAGACGAGGCAACATTTCTCGAAACATGGGCATGTTTCACTATATGTTGCTAAGTGTGTAGCAATGTACCTGATTGAAATTCGTGTTACTTATTATGTATAATGGAATATAAAAATTTGCCAAATTTATGGGATATAAAATGTGATTGGTAGAAAAACAAAACAATAAAAATTGTTTTTTGTTTCGTAGTAATATATTCAAGAAACACGCAATACTAATGTTTAATTTTTAGTGTCATCGTCTGTGGTAAAAACTGAAACATAAGTAGTTAATACCTGTTTCGACAAATGTTGCCTGGTCTGTGGGTACCTTAAAAACAGAAAGAAGCGATGATTTGGCGTTGAAGATATAACCAAATTTATAATGCCTCTTTAATAATTTAAAAAACACTAAAATTTATTTAAAAATGCCTTGAAATACAACTTATATGAGAAAGAGAGAAATTTTGGTGTGTATAGACGTGTTTGTCACAAGCTCTTAAAATAATTTGAATTTTGCTAAGAAATAAGCGTTAGAAAGGCTTTTAAGCGGGATTAAATTGAATTTTGTGCCAAGGACTGTGCTGTGCATGTGAAAGTGTTTTTAAATAATTGTTTTTATTTAAAAAAAAAACTAAATTAAATTCTAAAAAATAGAAACACAAACGAAAGTAAGACAAAAGGGGCAGATGAGTGAAAACTGCAGTAATTGTCTCTTTTGTATTATTGTTTATTGTTGCTAACAAATAAACGTCATCTCCTGCAACATTAAAATTTTTGTGTCAACGTTAATGCAACTCTGTGCATAGTGAGTCAAATTTAGTTACGTTACTGACTACTGTACAACAATTTAGTTATTCTGCGGACCACTAGGTGGCGTAATTGTGTAATCTGTTAAAGCTAGTTCTCGTACTGACAACTAGGTGGCGTTATTGTGTTACTTCTCGTCCGTTAACGTACAAAAATTTTTATTAATCTTGCTCAATATGTGGAAGAGGAAATGTTTAGAAGATTCGTCAGAAATGGTGGCAGCAGGAGAAAAAGTGGGAGATATGGCTGTAAATGATCTTTTGGAGTTGATGCAAGGTTCAATAGCTAAAACTCTTGATGAAAAATTAAAAACATTACCAACTAAAGAAGATTTTGATAAAATAAATACAAAAATTGAAGATGTATCAGATAAATTTAATAACCTTTCAGCTGAAAACGAAATATTGAAAGAAAAAGTAAAAACTTTAGAAGAGTTCAAAGAACTAACAGAGCGAAGATTAATAAATCTGGAGGATTCTGTGAAGCGGAAGAATATTATAATAAGAGGAATTGAAGCTCAACAATCCGTATACAAAGCAGTGCAAAAATTATTTAAAGACACAATGAAAATAAAGCCAGCAGTTGAAATCGTCACTGTAAAGAAAATCTTTGAAAAAGAGGATAAAATGGTAGTTAAAGTAGAGTTGAGAACTGAAAAGATGGTATCAGATGTTTTAAAATTTACTAAGAATCTTAGAGGCACTTCGATATTTATTGAAATTGACTTGAACTGTGATCGTCTACAGAGAAAAAAAATTATGCTTCAATTAAAAAGTGATATATTGGAGGTAAACAAAACGAAGAAAATTCTGGTCCGCAACGATAAGATTAGAGTCGGAGATGAATGGTTACGCTGGGACAACAAGCAGGTTCTGGTAGGCGACAAAGAAAGTGCTGAAGCTATTTTAACGGCAACATATGGTGAGGAGGCATCTAAAATAGATATAAGTTATAATAGTTTACTAACAAAAATCAATTCAAAAAACGTAAATGTTCTTATTTAAAAAATGTTATCGTAAACAAAAGCATTGATAATGAAAATGAAATAATAGAATATAAACAGCTTAAAATTTTATCGTACAATATACATGGGTTAGAAAACAAACAATTTCAGGCAGATTTTTTCAATTACATTAACTCTTTTGATATAGTTATCTTATAAGAAACACACTTAACTGAGGAAAAGATTGAACAATTCAAAAAATATTTTAAACATTTAAATACTTATTGGAAACCAGCAACTAGGAACAGTAGATTTGGTAGAGCAATTGGAGGTTGTATGTATGGCACAAATAAAAACATAAATTCTTCGTTCATAAAATGTACATTCAGTAATCAGAATAATATGGATATAATAAGAATCAAAATTAATGACACAGAGGTTTTAATTGCTCCTCAATATATCAGAGGAGCTGAATGGTATTCTGATTTTACTGCGGTGGAAAAATATTTTACTGAAAATAGTCCTATGAATGCGGTAGTTATTGGTGACTTAAATGTTCGTATTGGTGATATACAAGCAGAAGCAGATGACAACGTCTTAAATAAGTTTCATGCAAACTCTGGTATTCGAAAATCAAAAGATTCCGAAGTAAATGCTAAAGGGAGAACACTCATAGAGTTCTGTGAAGATTTTGGGTTAATAGTTTTAAATGGTGCGACAAAGGGAGATGAGTGTGGGAACTTTACATTTATGAATGGTGTCGGAGAGTCAGTCAATGATATTTGTGCGGTGTCACATGACCTGCTGGGTTTAATTGAACGTTTTACGGTAGAAGAACAAATATGGTCGGACCATATGCCGTTAGTTTTGAATTTTAAAGTAAGACTTCAAAATACCCCAAATAAAACACAACAACTGCTTCCAAAGTTACATTGGAATGATAATTTAAAAGGACAGTATAACCATAAAGTTCTAGATAACCTGAGAATTTTAAAGAACCAAAAAGATTTAATAAATTTGGAAGATATAGTGAACATTATAAACAAATCCACAACTCAAAATAATTTAAATAAAAGGTTAGTTGCTAAAAATAGATGGTTTGACTGGCAATGTAAAAAAGCTAGAAACACTTCTTTTGAGTTATTGAAAGAATATAAACAACATATGGATGCCGAATCCAAAAGAAAGTATTTAAAGGCAAATGAAAATTTTAAAATTGTTTGTAATGAAAGAAAAAATAAGTACTATACGGAGCTAGAAGTCAAGCTTAATAAAGTAAATGATAGTAAATCATGGTGGAAGATTGCAAATGAGATCCGAAATAAAAACGATCAAGAACTGCCAAATATATCTTCGTCCGATTTTAAGTCCTATTTTATGACACTACTAAACCCATTGCAGAATTCAAAAGATATTCAGTATGCGCATTTGTACCATGAAGATAGTTTTTTGGATAACAATATTACAACAGCGGAAATATATCAAGTTTTAGCGAAGGCAAAATCAGGAAAAGCACCAGGTGAGGATAGAATTCCCTACGAATTTTTCAAAAATGCACCGCATGAGTTAATTATCGAAATGGCAAACGCTTATAATGCTCAATATAATAATCTTCAAGCAGATAAAACTTTCACCACAAGTGTAATATTCCCTATTTTTAAAAAAGGTGACTCTAATCAAACAAGTAACTATAGAGGAATCTCTTTTATGAACACCATAGCTAAAGTGTTAATGGCTGTTATCACGGAAAGATTGTATAATTGGGTCTATCAGCACAACATTCTCTCTGAGTACCAGGCCGGTTTTAGAAGAGAATATTCCACTATTGACAATATTTCTAATTTAACGACCATTGTGCACCTGAAGTTTAAGGAGGGGAAAAAAGTTTACGCGTTTTTTGTTGACTTCAAAGCGGCTTTTGACAAAGTCGTTAGAAAATCCCTAATATATAAGTTGCATGCTATGGGAGTATCAACGAAAATGGTACGCTTTATTGAAAGCGTATACAATGAAACATATTCAACAGTGTGGAATGGGCAAGAACTATCAGAAAAATTTGAAACTGCTTCAGGAGTTAAACAAGGGTGCATATTATCCCCTTTGCTTTTTTCATTATATATAAATGATCTCCATGATTTTCTTGAAGGTGGTTTACAAGTTGGTAATTTAAATATCAGACTGTTGTTATACGCCGATGATATTGTGTTGATATCAGATGATGTAAATGTGCTACAAAAAATGATAAAAAAACTTGAAACTTATTGCAACTACTGGAACTTGGAAGTAAATTTGGCAAAGTCTAAAATAATGGTATTTCGAAATGGCGGACGGTTGGCACATCATGAAAAATAGGTATTCAATGGGGAGGAAATTGATATAGTCAACGAATACTGTTATCTTGGCATGATCCTGACTCCGAAATGTGTATTTACGAAACACGTATCAAAGAGACTTAGTTCTGCAAAAAACTGCTTAAACTCAACATGGAGTAATTTTTTGGGTAAAAAGGATATATCGTTTCAAGCTAAAACTCACCTGTATAATGCGGTTTGCCGTTCCATACAATCGTATGGAGCTCAAATATGGGGTCATTCTCATTTTGACGAGGTTGATCGCTTACAAAGATACTTTGTCAAACGTGTTATTAATCTACCGAAATTCACACCGAATTATACACTTTTTTTAGAATCAGGTATGGAAGATGGCCACTTATTTACCCTTGAGTTGCATATGCGTTACATTGCTCGAACCCTCTTTCAGTATACTAACGAACGGCTCCCAAATTTTTTAAGTTTAGTAGCTCTAACACATAACATATCGTGGGCGAACAGTTTAAATACATTGGGCCTAGAGTACTATGTCCGATTATCACCAAATATAACACAACAGGAGTGGAACCAAAACCAAACACTTATTTTAAATTCATTAAGATTAAAAAACCATTTAAATCATCTACGTGGGTGGGAGCTAACGGAATCTTTTTATAATAAAACAAATCCAACGGTAGGACACTTATATTTCAATGGTAATCATACCCAAACTAACATAATGTGGATCTTCAAAGCTCGCTGCGATTTGATAGAACTGAGTGGGTCTCGGCATTCGAGAAGAACTAGCAAAATTTGCTCTTTGTGCAATTCAAAAGAAGTTGAAAACATCCAACATTTCATTGGAAGATGCCCAATTTTAAATTACTTTAGATTAAAATGGTTTAATAAGATAGCTCTATCTGATGAGGAAATAATTAGAAATTTAAATGGGGAAAACAATTGGCAGAATTTAGTACAATACATTATCAGTGCTTTAGCTTATCGTAAAACACTAATATTTGAATATAATGATTAAAAATCAATACATTGTAAAATTAAATTATATTTTTTATGTGAAACTCTTTTTTTCCGGCTAACGACATAGTCACAGCCGTATATTCTTTAAGATATTTTTATAACGTTTTTAAAAAAAAACAAAGAAAATACCAAATAAAGAATTACTACTACTACTACTACTACTACAACTTATAGTTAAATAACAATTAAGTAAAATCAAGAAATGTAATTCGTTAACATATTGGAAAAAATAACGTGAAACCTTATTCATAAAAAATATATATGTTTAATAAAAGTAAAATCAACCAAATTTCTATTTAAAACTCAGTTTATTAAAAGTTTATAAATTGAAACTTTTTGTATGTGGCCTTTCAACGACAATCAACGAAATTTTGTCAGCTCATTATTGGTTTGACCTACCGACCATTTAAAAAAATGAGTTAGAGGGTAATCAAAATATATGTATATACCACATATATATTTTGGTTACTCGCTCTCTGAATCCAAAACCTGTTCCACGAAATTTTTTGGATTTCTGAGCTATTTTAAATTGTATTAAGTATTGTTTTGCTCTATAAGCCTGAAATTCACTGTTAACGCTAAAACTAATTACATTGCTGTATTGAAATTTATTCTCACGTATTTTTTTTTTAATCAGAAATCAGTCTTTAGAATTTTGGGATGATTGGTCCATAATTTACCATAGGTCCAATACAAATTACCCTCCCAAAAATTATTTTAGTTTGGCTAAAACTGTTACGAATCATGATATTTTGCTCAAGCCAGCTCAAATTTCTAACAAGAAACGCATAAAACTTTCTTATTGTCGGTCAATAGTTTTATTTATACCATTTACTTCACCCCACTGACCTCGGTTTGGTGACTCCATCTAGCCATTCTGCGGCTAACTCAGACCTCAGCCTTTACAAACACTTTTCATCTTTTGTGATTAAAATCAAAAGTTGTTTACAGATTTTAATAATTTATGCTGTTTTCTATACGTGTGGGTTTTAAAAAAGAAAAACTTTGAAGTTTTGCCAAAAAATTAATTTTTTTTTGCACATATTCGAAAAGAGTTTAACCTTACTTAAATATAATTTTATTGCAGGTTTACGGTTCTTTTAGGTAATTCAATAAAATAACCCGTTTTTGAGCTAAGCACCCCATACACGTTTCAATCCAAGTGACAAAGAATATATTCAATTGAAACGTGTATGGGCTGCTTTACGCGAATACATATTGTGCAGCCTCCTCAATTTTCGAATAACGGTATACCCCGAAAACAAGAGCTTACAAAAAAAAAAAAAAACGGTTGGGACCACTGGATTCAGCGTACCGGAATTACGTTAGAAAAGGTTCAAACATTAAAAAAGTACCAGTTAAAAAATAAAAAAGTTTCCTTTTATAGATGACATTGCATGTTTAATTTTATGTTTCTAGGTCCAACATTAACGAAAATTAAAAAAATGTACCATAACAATACTTTTTGTTAAGTTTTATAAAACTGTCATTTGCTTAAGCAAAGTGCGTAACTGATCGACCATTTGGTACGTCAAATGTTTCTTATTTTGTTTTTTTAAATACATTTGAGACTTTTTGTTAATTTTTGACAGTAGGTTAGGCAAGGTTATGCATATTATGGTTGTTGGGCCTTAACTTTTACTGCCTGTTTTTAGAACACGGGCGAAACACTCATTCGTTTAACTTATATTTAAAAAAAATTTTTGAAATTTTGTTTTAAATTCTAAAAACAACCAGTAAGTTAACTTTTCTGAGCGTATTAATAACAAATATCAACAAATCAGTACAAAACATCTTAAATCACATTAGAATTAAGGCAGAAATTGTGGTATATTTGAAGTAGCCATCTCAAAAATAAAAATGGAATGCCACAAAATTCTCGAGGCTGTAGAAAACACATAGGAAAATATAACATGTACCGAAATTTTCTGATGTTAAAGCAAATTCGTATAAGTTTTCCTTGAAGCTGTGAAAACGTAACTAAGCAATGACTGGTCCAATTTCTGCAACCTGAAAAAACAATAATGTAGTTAATGGTGGGCTGGCAAATTTTTAAGACACAGTATTCGTGATCCGAAAATTTGTGAAGAACTCCTTGAAAGACAAAAATCGGATGATGTATTTATATACATAATTGTTGTTCAAGGAGTTGTGCACTTTAAACCAGGAGATGCAAATTAAATCTAAGTCAATGTATTGTAATGAAAACTAAGTAATAAATTTAGTATGTTATTTCCGAAAAATCTTTAATTGTTTATTTTCGCATTTTTTTATAATTCTATAATAAAAGAGTATTTTACAGCTTAAGGTTATAAAAAACAAAAAGAAACTTAACAAACATAAAAAATAAACATTCATTTGTATTAGACAACAATTTTTTTTTTTAAATTACATAAATGTGAAAATATAAAAAAATGTGAAAATAAACATTAACTTCCTGGCCCACAATGTCGACAAGAACATTTCTTTCGCATATTTATATTGAAAACAATAATAAAATATTGAAATTTGTTTTTGTTTTCAATATTAATATTCGAAAGAAATGTTCTTGTCGACATTGTGGGCCAGGCAGTTAATGTTTATTTTCACATTTTTTTTTTTTATAATTCTATCATAAAACAGTATTTTACAGTTCAAGGTTTAAAAAAAAAAAAAGAAACTTAAACATTTTTTTTTTTAACTACATAAATTCTAACCCCCATATTCATAAAAACTATTTTTGATTAATAAAAAGTACAAAAACAAAAAACTTAATAAAAAAAAAAAACAAATTTGTACATATCGTCAGCTAAAATGCAAAAGGGCGTAACAACAGTTTTTTTTTTATTTTTTTATAGAAGCAAAAAACTTCACAAAATCAAAACAAGATGAACTTGTCATTTGAATTTATTTAAGGCTAGTTTACACGGTAATACAAAGTATTGCGACATGTCAAAAATTATGTAGAATGAGCAAAATCTTATAATGTAAAAGCAAAATGCATTGAGTAAGAGAGAATACTGATACAAAATTTAACAAACGGTCGGCAAATGCTTATTTTCTAAACCATTTTAGAACCTTATCTATTCTCATGACACATTTTGACAGATAATATTTAAGGTGGTAACTGTAACAATCTGCTTTTTTGTTATTTACTCAGTTGTTTAATATCTTTGCTTTTATTGTACTTAGCCTGCAGCCACACGATCAAGTTTTGTCTTTCAATTCCTTTAAATTGGCTCTCACTCTCATTTTTTTACTAACACGTTCACACTTTATAAATTGACCACGAGATTGTTCTCAATTTTACTTTTCTATTTGTTTGGCAATTTTTCGTTCAATTTAACAGCTGATTAGAAGTTAAGTGAGCAAATTTTTCGTTTGGCTTTTTAAATAGTTTTCTTGATGACATCTTGAAAGTAAATTGCTTAAAAATTGCGTGTAGCCTACGTCATAGCTTTCAATTTATATAAATTTTGACAAACAGTGTATGTAAAAAATATATGAGAATACATTTCAATACAGCAATGTAATTAGTTTTAGCGTTAACAGTGAATTTCAGGCTCATAAAGCAAAACAATACTTAATACACTTTAAAATAGTTGATATGGAGCAAAATTAATGCTTAATATCTCAGAAATCCCAAAAATTTCGTGGAACAGGTTTTGGATTCAGAGAGCGAGTAACCAAAATATATATGTGGTATATACATATATTTTGATTACCCTCTAACTCATTTTTTTAAATGGTCGGTAGGTCAAACCAATAATGAGCTGACAAAATTTCGTTGATTGTCGTTGAAAGGCCACATACAAAAAGTTTCAATTTATAAACTTTTAATAAACTGAGTTTTAAATGGAAATTTGGTTGATTTTACTTTTATAAAACAGAAATATTTTTTATGAATAAGGTTTCACGTTATTTTTTCCAATATGTTAACGAATTACATTTCTTGATTTTACTTAATTGTTATTTAACTATAAGTTGTATTTCAAGGCATTTTTAAATAAATTTTAGTGTTTTTTAAATTATTAAAGAGGCATTATAAATTTGGTTATATCTTCAACGCCAAATCATCGCTTCTTTCTGTTTTTAAGGTACCCACAGACCAGGCAACATTTGTCGAAACAGGTATTAACTACTTATGTTTCAGTTTTTACCACAGACGATGACACTAAAAATTAAACATTAGTATTGCGTGTTTCTTGAATATATTACTACGAAACAAAAAACAATTATTATTGTTTTGTTTTTTTACCAATCACATTTTATATCCCATAAATTTGGTAAATTTTTATATTCCATTATACATAATTGTTTTCCAATTCTCATAATTTGCAATTGTTGCAATTTTCCGATTTCATTCTTCATATTTTTTTATCCGAGAGTTGCAAAAGAAAGCAAAAACCACCAACATCGCTGCACACGATAAAACATTGTGTTTGGAAACATAAAATATAAAATTTTTTTGATATTTGAGAAACCAAAGAGGTAATACGTATTTCAACCAGGAACATTACTACACACGTAGCAACATTTAGTGAAACATGCCCATGTTTCGACAAATGGAGCCTCGTCTGTTTAATACAAATGAATGTTAATTTTTTATGTTTGTTAAGTTTCTTTTTGTTTTTTTTAAACCTTGAACTGCAAAAGACTGTTTTATTATAGAATTATAAAAAAAATGTGAAAATAAACAATTAAAGATTTTTTTGGAAATAACATACTAAATTTATTACTTAGTTTTCATTACAATAAATTGACTTAGATTTAATTTGCATCTCCTGGTTTAAAGTGCACAACTTCTTGAACAACAATTATGTATATAAATACATCATCCGATTTTTGTCTTTAAAGGAGTTCTTCACAAATTTTCGGATCACGAATACTGTGTCTTAAAAATTTGCCAGCCCACCATTAACTACATTATTGTTTTTTCAGGTTGCAGAAATTGGACCAGTCATTGCTTAATTACGTTTTCATAGCTTCAAGGAAAACATATGAATTTGCTTTAATATCAGAAAATTTCGGTACATGTTATATTTTCCTACGTGTTTTCTACAGCTTCGAGAATTTTTTGGCATTCCATTTTTATTTTTGAGATGGCTACTTTAAATATACCACTTTCTGCTTAAATTCTAATGTGATTTAAGATGTTTTGTACTCTTTTCGAATATGCGCAGTCGTTTTGTGCAAAAAAAAAATAATTTTTTTGCAAAACTTCAAAGTTTTTCTTTTTTAAAACCCACACGTATAGAAAACAGCATAAATGACTTAAACAACAAACTGTAAACAACTTTTGATTTTAATCACAAAAGATGAAAAATGTTTGTAAAGGCTGAGGTCTGAGTTAGCCGCAGAATGGCTAGATGGAGTCACCAAACCGAGGTCAGTGGGGTGAAGTAAATGGTATAAATAAAACTATTGACCGACAATAAGAAAGTTTTATGCGTTTCTTGTTAGAAATTTGAGCTGGCTTGAGCAAAATATCATGATTCGTAACAGTTTTAGCCAAACTAAAATAATTTTTGGGAGGGTAATTTGTATTGGACCTATGGTAAATTATGGACCAATCATCCCAAAATTCTAAAGACTGATTTCTGATTAAAAAAAAAATACGTGAGAATAAATTTCAATACAGCAATGTAATTAGTTTTAGCGTTAACAGTGAATTTCAGGCTAATAGAGCAAAACAATACTTAATACAATTTAAAATAGTTGATATCATAGATGGGCAAAAACCATTAAAAAAGTACTGCATTACTATTTCCATTACCAATAAACTTTTACTGGTACTGCAATTTTTCATTTAATTACCAGTAAATTTTTACTGGTAATGAAGATTAAATTCCAGTACCAGTAAATATTTATTTCTAATTAAACAAAAATTACATTACCAGTAAACATTTACTGGTAATTAAATGAAAAATTGCAGTACCAGTAAAAGTTTATTGGTAATGGAAATAGTAATGCAGTATATTTTGTAATGTTAAAAAAAATTAATTTTTAGAAAAAAATAAATAGTAATTTTGTCGTGTAAAAAAATGCATAATCGAACTAAAAGTGATCGATGACTCGTATTCATATAACCTAAAGAAGGGCATCATATGGTCGGACTTATCCAATAATGACACGTGCCTACCGTGTTTTTCTGATGTTTTAATAAATGCAACCACTTTTGCCAGATTGGAAGATAAAAAAAATCATCAAAATTAAGATAATTAGTAAAATCTGGCATCAGTGAATGCAACAAGTGATAAACTGTAATTCTAACGGTACTGCTAATGAAGCTGTCGTTTCATACTTAATTGAAAAGTTGTTTTGAGTATTAGTTGAGTTCCAATTTTTAAAGTGATACCTGTTGAATGAAGAGTCTTGATAAAATTAAAAAAAAAAATAAATAAAAATGAGTGATTTAAGTGATTTTGATGAGGATGATTCGATGATTGATGAATCATATGATCCTACAGTTGATGCAAAGAATTATTCTCTAAATGATAGATCAGACGATTCTCGGGATGATGTTGCCAGTGGTTCAAAAGAAAGTGCTTTTATAGAATCTCAAAGTTCAAGGTAGTTAAGTTTTTTTTTCTTTTTAATTAGTAAACATAAATAATTAATTAATTTTACAGTGATTTAACAAATCTCGCGAATGAGCACGAGTTGCTGGGTGTTAATAAACTGCTTTTTAATGGCACATTTTTTACGATTATTGAAAAGGTAAGTATACTTACTTTGCGCAACCATAGCTGCTAAAATAAGCAGTGCAGCAAAGTGTATATAAAAATTTTAATTTTGACATTATTAAAATTTTAATAATAGATTCGCAGAACGACACATCAAAAAAATATGGCTGGGATAATTTGTATTTGCCAAGTATGTTCAAAACGTGTAAAAGGGTCCCTTGGCGTCAGCTCTAATTATATAAAACACCTCAAAAATAAGCACCCGCAAAAATTTTTAGAGTTTCAGAGCCAGAAAAAAAAATGTCGGCAGAACGCAGGACGGAAAAATACATTTAATCGGGACTTGCTTAATTTTATTTGCCACACATGTTCCTCACTTTCAATATTAGAGGCCCCAAGTTTTTTAAAACTGTTTCCAGGGAAAAACATACCCAGTAGGCGATCAATTACAAGACTTCTTTCTGAAAGCCATTTGGAAAATGTTGATACTTTGGCAAATAAGATCAGCGAAATTAATTACGTTTGTACTACTGCTGACGTTTGGTCTGGAGGCAGAAAATCATTCTTTGGGTATACTTGCCATTGGATTGACACTGAGACGCTAATAAGAAAGTCAGCAGCCTAAGGTTGTCGTAGATTTAAAGGATCTCACACATTTGACAGTATAACTGATATTATATGTGAAATAAATGACCAATATAAATTGCCAATTGAAAAAATTGTTTATACAATAACTGACAACGGCTCAAATTTTGTTAAAGCGTTTAAAGAATTTGGTCTTAATTTAGGTATGATTGCTTACATACTATTAATTACTATGAAAATAATTTCTTTTTTTTTACATTTTAAGGTGATATAAACATTGTTAATGATAGTGATGAAGACTCAGATTCTGATGATTTTTCGGACGATGCGGTTCCAAGGTTTGTTCCTGTGACTCCAAGACTTTCAAAGCATTTTCGATGCGCTAGTCACACTCTAAATCTATTGGCAACAACGGATTTTAATGCAATTTTAAGTTCATCAAGCGCCGAATTAAAACGAATTCACAAAACATGTTTTAACCGGTAATAATTAGTTTAAGTATACTATGGAACCAAAAAGTTCCTGGGTAGCATTTTAAGAGTACATACATATATACATATATTTTTTTTCTCAGATGTTCACAAATTTGGAGAAAATGCAATAGGCCCAAGACAGCTGAAATCATACATTCTGTTCTTTCTACGCATCTTTTAACACCTTGTGTTACTAGATGGAACTCATTGTACGACGCAGTGAAGAAACTACTTGATTATAGGTCTATACAAGTTTAACTTCGGCGGTTGGATTCGCAAGAGCTGATGTTTCTGAGCAAAGCTAATAAAGAAATGCAAAAGTCTTTGATTAAAAGGTTTGAAAAATATTTCTTAGTTGAGCCTGAAGCCTGGGACGCAGTTATTGCAGCAATTGTTATACCAAACATTAAATTAAGATTTGTCAAAACGTTGTTGGAAACTGCAGTAACGCATTCCGAAGATGAATTTAGGCTAAAATTAAACGAGTACGCGAGAGAGTTTAAATCAGACGACAATGTTAATCGATGTGGTACAAAATTTTCAAATACAAAACTGTCATTCTTAGATTTCGGTAAAGAGTCTGAAGGTAATGTCCTTTTATTATTTTCTTTTCAATTAAATGGATTAATCTTTTCCCTAACACTTTGATACTGCCTTCTAGAAAATGACATAGAAAACATTTCAAATGGAGCAGGAATGATGTTGCCAGAAATAGCAGCTTACCTTACCGATGAAGATCAAAACATTGAATCCCTTCACAATCACCCAATTGTAAAAAAGCTTTTTATGAAGTACAACACGGCTCTTCCCTCATCTGCTCCAGTGGAGCGCCTTTTCTCGTTTGCAGGAATCGTCAATCGTTCACGTAGACAAAAGCTAAGTGATACGAATTTTGAAATTTTAGTTCTAAGGAAAGCAAATAGCACATAGTGGCGCATTTAACGTCTACTCAAAACTTATATTTCTGTGTGAGATTAAATTTGAAGTAATTTTGTTTCTTTTTCTTTTTTTTTTTTTAATTTTGATTGAATTGTCTCAATATAATTTACATTAATATAAACTTCTAAAAAAATATATTTTTTTTGAATATGCATAAATTTGTTTTTAATTTTATTAAATTTTTACTGGTAATGCTTTTTTTTTTAATTACCAATTAATATTTACTGGTAATGCATATTTTTTTTAATTACCAGTAAATTTTTACTGGTACAGCAATTTTCATTTAATTATCAGTAAAAATTTACTGGTACTGGAATTTTCATTTAATTACCAGTAAAAATTTACTGGTAATGGAATTTCATTTTCATTACCATTAAAAATTTACTGGTACTTGAAGTTTATTTCAATTACCAGTAAAACAATTTACTGGTAATTGAAATTTTACTGGTACTGGAATGTGCCCAACTATGATATGTATATGTATATGTATATGTATATGTATATGTATATGTATATGTATATGTATATGTATATGTATATGTATATGTATATGTATATGTATATGTATATGTATATGTATATGTATATGTATATGTATATGTATATGTATATGTATATGTATATGTATATGTATATGTATATGTATATGTATATGTATATGTATATGTATATGTATATGTATATGTATATGTATATGTATATGTATATGTATATGTATATGTATATGTATATGTATATGTATATGTATATGTATATGTATATGTATATGTATATGTATATGTATATGTATATGTATATGTATATGTATATGTATATGTATATGTATATGTATATGTATATGTATATGTATATGTATATGTATATGTATATGTATATGTATATGTATATGTATATGTATATGTATATGTATATGTATATGTATATGTATATGTATATGTATATGTATATGTATATGTATATGTATATGTATATGTATATGTATATGTATATGTATATGTATATGTATATGTATATGTATATGTATATGTATATGTATATGTATATGTATATGTATATGTATATGTATATGTATATGTATATGTATATGTATATGTATATGTATATGTATATGTATATGTATATGTATATGTATATGTATATGTATATGTATATGTATATGTATATGTATATGTATATGTATATGTATATGTATATGTATATGTATATGTATATGTATATGTATATGTATATGTATATGTATATGTATATGTATATGTATATGTATATGTATATGTATATGTATATGTATATGTATATGTATATGTATATGTATATGTATATGTATATGTATATGTATATGTATATGTATATGTATATGTATATGTATATGTATATGTATATGTATATGTATATGTATATGTATATGTATATGTATATGTATATGTATATGTATATGTATATGTATATGTATATGTATATGTATATGTATATGTATATGTATATGTATATGTATATGTATATGTATATGTATATGTATATGTATATGTATATGTATATGTATATGTATATGTATATGTATATGTATATGTATATGTATATGTATATGTATATGTATATGTATATGTATATGTATATGTATATGTATATGTATATGTATATGTATATGTATATGTATATGTATATGTATATGTATATGTATATGTATATGTATATGTATATGTATATGTATATGTATATGTATATGTATATGTATATGTATATGTATATGTATATGTATATGTATATGTATATGTATATGTATATGTATATGTATATGTATATGTATATGTATATGTATATGTATATGTATATGTATATGTATATGTATATGTATATGTATATGTATATGTATATGTATATGTATATGTATATGTATATGTATATGTATATGTATATGTATATGTATATGTATATGTATATGTATATGTATATGTATATGTATATGTATATGTATATGTATATGTATATGTATATGTATATGTATATGTATATGTATATGTATATGTATATGTATATGTATATGTATATGTATATGTATATGTATATGTATATGTATATGTATATGTATATGTATATGTATATGTATATGTATATGTATATGTATATGTATATGTATATGTATATGTATATGTATATGTATATGTATATGTATATGTATATGTATATGTATATGTATATGTATATGTATATGTATATGTATATGTATATGTATATGTATATGTATATGTATATGTATATGTATATGTATATGTATATGTATATGTATATGTATATGTATATGTATATGTATATGTATATGTATATGTATATGTATATGTATATGTATATGTATATGTATATGTATATGTATATGTATATGTATATGTATATGTATATGTATATGTATATGTATATGTATATGTATATGTATATGTATATGTATATGTATATGTATATGTATATGTATATGTATATGTATATGTATATGTATATGTATATGTATATGTATATGTATATGTATATGTATATGTATATGTATATGTATATGTATATGTATATGTATATGTATATGTATATGTATATGTATATGTATATGTATATGTATATGTATATGTATATGTATATGTATATGTATATGTATATGTATATGTATATGTATATGTATATGTATATGTATATGTATATGTATATGTATATGTATATGTATATGTATATGTATATGTATATGTATATGTATATGTATATGTATATGTATATGTATATGTATATGTATATGTATATGTATATGTATATGTATATGTATATGTATATGTATATGTATATGTATATGTATATGTATATGTATATGTATATGTATATGTATATGTATATGTATATGTATATGTATATGTATATGTATATGTATATGTATATGTATATGTATATGTATATGTATATGTATATGTATATGTATATGTATATGTATATGTATATGTATATGTATATGTATATGTATATGTATATGTATATGTATATGTATATGTATATGTATATGTATATGTATATGTATATGTATATGTATATGTATATGTATATGTATATGTATATGTATATGTATATGTATATGTATATGTATATGTATATGTATATGTATATGTATATGTATATGTATATGTATATGTATATGTATATGTATATGTATATGTATATGTATATGTATATGTATATGTATATGTATATGTATATGTATATGTATATGTATATGTATATGTATATGTATATGTATATGTATATGTATATGTATATGTATATGTATATGTATATGTATATGTATATGTATATGTATATGTATATGTATATGTATATGTATATGTATATGTATATGTATATGTATATGTATATGTATATGTATATGTATATGTATATGTATATGTATATGTATATGTATATGTATATGTATATGTATATGTATATGTATATGTATATGTATATGTATATGTATATGTATATGTATATGTATATGTATATGTATATGTATATGTATATGTATATGTATATGTATATGTATATGTATATGTATATGTATATGTATATGTATATGTATATGTATATGTATATGTATATGTATATGTATATGTATATGTATATGTATATGTATATGTATATGTATATGTATATGTATATGTATATGTATATGTATATGTATATGTATATGTATATGTATATGTATATGTATATGTATATGTATATGTATATGTATATGTATATGTATATGTATATGTATATGTATATGTATATGTATATGTATATGTATATGTATATGTATATGTATATGTATATGTATATGTATATGTATATGTATATGTATATGTATATGTATATGTATATGTATATGTATATGTATATGTATATGTATATGTATATGTATATGTATATGTATATGTATATGTATATGTATATGTATATGTATATGTATATGTATATGTATATGTATATGTATATGTATATGTATATGTATATGTATATGTATATGTATATGTATATGTATATGTATATGTATATGTATATGTATATGTATATGTATATGTATATGTATATGTATATGTATATGTATATGTATATGTATATGTATATGTATATGTATATGTATATGTATATGTATATGTATATGTATATGTATATGTATATGTATATGTATATGTATATGTATATGTATATGTATATGTATATGTATATGTATATGTATATGTATATGTATATGTATATGTATATGTATATGTATATGTATATGTATATGTATATGTATATGTATATGTATATGTATATGTATATGTATATGTATATGTATATGTATATGTATATGTATATGTATATGTATATGTATATGTATATGTATATGTATATGTATATGTATATGTATATGTATATGTATATGTATATGTATATGTATATGTATATGTATATGTATATGTATATGTATATGTATATGTATATGTATATGTATATGTATATGTATATGTATATGTATATGTATATGTATATGTATATGTATATGTATATGTATATGTATATGTATATGTATATGTATATGTATATGTATATGTATATGTATATGTATATGTATATGTATATGTATATGTATATGTATATGTATATGTATATGTATATGTATATGTATATGTATATGTATATGTATATGTATATGTATATGTATATGTATATGTATATGTATATGTATATGTATATGTATATGTATATGTATATGTATATGTATATGTATATGTATATGTATATGTATATGTATATGTATATGTATATGTATATGTATATGTATATGTATATGTATATGTATATGTATATGTATATGTATATGTATATGTATATGTATATGTATATGTATATGTATATGTATATGTATATGTATATGTATATGTATATGTATATGTATATGTATATGTATATGTATATGTATATGTATATGTATATGTATATGTATATGTATATGTATATGTATATGTATATGTATATGTATATGTATATGTATATGTATATGTATATGTATATGTATATGTATATGTATATGTATATGTATATGTATATGTATATGTATATGTATATGTATATGTATATGTATATGTATATGTATATGTATATGTATATGTATATGTATATGTATATGTATATGTATATGTATATGTATATGTATATGTATATGTATATGTATATGTATATGTATATGTATATGTATATGTATATGTATATGTATATGTATATGTATATGTATATGTATATGTATATGTATATGTATATGTATATGTATATGTATATGTATATGTATATGTATATGTATATGTATATGTATATGTATAT
>OX031009.1:86030005-86332470 GCA_943735925.1 Pollenia amentaria
ATATGTATATGTATATGTATATGTATATGTATATGTATATGTATATGTATATGTATATGTATATGTATATGTATATGTATATGTATATGTATATGTATATGTATATGTATATGTATATGTATATGTATATGTATATGTATATGTATATGTATATGTATATGTATATGTATATGTATATGTATATGTATATGTATATGTATATGTATATGTATATGTATATGTATATGTATATGTATATGTATATGTATATGTATATGTATATGTATATGTATATGTATATGTATATGTATATGTATATGTATATGTATATGTATATGTATATGTATATGTATATGTATATGTATATGTATATGTATATGTATATGTATATGTATATGTATATGTATATGTATATGTATATGTATATGTATATGTATATGTATATGTATATGTATATGTATATGTATATGTATATGTATATGTATATGTATATGTATATGTATATGTATATGTATATGTATATGTATATGTATATGTATATGTATATGTATATGTATATGTATATGTATATGTATATGTATATGTATATGTATATGTATATGTATATGTATATGTATATGTATATGTATATGTATATGTATATGTATATGTATATGTATATGTATATGTATATGTATATGTATATGTATATGTATATGTATATGTATATGTATATGTATATGTATATGTATATGTATATGTATATGTATATGTATATGTATATGTATATGTATATGTATATGTATATGTATATGTATATGTATATGTATATGTATATGTATATGTATATGTATATGTATATGTATATGTATATGTATATGTATATGTATATGTATATGTATATGTATATGTATATGTATATGTATATGTATATGTATATGTATATGTATATGTATATGTATATGTATATGTATATGTATATGTATATGTATATGTATATGTATATGTATATGTATATGTATATGTATATGTATATGTATATGTATATGTATATGTATATGTATATGTATATGTATATGTATATGTATATGTATATGTATATGTATATGTATATGTATATGTATATGTATATGTATATGTATATGTATATGTATATGTATATGTATATGTATATGTATATGTATATGTATATGTATATGTATATGTATATGTATATGTATATGTATATGTATATGTATATGTATATGTATATGTATATGTATATGTATATGTATATGTATATGTATATGTATATGTATATGTATATGTATATGTATATGTATATGTATATGTATATGTATATGTATATGTATATGTATATGTATATGTATATGTATATGTATATGTATATGTATATGTATATGTATATGTATATGTATATGTATATGTATATGTATATGTATATGTAGTATATGTATATGTATATGTATATGTATATGTATATGTATATGTATATGTATATGTATATGTATATGTATATGTATATGTATATGTATATGTATATGTATATGTATATGTATATGTATATGTATATGTATATGTATATGTATATGTATATGTATATGTATATGTATATGTATATGTATATGTATATGTATATGTATATGTATATGTATATGTATATGTATATGTATATGTATATGTATATGTATATGTATATGTATATGTATATGTATATGTATATGTATATGTATATGTATATGTATATGTATATGTATATGTATATGTATATGTATATGTATATGTATATGTATATGTATATGTATATGTATATGTATATGTATATGTATATGTATATGTATATGTATATGTATATGTATATGTATATGTATATGTATATGTATATGTATATGTATATGTATATGTATATGTATATGTATATGTATATGTATATGTATATGTATATGTATATGTATATGTATATGTATATGTATATGTATATGTATATGTATATGTATATGTATATGTATATGTATATGTATATGTATATGTATATGTATATGTATATGTATATGTATATGTATATGTATATGTATATGTATATGTATATGTATATGTATATGTATATGTATATGTATATGTATATGTATATGTATATGTATATGTATATGTATATGTATATGTATATGTATATGTATATGTATATGTATATGTATATGTATATGTATATGTATATGTATATGTATATGTATATGTATATGTATATGTATATGTATATGTATATGTATATGTATATGTATATGTATATGTATATGTATATGTATATGTATATGTATATGTATATGTATATGTATATGTATATGTATATGTATATGTATATGTATATGTATATGTATATGTATATGTATATGTATATGTATATGTATATGTATATGTATATGTATATGTATATGTATATGTATATGTATATGTATATGTATATGTATATGTATATGTATATGTATATGTATATGTATATGTATATGTATATGTATATGTATATGTATATGTATATGTATATGTATATGTATATGTATATGTATATGTATATGTATATGTATATGTATATGTATATGTATATGTATATGTATATGTATATGTATATGTATATGTATATGTATATGTATATGTATATGTATATGTATATGTATATGTATATGTATATGTATATGTATATGTATATGTATATGTATATGTATATGTATATGTATATGTATATGTATATGTATATGTATATGTATATGTATATGTATATGTATATGTATATGTATATGTATATGTATATGTATATGTATATGTATATGTATATGTATATGTATATGTATATGTATATGTATATGTATATGTATATGTATATGTATATGTATATGTATATGTATATGTATATGTATATGTATATGTATATGTATATGTATATGTATATGTATATGTATATGTATATGTATATGTATATGTATATGTATATGTATATGTATATGTATATGTATATGTATATGTATATGTATATGTATATGTATATGTATATGTATATGTATATGTATATGTATATGTATATGTATATGTATATGTATATGTATATGTATATGTATATGTATATGTATATGTATATGTATATGTATATGTATATGTATATGTATATGTATATGTATATGTATATGTATATGTATATGTATATGTATATGTATATGTATATGTATATGTATATGTATATGTATATGTATATGTATATGTATATGTATATGTATATGTATATGTATATGTATATGTATATGTATATGTATATGTATATGTATATGTATATGTATATGTATATGTATATGTATTGTATATGTATATGTATATGTATATGTATATGTATATGTATATGTATATGTATATGTATATGTATATGTATATGTATATGTATATGTATATGTATATGTATATGTATATGTATATGTATATGTATATGTATATGTATATGTATATGTATATGTATATGTATATGTATATGTATATGTATATGTATATGTATATGTATATGTATATGTATATGTATATGTATATGTATATGTATATGTATATGTATATGTATATGTATATGTATATGTATATGTATATGTATATGTATATGTATATGTATATGTATATGTATATGTATATGTATATGTATATGTATATGTATATGTATATGTATATGTATATGTATATGTATATGTATATGTATATGTATATGTATATGTATATGTATATGTATATGTATATGTATATGTATATGTATATGTATATGTATATGTATATGTATATGTATATGTATATGTATATGTATATGTATATGTATATGTATATGTATATGTATATGTATATGTATATGTATATGTATATGTATATGTATATGTATATGTATATGTATATGTATATGTATATGTATATGTATATGTATATGTATATGTATATGTATATGTATATGTATATGTATATGTATATGTATATGTATATGTATATGTATATGTATATGTATATGTATATGTATATGTATATGTATATGTATATGTATATGTATATGTATATGTATATGTATATGTATATGTATATGTATATGTATATGTATATGTATATGTATATGTATATGTATATGTATATGTATATGTATATGTATATGTATATGTATATGTATATGTATATGTATATGTATATGTATATGTATATGTATATGTATATGTATATGTATATGTATATGTATATGTATATGTATATGTATATGTATATGTATATGTATATGTATATGTATATGTATATGTATATGTATATGTATATGTATATGTATATGTATATGTATATGTATATGTATATGTATATGTATATGTATATGTATATGTATATGTATATGTATATGTATATGTATATGTATATGTATATGTATATGTATATGTATATGTATATGTATATGTATATGTATATGTATATGTATATGTATATGTATATGTATATGTATATGTATATGTATATGTATATGTATATGTATATGTATATGTATATGTATATGTATATGTATATGTATATGTATATGTATATGTATATGTATATGTATATGTATATGTATATGTATATGTATATGTATATGTATATGTATATGTATATGTATATGTATATGTATATGTATATGTATATGTATATGTATATGTATATGTATATGTATATGTATATGTATATGTATATGTATATGTATATGTATATGTATATGTATATGTATATGTATATGTATATGTATATGTATATGTATATGTATATGTATATGTATATGTATATGTATATGTATATGTATATGTATATGTATATGTATATGTATATGTATATGTATATGTATATGTATATGTATATGTATATGTATATGTATATGTATATGTATATGTATATGTATATGTATATGTATATGTATATGTATATGTATATGTATATGTATATGTATATGTATATGTATATGTATATGTATATGTATATGTATATGTATATGTATATGTATATGTATATGTATATGTATATGTATATGTATATGTATATGTATATGTATATGTATATGTATATGTATATGTATATGTATATGTATATGTATATGTATATGTATATGTATATGTATATGTATATGTATATGTATATGTATATGTATATGTATATGTATATGTATATGTATATGTATATGTATATGTATATGTATATGTATATGTATATGTATATGTATATGTATATGTATATGTATATGTATATGTATATGTATATGTATATGTATATGTATATGTATATGTATATGTATATGTATATGTATATGTATATGTATATGTATATGTATATGTATATGTATATGTATATGTATATGTATATGTATATGTATATGTATATGTATATGTATATGTATATGTATATGTATATGTATATGTATATGTATATGTATATGTATATGTATATGTATATGTATATGTATATGTATATGGCAGAATTAAAAATTTTCATTTTGGAATTTTTGTCAAGTTTCTCAGTTTGCATTGTGCGCAGCGTATCATACACTTTATCTGCTAGGAAAACGTTTCATTAAATCAATTGAGGGAATTTTTTTTGAAAGGTGAATATTATTACATTTAATTAAATTATGACAATTTGTGTTACCTACGTTAAAAGGGAAAGAACAAGGGTGATTACTTAGTTTTGTAGTGAACTGTATTACAACGATAAGGCAGTGTCTTATGCGATGTAATATTTAAGTAGGTATAAGTGATGGTTGAATGGGGAAAGAATTTGTAAAGATTTAATAGTGCACTGAAAATAAAATGGCATGCTGAATTAGCGTAAGAATTCCAGGAATTACTCAGTATAAAAATCAAAATCGCATGGTAAAATGTCTTTAATTTTATTAACCTCTGGCACTAGTTACGGCAGTAATTGGAGTTTTCTTTTCGTATTTTCTAAAAATTTTGTGGGAATCTTATTAATTGAATTTTATTGGCGAAGGAGGAATTCATTTATAAAAGGATATCACATCCTGGACAGAAAAGGAAAAGACCAGGTTGATTTGAAAACTAGGATTTTGTGGAGACAAAGAGGAAGGTGCATTAAATTGTCATAGCATTTCCATAGGCTTGATAATTATACGAGGGCTACGGGTTACCCTCTGGAAAAACCCGTGTGGCAACAGCTTACGTAGGAGGAAGAATACAGGCTACATTTTGATCATATTAATCAGTGAAAATGAAGTGGTATAGAAAAATTATAAAAGAAAAACTGATCGACCTAAAATCCAAACAAAAAAGTTGTTTAAAGCAATTGCATGTGCTAGAGAAAAATTAATTTAGAGTCTTAAAAAAAAAGAGAATGAAAAAAAACATATAGAGGTAATTTTAGTGTTTAATGAAGAATAATTAGTCCATAATTTAAACGTAATTACAACCAAAGGAAGAAGTCAAAAAAAAAAAAAAAATGCTGCATTAAAGTAACCAAAGGTAGAAAAAAAAGTTTAAAGTTAAAATTTCAATTTCAAAATTATTTAAATTCTTTACTAATAGCAACTTAACCTAAAAGTGGAAAAAAAACTCGTGATAGTTGAAAATTTTTATTTGAAAAAATAGTATGAAAGTACAACATATAAAAGAAGTGATTAATAACTAAATTTGCTTTATTTAAGTCCGGAATGGCAAAGTTGCTAAAACGTCAAGATTCAAAGATTTTTTTTTTTATTTTGATTACTTCATAAAAGAATTTAAAAATAGTTTTTTTACTACTTCTTTCGTAATGTTCTTAATTGCGGCAAAATTATCAAACTGTTAAATTAGGTGTACGTACGTACGTAAATATAAATAAATAAAAAAAAAATAATTTAAAAACTGTGAAAAAATACCTACTTTGTTTAAGCCTGTGAAGAGCAATTTACCTTACTAATTGAATGCTTAAATTATGTTATTAACATAACAATATTATGTTCAACTGGCGATAAATTTATATACCTGTATTTACTATACCAATAATTCAACCTAAGGACTATTTAAGACCAGCAAGGAGCCGCCGAAAGATCTTTCCGGAATCCAGCAACAATGTAAGTCCTAAATATTATTTTTTTTATTATTGTATCGTCGCCAAATATTTAATTGGGAAACTATTGAATACTTAATGTCAACATAAGAGAAATGAATGTTGAATAACATGAACTAATGTTAATAAAACTGGTTTTAACATTCATTTCTGTAAATGACATTGAACAAGTCTCCTGTAATTAAAATCATAGTTAAAGAAGAAAATACTTAGCTTAACAACTAAAAGAAAAAAAAAAAAACAAATACAACAAGAAAAGGTTGAGTTAAAAGTTTAATTATTAACGTAAATAAATTTTGTAATAATTTTGCTTAAATACTAACGGTTATGTTACAGAATGTAAATCGCAGATATATTAAATTTATACCCGCGAGTGTTAAAAACCCATTAATTTCTTTAAATTAATTGTTCGCGTATGTTTATTAAATTGCTTACGTAGTCAGGCGGAAAGGGTGTAGATCTGCCGATTATCTAACCCGGGTTCGAGTTAGATAGGCCCACAAAGGTTTTGAAAGTTTTTTTTATAATTTTTTTTATAGTTTTTTTCTTTTATTTGTAAATAACATACAAAAGAAAAGAAAGAATTTTTTTGAGAAAAATTAAAATGAAAAAAAGGTCACCTGTTATTTACAAACAAAAATTTACTCCTACTTAACGTTTTGATAATTGCCCATTTAACTAAATTTTTTTTATAAATTTTTTTTTAAATTTAAATTATTGTTTAAGAGTTATTTTTTATATAAGTTAAAATTTTGTTTATATTAAAATGTAACCATAAGTCGGTAAATTTTTTTTTCCTGTTTAAAATAAATTTTGTATGAATTCAAAATGAAAGTTTAAAACTTTTAATTTCTGATTTCTGAGCATAGTATAAAGGGGTGAGTTTAATTAGGGATCATGTATATTGACTTATGACTGCCCTATATTTATCATGATCATGGTTGGGAGGGGTACGAGCGTCCCAAAATCTTCGCTAGTTTTGTCAATATATCCCAATTTTTTTTCTAACAAATTATCCCTCTTTTCTTGGTGTCCTCTGTTTTTCTTTAGCTATAACCTTTAATCTTTATATTTCATGCAAATTAAAATAAGTTAGACTGTAGCTCATTCGGATATTCAGTTTAGTAAATAAAATATACCTACCCCGTTTGCCGACGAGACAGGAGCCGGAATGCAGTGCATGCCTACTAAACTCTAATATCTTCGAACATTGCCCATGGAAATCGAAGTTATTCGCTACAAGAGCTATTAATAAAAAGCTATTCGCAGATAAGTTTCCTTTGCCAAGGATTGACGATATACTCGACAATCTGGGGCGAGCTAATTATTTTTCTATTATTGATTTATTTTCGGGTTTTCACCAAATACCACTTCATGAGGATTCAATAAATCTAACATCTTTAAGTACTGACCAAGGTACATTACGTTGGAAAGTATTACCTTTTGGACTTAACGTCGCGCCTAACTTTTTCTCGCATGATGTCGCTAGCATTTTCAGGTCTAGAACCTAATAAAGTTTTTTTGTACATCGATGATATAATTGTAGTCGGTTGTAGTAAGCAACATCATTTGGCAAACTAAAGTAATGTTTTTGATGAATTAAGGAAATTTAATTTAAAAATTAACCCTCGTAAATATAATTTTTTCAGACCAGAAGTAACATTTCTTGGTCACAAATGTACTTCAAGTGGATTGTTACCGGATAATACAAAATTATTAGCTATAGAAAAATATACAGTCCCAAAAGACAAAGATTCGGTCAAACGTTTTGTCGCTTTCGCAAATTATTATAGAAGGTTTATTCCTAACTTCGCTTCCATCGCAGCTCCGTTAAATTATATCACACGGAAAAAGGTGAATTTTTTGTGGGATGGAAAATGCCAAAAATCCTTTGATAAATTAAGATCAGATCTTATGTCACCGATAATCTTACAATACCCAGATGTTAGCAAACAATTTTTAATTACAGTTGACACATCCAAAACTGGTTGTGGAGAAATTTTAAGTCAAAATTTCAAGGGCCATGATATACCGATATATTTTGCATCTAAAGCATTTAGTTTATCAGAACAAATGAAACCTGTTATTGAGCAAGAACTTCTAGCAATATATTTTGCTATTAACCAATTTCGTCCGTATGTTTACGGCACAGAGTTCGTTGTCAGAACTGACCATCGACCTCTGGTGTATTTATTTAACATGAAAGATCCCTCCTCTAAATTGACAAAAATACGGCTTAAGCTCTCAGAGTACAATTTTTCTATTGAATACATAAAAGGTAAAGATAACGTAGGGGCAGATGCTTTGTCACGTATTTCAATCAATGAAATAAAAAATTAATCGATTTTAGCAATGACAACTAGATCCAAGTCTAAACACGATACCTTAGATGAGGAGCACGTTCGGAATGGTGATAGTGTTAAGTTACAGGCTTACAACAAATTTTCACATGATTTTAGTTAAAAGATTTCAAAACTAAGGTCAGAAATTTTTCACAAGGACGGGAAAATAGCTAATTTAATTCTAAAAATTTACAGTAAATTTAAGTTAAAATTTCATATAGACGTAGAAATTGTTAACGAAACAATAAATTTAGATGAGATGCTTTTGACGCTCCAAAAGGAGGCCAACAATAACAATATCTATACGTTGGAATGTTCAAAGGACGATACATTTTTCAGTAGCTACAGTATTAACGAATTAAAAACCCATGGGAATAAAATTTTAAAGACATTCGAAATTATGTAAGTAAATCCAATTGAGACAGTCCTTGATGATGAAAAGAATGAACTTTTAAAAATTTACCACAATGATTCAATTTTAGGCGGACATTGCGGACGTAAAAGGCTTTATGCGAAATTAAAAACGAAATATTATTGGAAAGGAATGACAAGGGAAATTGCCCTATTCATTAAAAATTGTAAACAATGTAATGTAAATAAAGTTAGAAAAGGAACTAGGGAAGAGCTTACGTTGGCACCGACGCCGATTAAACCTTTCGATATTATAGTACTCGACACAATTGGGCCATTGCCAACTTCGGAACACGGTAATAAATATGCTCTAACATTAATATGTGATTTCACAAAATATCTCGTACCAATAGCTATTCCGGATAAAAGTGCGAAAACCGTGGCGCTGGCAATTTTTGAGAATTTTATTTTGGTCTATGGGAAAATGACAGCAATTAAATCTGACTTGGGTACGGAATTCAGGAATGAAATTTTCATGGAACTATGTAAACTTTTAGACATTAATATACATTTTTCTACGGCTTACTTCTACGGTTTACTTTAGATTCTAAAGAATATAAAATAAAAAGTTGTTTTGCTTTTGTTTTAATTTTGAGTTAATACCCTCTTTATGATCATTTTCGATATGTATTTATGAATGTACCTTTTCTGATATAATGTGATTCTTTAAATTATATACGTATGTATGTGTTTATTTTTAATGCAACCATATTAATTATTGTTTGTTTTTTAATAAATTTTTACGAACAAAGTTTCTTTTCTTAAAAATATTGCTAATTTATTTTAAACGATTTTGAAATTAATTTTAAAATCGATTTTGAAGTACGATTAATCGATTTCAAAAATAGAAATAAAAAAAGTCGTCCGAAAAATTTTAAATCGATTTTGGAATCCATTTACCATTTCCTATTCTGAACTAATGTCATATGAAGAAAACTTAGGCCAGCCCGTCAGGAAACTTTTTCCAAATACTTTAGAAAAGCTAAAAATATTATACAAGTAAGACCATAAAGTGAATAAGAATTTTAAATACTCAGGTCTTACATGTAACAATATTAAAGCTTCAACAAAGACACAACCAGGGTTACCGCTAGGAATTTTTGAAAAGTCGCACAAAAGGTCGTTTCATAAAAATAAAGTCGCACAAAAAAGTCGTTTGAGAAAGTAAAAGTCGAACATCTTTTTTTTAACGTTTTTTTTAATAATAACAAGGTAGAGTGCTATATTCGGCTGTGCCGAATCTTTGATACCCTCCACCGACAGGAGTGAGCTTTATATGATAAATACATATATATTATTAACTAAGCTTCACAAAAACGAGCGTCAGCATTAAAATTAGTTGCGGTTGAATTAAATTATTGGCCGACAATAAGAAAATTTTATGCGTTTCTTGTTAGAATTTGAACATGCTTGAGTAAAATATCATGATTCGTAAAAGTTTTAGCCGAACTAAAATAATTTTTAGGAGGGTAATTTGTATTAAACCTATGGTAAATTATGGCCCAATCATCCGAAAATTCTGAAGACTGATTTCTAGTATTACAAAAAATAAATTAGAATAAATTTCAACACAGCAGTGTAATTAGTTTTAGCGTTAACAGAAAATTTCACAAATTTGCATGATATTTTTTCTGGCCATATGAATTTAAGTAAGACATTTTACCGCAATATCTATATCTGTGATGGTTTAAGGCGAATTTTATTATTTTCCCAAAGTGAGCTTTATTTGGTTTTAGGCGCAATAAACTGTTTTCCGAGAGTAGGGTTTATATGTGGCCTAGGGTAAATTATGGAACAACCTTCATGAAATTTGGCAATGTGATTTCTCATCCTATAAAACTGTGACATACCGAATTTAAGTATGATAGCGTTATTTATTACGGTTTAAGGCGTACTAAACTGTTTTCCGGAAGTAGGGTTTATATGGGGCCTAGTGTAAATTATGGACCGATCTTCAAAAAATTTTACATTGTGATTTCAGCTCCTTTAAAACTGTGACGTACCAAATTTAAGTATGATAGCGTTATTTATTACGGTTTTAGGCGTACTAAACTGTTTTCCGGGAGAAGGGTTTATATGGGGACTAGTGTAAATTATGGACCGATCGTAAAAAAAATTTTACAGTGTGATTTCTGGTCCTATAAAACTGTGACGTACCAAATTTAAGTATGCTAGCGTTATTTATTGCGGTTTTAGGCGTACTAAACTGTTTTCCGGGAGAAGGGTTAAGTATGCTAGTGTTATTTATTGCGGTTTTAGGCGTACTAAACTGTTTTCCGGGAGAAGGGTTTATATGGGGCCTAGTGTAAATTATGGACCGATCTTCAAAAAATTTTACAGTGTGATTTCTGGTCCTATAGAACTGTGACGTACCAAATTTTAGTATGATAGCGTCATTTATTATGGTTTTAAGCGTACTAAGCTGTTTTCCGGGAGTAGGGTTTATATGGGACCTAGTGTCAATTATGGACCGATCTTCAAAAAATTTTAATGTGTGGTTTCTGGTCCTATAAAACTGTGACGTACCGAATTTAAGTATGATAGCGTTATTTATTACGGTTAAAGGCGTACTAAACTGTTTTCCGGGAGAAGGGTTAAGTATGCTAGCGTTATTTATTGCGGTTTTAGGCGTACTAAACTGTTTTCCGGGAGAAGGGTTAAGTATGCTAGCGTTTTTTATTGCGGTTTTAGGCGTACTAAACTGTTTTCCTCGAGATGGGTTTATATGGAGCCTATGGTAAATTATGGACCGATCGGTACGAAATTTACCAGTATGATTTGCAGTCGTACAGACCAAATTCGAGCAAAATTTTATGTCATTCCGTGCATTAATAAACCAGTTAGGTTAGTTTTTGTATCAAAATTATCAATTTTTTCAGGGTGGTGGTTCCACATTTTGATTCATAGTTCTGATCCTACTGAACGGATGTTGCTGGATTTCAATCCCAAACTGCTTAGGATAACTACAAGCAATTTGAGACCAAGTTTGTTCTTTTCTTTTGCGTTTTTCAAAAGTGAGCGTGTTTTCAACAGACGGACAGACAGACGGACATGGCTAAATCGACTTAGAATTACTCAAGGAGCCAGAATATATATACTTTATTGGGTCTTAGATGTATAATAAAAAAGTTTCACACGGAATGACAAACTAAGTATACCCTGGTGGAGGGTATAAAAAGCATAACGAAACAAAAAAAATTAAACAAAACAGTCAGTTTCACTTTTTTATTTTCAGAACCCTCTTTTGCATAAGAGTTTTCATGATATCGCTTAAAAGTCTCGCAACCTGGTCAAACTGTATACTTTTACACTCTCGCAAATGAACTGTCATAATTTTTATGAGAATTCCATAACACAAACTTCGTAAATTTGCCTAACAATTGCGCTTATCAATTGTGCATTTATACAAATAGAGTTTTTTTATGATTACCGTCGTTGTCAACGAAACATTCAACAATTAAAACAACATATTCTTGGACTAATCTGAGCAATTTAGTCTTTTGGCTTTATCTAGTTATTTTTAAGCACACATTTAATTTTTAGACACAATTTCAAGTTTCTTATATATATATATATATATTAGAGCGACTCCAAAAAAAAAGTGATTTTGTTACCCCTCTGAAAATAAAGTTTGATATGTTTTATGATGGTTCCCAAAATATTTTGGTTCTAGCGTTGACCATCCGTGAGCTGGACCATTTTTAAAAAAAGATAGTTTTTTCAGTTTTTCGAATTTTTTTTGTACTTTGCTCCAAGACGACATAAATAAAATTTTGTATCATCGAAAAGAGTTTTTGAAGCAGCATCCAATGGTATATAAACTTGACCACTTCCGACCTACTTATTGAGATATTTAACTAAACACATATTTTCGTTTCGGGTTTTCATACAAATTCTACATATGTGGAAGTAATGTTATGCTTTTCAAATTGAATCTGTTTTAAAATAATGTTAATTTTTTTTTTTTTTGTAATTATTCACATAAAACGCGAAAATTGCGATATATTTTATCTTTTTTTCATATATAGGCAATATGGGTATAACATTTTTTCATTTTTCAATTTATCAAAATGTGAAAAATACAATAAAAAATATAAAATTAATAAAAAAATTCGTAGAATTTGTATGAAAACCCGAAGCGAAAATATGTATTTAGTTAAATATCTCAATAAGGAGGTCGCAAGTGGTAAAGTTTTATATACCATTGGATGCTGCTTCAAAAACCCTTTGCGATGATAATAAATTTTATTTATGTCGTCTTGGAGCAAAGTACAAAAAAGTTCGAAAAACTGAAAAAAGACCTTTTTTAAAAATGGTCCAGCTCACGGATGGTCAACGCAAGAACCAAAATATTTTGGGAATCATCATAAAACATATCAACCTTTATTTTCAGAGGGGTAACTAAAACACTTTTTTCGGCTCCATACAACTTGAGTCCGTCTAATATATTTTAATTTTATTATTTAATTTTTTTTGGATTGGTATTTCTTAAATATTGACATTAATTGTAAAAAGTTACACAATAGTTAAAAAGGCGATTCTTGAAATAAGTCTCGCAAGTTTGTCCATGAAACCCCCTATTATTATTCGGTTTTTTTCCATGTCTCTGAAGATGATTGTTTTGGTTCACTAAAAGCTGTTTACAAACACTGCAAAAAGGCCGCTTTGACTCCATGTCTGGCTTAAGCCCAGTCTCTTTAATACCTGCAGCGATGTTAACGTTATCCGTCTCAGACTCTGTGGTTTTATCTGCCTCTGAACGCGTATTTCTAACTCCAATTTATTTTTCGTTTCCAAATTTCCTTTTCTTTTTAACAAGAAATCCTTTTTTAAAGAAAAAAATAAATTTTATTTTTTAAGTTAAAGCAAAATATTCTCATGTTCGTACTTGCCTGTCCATGTTTTACGAAAACTTCATCTTTCATTGACTCGGTGGCTAAAAATTATTTTGTAAAATAAACACTGCAATTTTTTTAAAGCCTTTTTGCTAAAACGTTATTTTGAAACTATTACAGAAAATTTGCGAAGAATTTGTTAAACACATGAAAAGGTTGCAAAAAAGTGATAAAAGTGTTGTCAAATGAACAAAAATCTGTGAATTGCTTTAAAATTTTAACGACTTTTTTTTAACGATTTACTACAAAATTAAATAAGTCGCAAAGGTCGGTGATAAAAAAAAGTCTAACAAAAATTCGCAGCCGCTTAAAAAGGGTCAAATTGCGACTTTAGTCGGGCAAACGGTAGCGCTGGACACAACAATAAAAAGTCAATTTTTCTTTCTTACATTTTTTCCAACACGAATTGTAGTTGTAAGAGGATAAAAAGAAAAATAAAATTAAAAAAAATATAAGTTATAAGATTTCTTATAACAACTGTCTCAAAACATTTATTATAATATTAATACTCACACTATTTGAGAGTCCACACGTAAGATAATACTCTCTGCGATTGAATATGTCTTTTGCTGATATAAAAATCTTATATCTTATCTCAGGTGGAGACCCTGTGTAAGCAAAACAAAATTATAAAATGTTACCAACACATTTAACATTATCAGTATTCTGTCTGTCGCGCACGTTGAAGATAGACGTGTTTTCTAAGCTCGGCATTAAAGACCTGCACGAGTGCACCATAAAGTATTGTCAAAACAGATACACCAGATATGTACCTGTTACTATTGATATCAATGAGAGAATGAGTGTAACTGATATTGTATGGTTTTGCTTTTGTCCACTCACCATATCCAAAAAACCAAAACAGTTGCTTATGGTATTGGATTGAATATATCATAACCTTTTTTTTTTTGCTCACAAATATCTATTGTCACCATGGTATTTTAACAATACTTATAGTTATCTGTTGTATTTTCAAATATTGTTGGAGAGTTGATGCAAATAACAGAGCTTATAAAAATTTATATACGATCTCAACCAGGGGTGCCAGATGGTTTTGGTAAGAAATCTGCATATCATCAAAAATAAATCGGCAATTTAATTTAAAAAAATATTGTGTTTAAAAATACCTTTTTTAAACACAATAAAACATATTTTAATGACAAAAAATAACATAGCAACAATTTACCATTACCTAATGCTTTTAACATAAAAATCAATACAAATAAACGTTTTATAAATAAATATTAGTTAATTAAAAATTTATATGAATTTTCCATATTAGAGCCAACGGAGACATACTGTCATATAACAATAGATTCGTATTAAAGTTCTCTTTCAGAATCGATGGTGATCTAGAAAAAACGATCTCAACTCCACAGTTAAGACAAATTTTTCAACGAATATATAAAAGTTCGGATTAAACAATAAAAGTAGAGTTTTCTCTCTAAAAAAACTCACTTGGCTGTCAACAAATAAAACTCTTTTAAGGATTTAAATTTTTACGTCTTTAATAATTAGTGATGCCATTAGGATACGAAAGATACATTTTTCGTATCTTTTGATGACTTCAGGTACCATGTATAATCCTGATATTTTTCGTATCTTTTGAATCTGTGCGCAAAATGTACAGAAATCCAATTTTAAACTTTCCTACTCTAACAAAGTTTATAAAAGTTATCATTTTGTTATGAATACTAAAAAAAAAAACAAATGACAACTAAATACGAAAATAAAATGTATTTTGTTGTTAGGTTTTCTAAGTTCTTCTGTCGCTTGCTTATTCTTGTGTATGTCTGTTAAGATGAAATTTTAGAAGAAAAATTTATATTAACTTTTTGATATAATCGCCTTAGTATAAACGCCTTAACTCGTATATTAATTTTTACAAATAATTTGTTTTGATAACATTAAAATGGATTTTCAAATGTTTTCCAAAATGTCTCATTTTGGAAAAAAACGTATCTCTTTGGAAACTAAAATGTATCCTTCTCGAAATTTCACTGGCAACACTGATAATAACACTCATTTTGTTTTTCTTCTTTTTTTAATGACAATTTAATTGCAGCACAAGCTGATTAGATAATACTGCTATACAAATTGTAAAGATCTGACCAGCGGCAAGCTTTGAGTGTCGATCTTTTATTCCTCAACTGAGTTTTAATTTATGACGGCTAAATCGAACTCCCTTTTTAGGAGTTTAATTTGACCTTTTATATTTACGTTAAATAGGTAACTGTTTAAAAAGGACTTTTTTGTTTTAAATTCACAAAATAACTCCGGGACTGAAAATAATAATTACTATTATTTTGTCGCTACATATGTATGTTTTATTTGAGTAATCGTAGCCAATTAAAGTAACAATTTTTTTTTTGTTATTGATAACCATTATTTCAACCACAAAAATTTTCGGTTAAAAATATGTATTGTAAAAAAGCATTTATTTTTCCATTATAAACAAATAATTTATTTTTTTGGTTGCAATTATCCATTACAAACAAATAAGAAAGTAGTCTGCATGCCCGACCCTACGATGCTCCACACCACAATATTTAGAGATTACTTTTCAAGAGTGTAGCTTAGGGACCCTTGGGCAATCATGGACCACGCCATTATTTTATGAAGTTAAGATTCATGTCAAAGTTCTCACCATTGACAATATGCTTGTTCCTTAGGACAATTAGAAACTTTGTATCAAATTTCAGCAATTTATCTTCAAAACTGCGACCTGAACTTTACGTACAATTTTTACATAGACAGACATTTTTTCTATGATTTTTTTTTGTCGCTTATTTTATAACTGTTACGATCCTTGAAATAACTGTTATTAAAGAACTTTTTTGATACCAGTTATAACTGCCACCGTTCCTGGTTAATTGTTTTTATGGATATAAAAAGTTTGTGTTTTAATTTTTTTATTATTATACATTAGACCTAGCGCAGCTAATATGGAGTTTTTTATTTTTTGGTAGTTTTTCAAAATTTTGACCTTTGACCTCATTGTTGCACGGGTTGGCACCATCCGATCAGCCTGAATATTTGCTATATCAATTTTGGCATCAAATCGCATATTTTCATCGCTACCCACATTCAAGTTTAAAAAAAAAGTTTTTAACGCCAGGTCTATTATACATATATGAGTTTGACACTTTTATTAAATAACTTTAAATATAACCATAAAAATCGAATTATTAAATTTGAAATAATCTTTAAAAAAAATAATTGCTTGCAAAGATCAATTTTTCAGTGGATATCGAAATTTGATTTTAAGGTTGAAGAATTCTCGCATCTTAAATCTGATTTTCTTTTTGCAAAAAAACTTGAATATTTACGTTACTTTCTTAAATTAAATTGCCTACCGGAGGTAGAAGCCTTATCCTCAATAGCATATAATCCTATAAAATTAAATATTTACATTGACAGTGAATACAAATTAAGCTTAACTTTACTCTTTTGTAAGTAATAACCCCTTTTTCCTTTAGAAAAATAAATTATCTCTTCTTTTAGCTTTGGTCAAAAAATCGTATAGTTTTTTTTTCTTTCATTTGGAGTTAATTCTTTTATTCTTTATACCTAGTTGAATATTTTTCAAAATGTGTGTGTGTGATGGGTTAGACAACACTACATATGTACATTTATGGAATAAATCTAACCCATTTTCCTTAAGTATAAGCGCTGAATTAATAACAGTTGTCGCTTTGTAACGTTAAAAGTTACCCAAAATTAAAAATGTATATAACACAAACCAAAAGCTACCGTGTTTTAAGTTTTTATCAAAAAATCGGTAAATAGGCACTTTGATAATTTAGAGAAAAAAATCGGCAAAATACCGATAAATCGGTAAATATGGCAGGCCTGATCGCAACGCTTCTTGCTAGTTTTGTTGTTGTTGCTCGGCAATTTTCACTACCACAGCACGAAAAAAACCCATCCTTTTAAGGAATTGGTTACAAAAACAAAATACATGTGTTGTTTTTTTGGTAATTTTTTTTTATTATATTTTCCAATAATTTTTGTCTACATGTCTTTTGAACCAATAAACGCCATCCTTTTAAGGGCATCGAAGAATTTGTTAAAAAAAAAATAAAATACATGAGGTTTTTTTTTTGGTAATTTTTTTTCAATAATTTTTGTATACATGTCTCTTGAACGAAAAGACCCCATCCTTTTAAGGGCATCAAAGAATTTGTTACAAAAATAAAATACATGTGGTTTTTTTTTGGTAATTTTTTTCAATAATTTTTGTCTACATGTCTGTTGAACGAAAACAAAAACAAAATATTTTCGTTGAAAGACAATTGAAAATAACGGCATCGTACAATAAGTAACTCATTGTATTCGATCAGTATCAACTAGTATCTGCTTTTGTAAAACAGATATAAACAGATATGTTACTCTCATTCTCTTTTTATCAACTCATATCCACTATGTTACAAAAAATATCCATATCAACTTATATCAGAAACAATCGACAACTTATCCATACACACTCACTTTAGTAAACACACAGAAACTTGTACAAACAGATATATCCGTGCACGTCTTTACTCGGCATACGGTTTATTTTTTTTATAAAAACGTAAAAAAATAAAGTATTAAAAAAAAGTAAATAAAAGAAAAAAATACATGTAGGTATGTACATACATACATAAACAGACACATTTTTTATTCTCGGTGTTGATAAACAATAACAAATAAGAAGAGCACAACTGTAAACAGTAAAAAAAAACTCTTGAGTGCAAACAGTGCAAAAACAATTAAACATAATGATCAGTGGTGTCAATTATGATTGTGTTGGTGCGATTACTCTTGTCTCTTACATTCCCAGCGGGAGAAATCTGCGGTTGCGAGGCCTATTACGTGGCCTAATTATCATACATATTTTGTTATGAAGACTTTAGAGCAATTAATAATAATACAATTATCGAAATATGTTGAGTTATGTACAGACACATATTGTTGAATATCATTATGGAAATGATCGAAATGCCTTTTCAAACAATTTAATCTCTTAACTTCAAATGTTTTAAAACATACAAGACATTGAAAATCATTAAATGCATTTTTTATCATAAAATATTTTTTATATGGCATCATTTATCTTTTTTTTAATAAACTCATCCGCCTGCATGCCCGTTATCGCTGTCTACAAGACTACTTAATAAAATTCAAATTTGAAGTTTACAGAAGCTCAATAAACACAACATCAAGGCGAATTCATCACAGTTACACCTCGTACAAGTACACCTCGTACAAAAATCACAAGCAATTTGTTTTTTTTTAATCATTGTACAATGTTAAAAACAGAAATAAAACAAAACAGAAACGAAGATAAGAAATATATTATTTCTGTTTAGCGGCCTCAAAACAGGCCGTGCGATATTTCCCGCTGAATGAGAGTGTTTTGCTGTAAACAATTATATTTTACGCTCGCAAAATAAAAGAGCGTAAGCGTACATGTGAGTTTTGCTTACACAATTGTGTATGACGCTGACATTCCTGATGTACATACATGCATTTTTTTTCTTTTATTTACTTTTTTTTAATACTTTATTTGTTCACGTTTTTATTAAAAAAAAAAAATAAACCGTATGCCGAGCTTAGAAAACACGTCTATCTTCAACGAGCGCGAAAGACAGAATGAAAAAATAGCAAAATTTTAATTATTATTTGTAAAAATTTATTAATAACTATTAAAAACCAATTTTTAAAATATAAATTGGAAAATAATAATTATCAATTACAAATATTTTTTTTGTTATGCATAACTATTTCAAAGCAATAAATAAAAATATTAATTGGATATTAACCGTTATTTGCAATTAATTACTTTTTAAGTCGTTCATAATAATTATTAACCAATTTTTAAAAATATTCCTCAAAATGGGCAATGTTTTCGATTTTGGAAATGAAGATAATAGTTATTTTGGGACCTTGAAAAAAACCTAGCCTCTATCATATCTGCGGTTTTCGGGAAACACATATCAAACGTATGACGGACAGACGGATATCGTTAAATAAACTTCACTCCTAGTAAGGACCCAGAATATATATACTTTATTGGGTCTAAGATCAATGTTGTAGAAATTACAAACGGAATGGCAAACATATTTATACCTTTTTCCCCCTGAGGTGAATTATAATTATAAACGTTTTTGATGTTTCTTTTAAGTCTTAATCGTGACTTATTAAAGTATTTCATAGCTTGAATGCAAAAAATTCGTTATATTAGCAATTCACGGAAATGTAGAACAATTTAATTCTGCTAACGTAACCCTCGTCGCTATTATGATGTTTATTATTATTACTTTTTAGTAGCCTTAAAAGAAATTATATAGGAAGATGTTTGTCACGCCAACGCTCTCAGTTTAGCAGTATGGGTATCATTGAAAAATTTAAAGTGCTTTTCACATGGTGTTTAAAGCACACCGATTTATTAACCCATTAACAGCCCATTTCAAATGCTCATACTTCTTGACTGACTTTTTTACTAAATTTGCTTTATCTTTAAATTATGTCGATTCAATAATAATTATTTAACAATAATATACACATGTTACCAAAGTTATTAGGACTTTGATTAATAAAGTTTTTCTGTATTGCGGGTTTTCAGCCTTCGGAACACTTTTCAAATATTTACATATTTCAATATGTAACAAGTGCATAAATAAATTGTGAAGTTTTCTCTATAACATATTATATTTGAGGAAATATTATTATACATATCGACAAAATTTTAAGATAAATCCTCTTAAGGGGTTAATAAATCGGTATATTTAATACATCATATGAAATGTGTTTCGAAAGACTTTATTATGATACCAATACTTTAAAGATTCAGATTATATTTTTCTTCCTATACTATTGATAAAGTGCTCTGAAACCTTTACGACCTATAATTCATAAACTTAGTGCGTTGAACCAAAAAATTACAGTAGAATCGCGATACAGTAATCTTGCGGTCAAGTTAACCAAATTTTAGCGCTTCTGTGCCGCTCTAAACGTTAACTCTAAGTTAACTTTTCAGATCGTATTAGTAAAAGTACAAACGATAACAAATTAGATTAAATTTTAAGCTGAAAGCTGAGAGTTTAAACAAAATTGAGAAATACATTAAAGAAAAAGTATCGGCGTTGTATTATTGTATATCTGAAGTTGCTAACTCAAAAATAAAAACGAAACGTCACAAACTTTTCGAGGCTTTGAAGAATATATAGGAAAAAGCATACAGGAAAACATTACATAGACCAAAATATGCCGATCTTAAAGCAAGTTTGTACAAATGTTTTCTTAAAGCATCGAAATCACTGTTCTAATTTCAATATCAATAGCTAAGCGCGAGTTCGTGTAACTGCAACCTGTAAAGACAATAATGTCAGTAATGGATGGCTGGCAAATGTTTAGAAAATACCCAGAATTCGCTATCTGAAAATTTTTGAAGAACTAATTTTCTGACAAACGTCATATGTAGCACCTAACACATAATACATAACTGATTGTATAATTATAAATTGTAGCCGGTACAAATTAGATCTAAGTTTCTTTTTTGTACAGATGAAAACTAAGTCATTGAAAAAAATATAGGTACATATGTTTATTATTGCATTTTTTACAATTTAGAAAAGTTAATAAATAAGACGAAAAAGTTAACAACCCTTAGGATATTTCATATTACTTTTTCGTGGTTATACTGTATATTAGGATTTTTTTATTCTTTGATATTCTTAATGAGTTCCAAAAACAATAAAATTAAAATATTTTAAATGTTTTTTAATAAATTCATTTGTTTTTACGTTAAAAAAATTTATCATAAATAAGTATTTATATTTTTGTCTGCAATTATGCATGTTGTTAAATTTCTAAAAATTAAAAATGATAATGGCACCACTGAAATGTAAAACATAATAAAAAACACAGCTGTTTATATTTTTTCAATTGAAGCTGTCGTCTCGAATGTGTTTAATGCATTATGCTTTAAACACATTCGAGACAGCAGACTACCGACTTCAATATGTCAACAATAGAATACATGTGTGTATATGGAAATGATTATTTTAACGACGACACGGCAAAATGGCTGCAGGTTGTTGTCTATGCTAATTTTGTCGTTGTAGTCAAATTAAACTAAAAAACCCAGCCAATTGTAGGGGAATGTAAGAAAGAAAAAATTGACGGTTTATTGTTGTGACTTTGTTGAAGCTTTGATATTGTTACATTTAAGACCAGAGTGTTTTAAAATTCTTATTCACTTTATGGTCTTACTTGTATAATATTTTTAGCTTTTCTAAAGTATTTGGAAAAAGTTTCCTGACGAGCTGGCCTAAGCAACCAGCGAAATGCGCATAGGAACTAGCTTTCCCACAACAATAAATTTCAGTGTTTTCATTTAAAAAAATTGGGATTATAAGCACATCATTAATAAATGAATTAATTAATAAAATATTTCATTCCCAAAAATAATTTTTGATAATAAATTTGCATGTGCCCGGCAAATAAAAAACTGAAATGGCAAGCTGCTTTATTTAAGCATCTTGTTTTTTTTAATTTTGTTTTTTTCTTTCTATCCTCTTACAACTACAATTTGTGTTGGAAAAAACCCAGCCAATTGTAGGGGAATGTAAGAAAGAAAAAATTGACGGTTTATCGTTGTGACTTTGTTGAAGCTTTGATATTGTTACATTTAAGACCAGAGTGTTTTAAAATTCTTATTCACTTTATGGTCTTACTTGTATAATATTTTTAGCTTTTCTAAAGTATTTGGAAAAAGTTTCCTGACGAGCTGGCCTAAGCAACCAGCGAAATGCGCATAGGAACTAGCTTACCCACAACAATAAATTTCAGTGTTTTCATTTAAAAAAAAAATTGGGATTATTAGCACATCATTAATAAATGAATTAATTAATAAACTAATTTCTATTTTTGTCCGCTACAAAACAGAAACAATGCTGCTAACATAATCAAAAATTAGAAGAATTAGTGCTTAAAAAAATAATTTTTTCGTTAAACAGCAAAGGACCGGATTGAACCAAGAATATAAGCTCGGCTCACCACCAAATATTATTATTAATTTTTAGTATCCTTAAAGGAATTTATATAGGAAGATATTTGTCACGCCAACGCTCCTAGTTTAAGAGCTTTAGGTCGTAAAAGTATCAAAATACTTTCCTTAAATTATTTTTATGAAGACAGGAATTTTACAACATGAAATTAATTTAAATTTTTTTATTGATAATTTAAAATATCTAAATTTGGATTAAAAACCATTAACAGTTTAATAAAATAACCACAATACTAATTATTGTTAAGAGCTAAGGCACGAGCTATGTTTACATTTGTCCTTCAAGTTGTGCTGAAAAAGGTCAACAAGAAAAAAGAAAGACAAAAACATGAAAAAAACAAACATGTACTTTGGATTTCAAGAAGAATTCTTGACAAAAAGTACGAAAAAACAGAAGTTAGGAAGAACATGTAAATCAATTAAAATAGATAATTATTCATTCAAAAGCAAATTTCGATCTACCAAAGTGAAATACCATTTGGTTTAAGGATTGATGTTTGACTATTGACGTCATCCGGCTGCAATAGTCGAGTGAGTAAGACGGCAAACCCCACTGAAGAGATTGTGTGGTTACAATCAAAACTAGTCTGGGCAGCCTGTCCGTGTACGCCTGGGTTCAAATCTCAGCGCAGTCAAGAATGAAAAATTATCAATAAAAAAATAAAAAAAAAAAAATTTTAATTAATTTCATATTGTAAAATTTCTGTCTTCATAAAAATAATTTAATGAAAATTAAATTCAATGAACTTAAGCCTAATTAAAATATCTAAATTTGGATTAAAAACCATTAACAGTTCAATAAAATAACCACAATACTAATTATTAGTATCAAAATACTTTATCCATATCTCTTAAGGTATAAAATGAATCTAAGCAGTATGGGTATCATTGAAAAATTCAAAGTCCGTTTGACATGGTGTTTAAAGCATACCGATTTTTTAACTTTTTTTTTTACTAAATTGGCTTTATATTTAAATTATGCCGATATAACAATAATTATTTAACAATAATATACACATGCTACCAAAGTTTCTAGGGCTTTGATTAAAAATATTTACATATTACTCTTCAAATATTTACATATTACTATAATTAAATATGTAAAAAGTGCATAAACTATTACCACATATATATTTTTACTCAAACTTATTAATAAATTCCAAAATGATATGTTTTTAGCCCTTATAACTTTAAAATTTTATATGATGGAGCTTCTAAAAATATAGCATACAAAAACTTGAAGTGTTCTCTATAACATATTATATTTGAATAAATAAGATAAATGAAATTTTGTAGAAAAATTTGTTAAGAAATATTAATTTTTGAAGTTGGCTCTTAAGGGGTTAATAAATCGGTATATTATATACATCATGTGAAATGTATTTCGAAGGACTTTCTTATGATACTAAAACTTTTACGACCTAGAATTCATAAGCTAAAGGGCATAATAAACCATACAAATTGCTTGGCAAACTTGCAGTTTGTTTTTGATTCTGTTTGCCAATAAACAGCACAATCATATTTCGTACAAACATCAATTTTTAATTTTTTTTTTCGTTTTCTATGAATGCAAATAACGATTGTGCTGCGGCAATTTTGCTCGCTATTTCTTTAAAACGGAAAAGAAATAAAAAAGAGAGAAAAGGAATTTTGGGGTAAAGAGTACTCTACCGACAAGCTGTTTTTGGGCAAACAAGACTGTTAAACAATTAGAATTTACGGCTGAAAAAGATTTTATTGCTTCTTCTTCGTCTACGTCTTTCCTCTGCAATGTTTTTGCTGAAATTATTACTTTTAGCACTTAACACCACAAAAAGTTTGACAAATATCCAACATGTCTGCCAAATATTTAATTTTTAATATTTCTACAAACTTTGGTTCCAATGTTTGTCCAAACAAAATATTAATATATTTTAAATTTTTTTTAATAAATTCATTTGTTTTTGCATCACAAAATGTATAATAAATATATGTAGGCTTAAATCAGTGGTGTCAATTATGATTGTGTTGGTGCGATTACTCTTGTCTCTTACATTCCCAGCGGGAGAAATCTGCGGTTGCGAGGCCTATTACGAGACCTAATTTACATACATATTTTGCTATGAAGACTTTAGAGCAATTAATAATATTACAATTATCGAAAAATGTTGAGTTATGGACAGACACAATCAGTTATTATTTAAATAAATTTAATTTGGAACCTGCATTTCGCAGAAACTTTGCTTATTTTTTGGAAAAATTGAGCACTTTACAATATTTGAAGTCTTTTTACAACCTTATACAATTCTTTCCAATATTTTTAATTTTGTGCTCAATATACCTTTGCGAATGCCAACAATGAAAATTCATTTGCACATGCTAATGCAAATAATAACCCCATTAAGTTTAAGAATATTCTATAATTATTAACCACCATTATAAAAAGAGAAGATTTTACTAGCTTATAAAAATATACTTTTATTTACCAATAATATCTTCTAAATTTATATTGGAGTTTCGAAACAACAAAACATTTTTTAGGTTTGCGGACGTTAATTTATTGCGTTGTTTTGAGCAAATGTATTTCAAATCGGAAAATATTTGTTCGCAAAGATATGTTGAGGAAAAAAGCGACAAACATTTGAAGGAATTTTTTTTTTAATACAGGATATAGTGCCCCGTCTAAATTTTTCCAGAACTCAATAATATTTTCCCTATGTGGAGGATTAAATATTAAATAAACTCATCCGCTTGTATGCTCGTTATCGCTGTCTACAAGACTAATTTATAAAATTCAAATTTGAAGTTTACAGGCCTTGCGATATTTCCCGCTGAGTGAGAGTGTTTTGCAGTAAACAATTATATTTTACGCTCGCAAAATAAAAGAGCGTAAGCGTACATGTGAGTTTTGCTTGCACAATTGTGTATGACGCTGACATTCCTGGCTTAAATTAACTTTGTGTACGAGTCTGCAATTGTGCATGTTGCTTAATTCATAAAAATTAAAAAGGATAGTGGCACCACTGATATGTAAATACATAACAAAAAACGCAGCTGTAAATAGTTTTTCAATTGTAGCTGTCGTCTTCAAAATAATTCAGTGGCTGATTATGCAACTACAATTGAGGCCAGCAGCATTTGTAGTCGTGTGTTCGTGTTGCCTGCTGTCTCGATTGTGTTTATGCATTAGTCACTTTTTGTTTGTTAAATGAATATACTATTTCAAGCAGCGTTACCGTTCAAAATTTTCAAAAAGGGGCATTAAAAGGGGATTTTCCAAAAAAAAAGTGGCACAAAAAGGGGAATTCTGAGAAAAAAAGGGACAACTACAAAAATACGAAAATTTTCAATTAACAAACATATTTATTAAGTTATTTGAATTGAAAACTAAACATAACAAAAAATAAATTTCTTATTTATAAAAATTTGCGTTGAATTTGGCCAATTTGTACATTGACTTGAACGATTGGTTGCAGCTGATCATTCTAAGGACTAGCTTTATTTCAGCTATAACCACTTTTTTCGAAAATCTGTGTTTTTTTTTTTGGTAAAAATTTGAAAATTTTAACATTATTTATTTGCTTTTCATTGGTCAGTTCTAGCATGGCATTCTAAATGGTTTCATTGGCAGATAAGCTATTGCTTGCAAAGAACACAAAAGGGTTTTTTTGTTTATATGTCCATTTTCAACCACTTATATTGTCTTTCCCAATTTAAACAATATTTTCGCGATACGGCTTTCTTCTTGTGTGTTATTTTGGACATTGATTCATCCTTTGAACTTATTTCCACATCTGGACTTAATTGAATTGAACCACTTGTTGATGGGAATTCAACTTGTTTTTTTGATTTTATGATGAACCTTAAACATAACCAAATAAAATTATATTCATGTACCTATATTTTTTTTTAGAACACTTTTATATGAAATACTTACTTGTCCATAATGAGTTTACAATATTCTTTGACACGAGATTTTTCACATATACAAAGTTATTATACCAGTTTAACACATTTTTTCAATTTTACAAATATTCATAAAAAAGCAGTTAGAATTGCTGTATTTTTCATAGATCCAACTTATTTTCAATAAAAAAAAATTTACACCTTACACAAATAAGCTTATTCTACGAAGGCATTTTTACACCATGTGGTCACGGCTTAAATAGCCGTTACTTAAATAGATTTAGTACTTTTTTTGTGCCAGAGATATATATCAAAGCTGGCATCATGTTTATTGACTACCAATCTAAAAAAAAAATTAGTTCAAAAAGGGGCAAAAAGGATACAAAAAATAGCAAAATGATACTAAAGGGGATTTGAAATTAAAGGAGCAAAGAAAGTGGAAAGGCAGTCAAAAAGGGGCAAAAGTGCGACCTTAGTTGCATAACGGTAACGCTGATTTCAAGTTTTTGTTCAAATTGAACTTAAAGATATTTTGCAATAGGGTGTCAATATGTATAAATAACAAAGATAAATTTAAATTATAGAATATAGTGTTCATAACAAATGTAACAGGAAAAAAAAATTATTTAAACACAATGGCAACTCGTGTTGCAGTCAATAATAGAATTCAAAGTTACCTACGAATTGATTTGTTTGTAAGATTATATTGAAATTTTTATTAAATGAATAAAGATGAATAATTGAAATTTGAATTCGAAATTAATTAACAAAATCAATTTTTTTTTAGTTTAAATTTTATTTGAACAAAAAGTGGTTTCAAAAGTTGTTTACATTTTGCTAATGCATGTATATTTTTGTTTTTTTCCACACATACATGCATACAAAACACGTTTTTCATTTTGTTTTCCCTATGTAGTAGTAAGATTTTGAAAACCGCGAGGAATTTGACACAAACAAAATGCCTGTTGTTTTTTGTATTGTTGTAGCGGTCAGCAGACCTATTGGAGGGGCCTTGACTCAGGTCTTACTTGTAACCATATCAAAGCTTCAATAAAGCCACAACAATAAACAGTGAACTTATCATTTCTTACATTCCCCTTCAATTGGCTGGTTTTTTTTCAACTCGAATTGTAGTTGTAAAAGTTAACATTTTCGGGATTGACTAAATTCCGGGATTGAAAAATGTAAATCCCGCGATTCGGCATTAGCTGAATTCTGAAAATCCCGGGATTAGCTTCCGTAAAGCATGTAAATTAGGGTTATGACCAGAGCTGTCGTTTTTGTTATTTCTAACCAAATTTGGTTACTTTTTCTCAATGTGGAGGTGTGAATATTTTTTTCATTTTGGGTTATTTGTTTTATAATATAAAATACCGATGAATATATTTTTGGTGATAGAAGTGCAATTTTAGCTTTTAAAATTGTTTAGGTTTTTATTTATGTAAGGGTATCGCGGATTACGATGCGAAGGAAATTATATACGATTCGAATAATTTGTACTTTGTTCTACGATTTTCTCATTATTTGTTTCAAATGAACGGAAGTTTTTTATACTTTATCGAAAACAAAAAATCCCTTTCTAAAAAGCCAGATATTTTTTTTAAGATTTTTGTTAAGGAAAAAATTGCCAAGTATGATTTGTATATTAGAAACGGCCATATTCTAAAGTTAAAATCTAGTGAAGTTTTATCGATGCAGAATTTCAATAAATTTTTTTAAAATGAGCGTAGTTTTTCCAGATTTAAAGAGTATAAAAGATAAGTGTAACTATAAGTATAAAGTGCATAATATCAAAAGTACAAACAAGTAGTTTTAGCTCTAAATCAACATTATTTCTAGTAGTATATTTCATTATATGGAAATACACATAGGAATTTTAAGGATTTTTGAAAAATAAATTGCTACATTATCTATTATTTTATAATTTATTGAATTTACTGTAAGAAAATGGCCGGAATTTAAGAAATTTGAGATTCTACTTTTCATAATCTGCTGCACAGTGTCGCCATTTCATATAACGAGCGGCCAAAAATAGAAAGAGTTATTGTAAAAAGTTGAAATTTGGCTCACATATTTTAATTGGTAAATGGTAACCAAATAAAAAATTTTAAAAATGTATATACAAGGATTCGCATGAAATGAAAAAATGTCATAGAATATAGAAAACAAGTTCGAGCTTCATGAATCTTAATATATTTATTGAATTTTAAACACTAAAATTTTGGCCAAGTTTTATCAAAATCGGAAAAAATGTCCTTGTTCCAAAAAGTGAAAAAATTATTATTTTCAAATTTTTGTTTGGAACGATGGTTTTTGCTCCAAGAGCTGATTTCCAACACGTATAAATACAAAGTTTGTATACAGTCTTACTACTGTATTTTAACCATGTACCTACATGTACAAAGTGCCGAAACAATGCAACTATGTGTTTTGTTTATTTAAACGTTTTGAAATGTAAGTGATGCAATGGATAATATTAAAAATAATGCATTAAACACATTCGATACAGCAGGCAACACGAAGGCACGACTACAAATGCTGCAGGTTGCAATTGTAGTCGCGTAATCAGCTACTGAATTATTTTGAAGACGACAGCTACAATTGAAAAAATATAAACAGCTGTGTTTTTTATTATGTATTTACATTTCAGTGGTGCCACTATCATTTTTAATTTTTAGAAATTTAACAACATGCATAATTGCAGACAAAAATATAAATACTTATTTATGATAAATTTTTTTAACGTAAAAACAAATGAATTTATTAAAAAACATTTAAAATATTTTAATTTTATTGTTTTTGGAACTCATTAAGAATATCAAAGAATAAAAAAATCCTAATATACAGTATAACCACGAAAAAGTAATATGAAATATCCTAAGGGTTGTTAACTTTTTCGTCTTATTTATTAACTTTTCTAAATTGTAAAAAATGCAATAATAAACATATGTACCTATATTTTTTTCAATGACTTAGTTTTCATCTGTACAAAAAAGAAACTTAGATCTAATTTGTACCGGCTACAATTTATAATTATACAATCAGTTATGTATTATGTGTTAGGTGCTACATATGACGTTTGTCAGAAAATTAGTTCTTAAAAATTTACAGATAGCGAATTCTGGGTATTTTCTAAACATTTGCCAGCCATCCATTACTGACATTATTGTCTTTTCAGGTTGCAGTTACACGAACTCGCGCTTAGCTATTGATATTGAAATTAGAACAGTGATTTCGATGCTTTAAGAAAACATTTGTACAAACTTGCTTTAAGATCGGCATATTTTGGTCTATGTAATGTTTTCCTGTATGCTTTTTCCTATGTATTCTTCAAAGCCTCGAAAATTTTGTGACGTTTCGTTTTTATTTTTGAGATGGCAACTTCAGATATACAATAATACAACGCCGATAGTTTTTCTTTAATGTATTTCCAATTTTATTTAAACTCTCAACTTTCAGCTTAAAATTTAATCTAATTTGTTATCGTTTGTACAAATCAGTACTTTTACTAATACGATCTGAAAAGTTAACTTAGAGTTAAAGTTTAGAGCGGCACAGAAGCGCTTAAATTTGGTTTACTTGACCGCAAGATTACTGTATCGCGATTCTACTGTAATTTTTTGGTTCAACGCACTAAGTTTATGAACTATAGGTCGTATATCAATAGTATAGGAAGAAAAATATAATCTGAATCTTTAAAGTATTGGTATCATAATGAAGTCTTTAGAAACACATTTCATATGATGTATTAAATATACCAATTTATTAACCCCTTAAGAGGATTTATCTTAAAATTTTGTCGATATGTTTAATAATATTTCCTCAAATATAATATGTTATAGAGAACACCCCAAGTTTTTGCATGCAATATTTTTAGAAACTCCATCATATAAAATTTTAAAGTTATTAGGGTTAAAAAAATTTTATTTTGGAAAACTTCACAATTTATTTATAAGTTTGAGTTAAAATATATAGTGGTAAAATATATATTGAAATATAGTAATATGTAAATATTTGAAAAGTGTTCCGGAAGGCTGAAAACCCGTAATACAGAAAAACTTTATTAATTAAAGTCCTTATAACTTTGGTAACATGTGTATATTATTGTTAAAAAATTATTATTATATCGACATAGTTAAAAGATAAAGCATATTTAGTAAAAAAGTCAGTCAAGAAGTATGAGCATTTGAAATGGGCTCTTAATGGGTTAATAAATCGGTGTGCTTTAAGCACCATGTGAAAAGCACTTTCAATTTTTCAATGATACCCATACTGCTAAAACTAAGAGCGTTGGCGTGACAAACATCTTCCTATATAACTTCTTTTAAGGATACTAAAAAGTAATAATAATATAGATTTGGTGGTGAGCCGCGCTTATATTCTTGTTTCAATCCGGTTCTTTGCTGTTTAACCAAAAAATTATTATTATATATTATAAGCACTAATTCTTCTAATTTTTGATTATATTAGGAGCACTTTTTCTGTTTTGTAGCGTACAAAAATAGAAATTAGTTTAATTTGACTACAACGACAAAATTAGCATAGACAACAACCTGCAGCCATTTAGCCATGTCGTCGTTAAAATAATTATTTCCATATACACACATGTATTCTATTCTTGACATATTGAAGTCGGTAGTCTGCTGTCTCGAATGTGTTTAAAGCATAAGCATGTAGTGTTTGCAAATGAAATGTTAAATGTCACAAAGCATCAATTTTAAAACCGATGCCCAGATTGCTGTTTTACTGCGTTACTAATACTTAACAGTGATGTTTTGGAAGGGTTCGCATTTTATATATTTTGTACTGCGGCGTTATGAAACATTATGCTCTGTTCTAATACAAAGTAATACAAAGCAATTGACATTTTGGAAGTCAGCCTTTTTGTACACCTTTATCTTTTAACTTTACTCCCAATCGAATTTCTACATATTTTTTTTTTAATAATGCGTAACCTCGAAAAATTAAGCCTAACAATTAAAAAAATCACGTATTTTCATATGAGCTGACACTAAAAAATTCAATAAGTTTAAAAGTTGCAACTAGGCGCACATAAAGTTGTGTTTTTATTTTATACGTACTTGTAGTAATTAAATTATATAAAAAGTTCTGCGGGATATATCGAGACGTTTTTTTAAGTTTCTTTTTTTTAAGCACTTTGTTTTTATTTTTAATATGTTTTTTCTTTACCCACTTACAACAACAATTAATGTTGGGAGAATTCCAAATAATTGTAGTGGGAAATGTAAGAAAAGATAAAAAACTCATCACTGATTTATTGTTTGGTATTTTGTTTAAGCTTTGATATCGTTGCAAAAAAGACTTTTTGAGTGTTTGTAGGTAATTCTCATTCCCTCTGTAGTCTTATTTGCTGATAGCTTTGGCTTTTCTAAAATAATTTAGGAGAACGTTTCCTGATGATCTGGCCTAAGCAAGCAGTGAAATGCGCATAGGAACAGCTTATCCTTCAAAAATAAATTTCAGTATTTTTTTTTATCAATTAATAAAAAAAGGGAATAAAGCACAACAAATAAAATCTTTTAATAAATAATAGTATTCCCAAAAACAACTTTGATAATAAATTTTATTTAAGAATTACATTTCTTGTTTTATTTTCTTAATTTGTAATTAATATTTTCTTAGTAAGTGCAAATAGTCTGTGTTTTACAATGCAACTTAAAATAAATTTTAATGTTTTTCTCAATTCACAAAAGGCATTTCTAATTTGGTTATATTTTTTCACATTTGGTAATTTTTTAAAAAATTTTGGTTGTAGAACTATTATTATTAGGATGGCAGCACTGCTAGCATACTACCACTTCATTGGAATCGTTATTAACAACTCACGTCAGTTGAAGAGTGTATATGCATATGTAAATGTAAATTTCATCAAAATCTAAATTGCCTATCTGTCCCTTCATATTCTTAGCTTTGAAAACTATATAAACCCTGTGTGTTTTAAATACGCTAATCTATCTATTCAAATTTCATCAAAATGGGTAGCAATTCTCCGTATGTCTCCTCTTGGTCGCTTTCGCATTCGGTCAGGGAACGGTCGAGCAAAGTGATAGACTGGAGACGGAATGGAGGGTGAACAGCGTGCTCATGTTATCGTGGTTCCTTTTTCTTTATAGTAAAGCAACTATTGCATTAATAGATCTATGCTAACACGATAATTAATATTTACTGAATATAGAAGGTTTAGCGGCCCTGAACCATATCCTAAGGTGGTACATTTAGAAAATACAAAGTACCAAACAATTCCTCTTACAGATTCTTATTCAATCTGCGTCCAAATTCAAAGAGTACCATTTAAAGAACAAACAAGTTAGAGTGCCATATTTTTGATACCCTCCACCGACAGAAGTGGGTTCTATATGATAAATGCACATATATTATTAACTAATCTACACAAAAACGAATGTGAGCATTAAAATTGGTTGCGGTTTAGACCTATATTTAATTATTGACCGACAATCAGAAAGTTGTATGCGTTACTGGCTTGAGTAAGATATCATGATTCGTAAGAATCAAGAATAATTTTTAATTTGTAATTTGTATTGGACTTATGGTAAATTATGGACCAATAAACCCAAAATTCTAAAGACTGATTTCTGGTATTACAAAAAATAAATTAGAATAAATTTCAATACAGCACACTATAGGAAATTTCCCTTTTTTTTTGGCCAAAAGTACATAATTTTTTTCTTGGAGTTTTTGATTTTTTTTTTTCACTATGTACTTAAAAACATACTAAAAAAGCATCCCCGAAGAATAAAGGATCAATGATGCTTTACCGTTATTTTATAAATGCAAAAACATGAGGTTTGTTTATTAAACAAAACGAGGAAGTTACTATATTAAATTAGACGTGTATTTAAGTTTAAAGTTTTTATTCAAAAAATTCATGTAAAAAAAGTAAAAATGAACAATAATGCTAAAAGTGAGTACTTTTATAGTAGTTAAAAAGATATTCAACTTTTTTTTAATTTGGTTAAATCGAAGGAAAGAAAAACCCCTTGATGTTATATACTGTAATAATAAATTGCAACTTTACTAAGCTCCGAAAAAAATGATTACAAGTGATAGATATAAAACTTACGCATTTCGATAGAGCCATAAGTTGTCATCCATTCGCAATTTATTTCAGCTGCATATACTTGCATATGTCTTAAAAAAAGCGTATTTTTCCAGGTAACTTCAGCGTACCAAATGCAGACTTGCGCGTGACAAACTTTTTTCCCCGTGACGGTGCGTGACTAAAAATTTATTAGCTTAAGGAGGAACACTTCCAAAAAGCGAATCTAAAAAATCATTTAGGAGGAACACTTCCAAAAAGCGAATCTAAAAAATCATTTAGTTTGGCCCACTTGTTTGGCTAAAAATTAGTTTTGGCCAAAAAAAAGGGAAAATTTCCTATAGTGCAGCAGTGTGATTAGTTTTAGGGTTAACAGTGAATTTCACAAAATTGCTTGATATTTTTTCTGGCCATATGAATCTTAGTTGGAAGAAATTTTACCGCAATATCTATATCTGTTATGGTTGTAGGCAAATTTAATTATTTTTCCAAAGTGGGCTTTATTTGGTTTTAGGCACAATAAACTGTTTTCCGAGAGTAGGGTTTATATGGGGCCTAGGGTAAATTATGGACCGATCTTCAGAATATTTAGCAGTGTGATTTTTCGTCATATACTGTGACGTACAAAATTTCAATATGATAGCATTATTAATTACGGTTTTAGGCTTACTGAACTGTTTTCCGGGAGTAGGGTTTGTATAGGGCCTGGGTAAATTATTCACCGATCTTCAAAAAATGTTAGAGTATGATTTCAGGTCCTAATAAACTGTGAGGTACCAAATTTTAATATGATAGCGTTATTGGGCACGTTCATAAGGCGTAACTGTTGTGTAACCGTTTAGTGTTTGTCTTAGAAACGCATAGTTGAGCACTTACGCTCAACACAACAGTTGGGTGTTTGAGGCCATTTATTCCATCATGAAATTTTTAAGCTACCTAAAGTCAACATGTTGTGCTCAACCTCAACCTTTATTTTTTTTCAATTGTTAATGTTTATCAGCTGTTAATTTTGCATTATACTCATAATGCCGTTTCTAAGACGAAAATGTTCGGCTCAACAGTTGTCAACAGTTTTCTAGCAGTTGAGCTCAACAGCAACGTCTTATGAACGTACCCATTGATTACCGTTTTAAGCGTACTAACCTGTTTTCCGGGAGTAGGGTTTTTATGGGGTCTAGTGTAAATTATGGACCGATCTTAAAAAAATTTTACTGTGAGATTTATGGTAATATAAAAATGTGACGTACCAAATTTTAGTATGATGGCGTTATTTATTACGGCTTAGGTTAACTAAGCTGTTTTCCGCGAGTAGGGTTAATATGGGGCCTATGGTCAATTATGGCCTGATCTTCACGAAAATTACCAGTATGATTTGCACTTATATAATTCGTGCAATATTTTATATCATTCACCTTTTATGTTAGTTTTTGTATCAACATTTTCAATTTTTTTAGGGTGGTGGTTCCACATTTTGATTCATAGCTCTGATCCTACTCAACCGATGTTTCTGGATTTCAATCCAAAGCTGCTTAGGATAACTTCAAGCAATTTGAGACCAAGTTTGTTGTTTTCTTTTGCGTTTTTCGAAGGTGAGCTTGTTTTTAGCAGACGGACAGACAGACGGACATGGCTTAATCGACTTAAAATTACTCAAGGAGCCAGAATGTATATACTTTATGCGGTCTTAGATAATAAAAAAGTTTCACACGGAATGACAAACTTAGTATACCCTCATTCACCACTATTGGTGGTGGAGGGTATAAAAAGTACCAAAGAGCCCCTCTTACAGATTCTCATTCACAAATGACATTGCGAGTTTAATTTTATGTTTCTAGGTGGGCTTTGTTGTGAATATACGTGATTTCTTCATACGACTTGAATTATTAATTTAATACATTTGATTTTGCAATATAAATATAAGCGGCCATGTTCTAGAAATCGAAATCACGTGAAATTGAAATCGTTAAAAAAAATATTGCCTTTTATATACTACCTCATACTTTCAGGACCACTTTCTTCTACCTAAACTACTTTTGAAATCAGGAAAAGCTACGCTCATTATTTCAAAAATTCAATGGAAAATCTTCATCGATTTCAATTTCACGTGATTTCGTTTTCCAGAACATGGCCGAATATAACATTTAATTCCTTATAGAAGCGAATGGACGCAATAAATAAAACATTTTTATTGAAATTATTTACAATCAAAGTGATCAATTATTAAGAAAGAAAAATAAAAAAATAACACATTTATGTATGAATGAACATACATACATACATATGTATAAATACAGTGCTATTGTAATATATAACAAAAACATTAAGAGCACAACAAACGGTGAAAAACAAAAACAACTTTTTGTATGAGTAAAAACAGTGTAACAACGGTAGAGCTAAATGAAAGAGCTATTTAACTGACAGTGGAAGCTAACGAGAGTAATGTTGAAATAAATAAAACAAAAGATAACAATACTCATGCAAGTATTACCGAAGCGGCAAAAACAATCTTAGTGGAAAATGATACAATGAAATCAAACACTGACGCAATGGATAACTCACAAGTGAAAAGTTGTCAAAAGCCACAAGTACAATTTGGTATGAACAGGTATATACCATGGCACTACCGCTTCAGCTGTTGCTTTAGCCTCAAAAGTTCCATCTTTTAATATAATTAATTCACAAAATTGTTTTGCGATTCGGGAGGATGAATCCTCTAAAGAACAAACACCATGAAATCGTCTATGCCATCCCCGATATATCTTAGGGAGCAAAACTCAAATAAATTAATAAAGAGTTTGATCTCGGTGATAGGTGAAAATTCGTTTTACGTAGCTGCAATTAAGCATGGCAGTATAAACGAGACACAAATACAGGTTAATCATGAAAATGATTTTCGTAAAATAATAAATAAATTTGAAGTACTTAAAAAAAGCTTTAAAACATACCAACTGAAGAGCAGTAAAGGCCTTCAGGTAGTGATAAAGGGCATTGACTCTTGCGTTGCGTTGCACAATAAAAAATGTGATAAATATTAAAAACAAGAATAAAAACACCGCAACCACTATTTCAAGTAGAATTAGAACCAGGCGATATAAAGCTTAAAAATAATGAATCACATCCCATTTAAAATGTAAAATACATTCTGTACAGACGAATCTGCCAAGAATTTGGTCATACTAAAGCACACTGCCATATACCCTCTGTTTGCGTCGTATGTGGATAATTGCATGGCACAGTTCATTGTGATAAGTCTAAAAACGATCCCAACGTAAAAAAAATGTAGCAACTGTCGCGGTAATCACACTGCCAACCATAGAGGATGTCCAGTATACTCCATCGTCAAACGGTCGGTTGGCCCGAAACCTCAGGTAACAAATTATGTAAACACTAATGACATACAGGTACGGCACATTAGTAATAACAGAACCTCCAACGCTAACGTTCTAAAATCAAACCATATGCCAGTGCAAGGTGCTTTGCCAAATAATGATGAATCTCTAGTTTATAATTTAAACAGTAAATCATTTCACGAACACAATGGGTAATATTATGCAGTAAATGCTAAGAATGCAATTGATGCTATTGCAAGCTGTACTAAACAAGCCATAAACTGTTTAAAAATGTGGTTTTGGAACGCAAACGGCATCCGCCAACATAAAAATTAACTAGAATACTTTGTTAAAAATGGTTTCTGAGGCTCATCTGACCTCAAAAAATACGTTTAAAATCAGTGGTTATATATTATATGATACCAAGGACCCTCAAGATAGAGCTTGTGGAGGTTCTGTCATTTTGATAAAAACCCGAGTAAAACACTAATTAATGAGTGATCATCGTGAAGACTATCTCCAAGCAACGAACATTTGCGTTAAGGAATTAAGTCGAAAGCTAGTAATTTCATCATTATACTTCCCACCTAGATTTTCAATATCAGACGGCTAATATAATAAATATTACAAATCATTGGGACCCTGCTTTCTGGCAGCTGGCGAAAGAAACGATTCATGTTGAAGCTTCTTTAGAATTATCTTCAGATCTCACACCTACTATTCTAACTACAACAAACCCTAATAGAATTGTATCTCCGTCTGGCTACGACGACCACATAAATAAATTGGTTAAAATATAAAAAATATCTTACACCGGAGAATGTGGAAATCTCTATTGTGAATTTTGACTGTTAAACATTCCAGCCTTCAAAATAATAAAAAATAAATATATTTTACAGATGTCGAGCGGCTCTTGATCGAAAAAAGGAGAGCTCGAAGAGAGTGGAAATTGCACAGATCCCTCAATTTAAGAAATTATTAAAGCAGTGCACAACAAGTTTAAGAAAGTTACTGCAGTCTCAGAAAACGGCATCCTTGAAAAAATATCTTAAGGAACTGGTTGCAACTCCACAATCAGACTACTAATTATGGCGTGCAGCTAGAAATCTCAAAAGGCAGGTTATCTATAAGCCACCTTTAAGAAACTTTAATGGAAATTGGGCAAGAAAAAGGAAATCTATTTGTTAATCATTTGAAAAACGTATTTACCCCTCATACATCACACAATATTGCTGTAGAGTTACCACCTGTTGATGTAAGAGCAGATTTGAGATAAGAAAAATCGAAAATGCTATTTGATTTAAACCCCAAGAAAGCTCCTGGTTTTGACAAGATCAGTAACAAAATGCTTTTGGAACTACCTTGCATAGCAAAGAAAATTATTCTATTTATTTTTAATGCTATTTTACTTCTTGAATACTATCAGGGCTGTGGAGTCGTCCGAAAAAAGTACTAACTCCGACTCCGACTCCAAACGCTGAAATTTTTGAAGTGCGACTCCGACTCCGACTCACGACTCCGACTCCTACTCTAACCGTGATGCGAAATGAATGAGACGTAAAATTATTTCTCTTTCGTGTAGAAACATCTTTATTAAACAAATTATGTAAATCCCCGCGTAATGTGCATAAGAAAAACATGAGTGTTATGGTAGGAATTAAAGGCAGGCCGATAAAGATGTTTCTACACAAAAGAGAAATAATTTTACGTCACAATTTTTCTAATACATACTAGTATTTATGCGCTATAGCAACAATTATTCTGTACAATGTTGAAAATATTTCAGCGTTGATGGTTTTTTCTGATATTAAAATTATTGGCAATTCCTGTCATTAACATTTTTTAGCATGAGTAAATTATTTAAAAAATCACACATCTTTTTCAACTAGATCAATAACTGAGTATAAGTTTTGCTAATGTAATTTAGACTTTTTCCCGCACGTATAAAAAATATACTTAAATAGTAAAGTACTTGAATCAACTATTTCTCATAAAATAAATTAAAATCTACTTATTCATATTGATCTGCAAAATATTGCATCGTCAATTTCGAAGAATTTTTATATTGGAAAATATTAGAAATTTATTTAAATTTTTTATGCCGAACAATTTTGGAGTCGGAGTTGTGCGTTTTTTGGGGTACTGCGACTCCGACTCCGACTCCGGTACAAAAACCTCAACTCCGACTCCGACTCCACAGCCCTGAATACTATCCTTAAGAATTGAAAGTTTCCTTAGTTACCTTGATACCTAAGCCAGGAAAAGATCACACAAAAGTTGAGTAATATAGGCCTATAAGTTTATTATCTAATATATGAGAAACTCTTAGTGTCAAAATAATCCCAATTTTAAATGAAAATAGATGTATTCCTAACCATCAGTTTGGCTTTAGAAGAGAACAAAGCACAATTGAACAAACCCAACGTATAGTAAACGCCATAAGAAAAGCCTTTGAAGAAAAAAAAAACATTGTTCTGCTCTCTTTATCGATGTGTCTCAAGAATTTGATAAAGGCTGGCGCGAAGGCTTATTTCATAAATTGAAGCTAAACTTACCAGTAAACACATACAAGCTGTTAGAAAGCTACTTAGTCGGTCTAAAATTCATTATTAAAGAAGGCGACTTTTTAAGTTCTGCTCAGCCAGTTGCCGCTGGAGACCCACAAGGAAGCATCCTGGGTCCACTTTTATACCTAATATATACTTCGGACATGCCAACTAACAACTACACCCAAACTTCAACATTGCCGACGATACAGCTTTCCTAAGCGTGCATGAAAACCATCATGAAGCATCTCGTTACTTGCAGGAGCATATATTTCAACTAGAAATATGGTTAAAACAATGGAGGATAATGGTCAACGAGCAAAAATATATATAACATTCACCTTGCGTTGGGATTCATGCCCTCCTATCACAATCAATAAGCAAAGAAAAGTTCAGCATTCGCGTGTAAAATATTTCGGTATACATCTTGATCGCCGTTTAACGTGGAAATTTTATATATATGCAAAATTAACTAAAATGAAACGAAAAGCCATTCAAATTCATGGCTTATTGGAAAAAATTCTGTCCTTAGTCTCGATTTAAAAATTCTACTTTACAACTCTATCTTAAAACCAATCTGGTGCTACGGTACTCAATTATGGCGCACTGCCTCAGCATCTAATATCGAAAAAAATTAAAGGCACCAAAATAACCTGGTATGTCAAAAACTCGAATATCCACAAGGATCTCAACGTGCCATTGGTAAACACTACGATTACTAAATACGCAGTAAAATATTTAAAAAAGGCCCAAATCCACTAGCACGAAATATTTTAAATTATGGCGGCTACACTCGCTAAAGAAGAAGAGACACTTAAGCACTCACCCAATCAGAAGAGCGATAAACACATAAATATGTGAACAGAAACCGTGATAAGAAAAATTTTTTTCGGGCACTGGTAGGACATGAATTAAAGTATTAGCACAAGATTTGATTACTTATTGTTAGTTCATATTTAATATATAAAGATTCGCATTCACTCATGTCCTTGGAAGAAAGAAATTTAATTTTCTGTATTTCCCCTTTTTGGTACTTTTATTCTCCCATTGAAGTTTAAAAAATTTCAATATTGTTATGAGATCCCATTTAATACGTATATGCCAAAGAATGGAGAAAAATACTTTGTAAAAAAATTATCAATAATTGTTACGGGTGAAGACTTAAACATTCGAATTTCTAAAAAGTGCCAAACTTGTATATCTATTTTTTAGATAAGTTTCGAACGTGATATAACTTTTATTTTTAAGTTTATTGAAGGAGTACCAAAATTCAGGTTTTACCCGTTTACTCCCTAAAAGGGTCGAAATGTAAAAAAAGTACCAGGCACCTGTCCGCTTATTTTTCGAAAGAATACCGATAAGTATTACATTTATTTCTGTCTCTTTTAGTTTTGGAGAATTTGTGAGGTTAGAAGAGAAGGTTAAGCGCCCCTGGACCCTATCCTAAGCACTTTAGTGGAACCATATATAAACTGTGTCCGTTATGAGGTTCGATTCTTCATTTTGTTGAAGAAATTTTTAAATCGGACCGGCAGTTCCAGCAATTACCTCTTATAAACATAAAAATAAAGAAACATACAAACTTTTCAGCATTATAATATTATTATAGATGTATGTATGCATGTACAGGGTGGCCTAAAATTACCGAAGGGGTTTGAATTCGTTATAACTTTTTATTTAAAAAATAATTATTATTTTTTTTTAATACAGTATATAAATGGGAGAATATTTTTAGTTTAGTTATGAAAAATAATATCTCGCATGTGGTGGCCATTTGCTGCTTCGTAAATTCGTGCTCTTTCCAACACATTTTCCATAACCTTTCGCACAACTTCAGGTGTTATGTTGTTTATTTCGTCGCGTATACTGCTTTTTTATTGCTGGATGGTTGTAGGCTTATTAATGTAGACTTTTCCTTTCAAATAACCCCGAAGAAAACAGTCTGGGGCGGTTAAACACAGTGAAAAAAAAAATTATAATCAAAAAGTTATAAGCAATAAAAACCCCTTCGGTAATTTTGGGCCACCCTGTAGAACCCAGCTAGCATTTTGTATCATAATCAAATATTTTAGGAATCAGCTTCTCGACCAAAATAACCGCATATGACCTAATTTTTCGACCATAAATAATATTTTCGTTATGAGAAAATGGTACCTTACCTACTAAGCACCTCAAAGAATCATGCCATTATGATATACAATTTACTGGTCCCTTTTTGAACAAATTAATGATAATTTTTATAATCATTAATAATGAAAATAAATGTTAGTGCGAATGGTTTTTTTTTATTGCAAGAACCCGATAACTTTTGTTTGGTGGAAAATAAAATAAAAACCCATAATAGTGCTGCTATTATTGGAAAAAAAAATTAAAACAACAACGATTAAAAATATTTAAAATATATTAAAAAAAAACTATTACCATAATTTATTATTGAAAAATGAAACAGAAAATGCTGAAATGACATTAATTTGTAGGCGTCTTTTTTACCTAATCTTTTTATTTGTTCGGCTGATGCGAAAATTTCTATTTTTTTTTTTTTTAATTTGGCGTAACGAATGAACAACAATTCAAAATGTTTAAAAAATTAAAAGATTTTGTTTGTTGTGCTTAATTCCCTTTTTTTTTTAAAATTTATAACAAATACTGAAATTTATTGTTGGAGGATAAGCTGTTCCTATGCGCATTTCACTGGTTGCTTAGGCCAGATCATCAGGAAACGTTCTCCTAAATAATTTTAGAAAAGCCAAAGCTATCAGCAAACAAGACTACAGAGGGAATGAGAATTACCTACAAACACTCAAAAAGTATTTTTGGCAACGATATCAAAGCTTAAACAAAATACCAAACAATAAATCAGTGATGAGTTTATCTGTAAGAAAGTACAACAAATTTCCGTATTTGTTATCAATTATTAAAAAAGGGAATTAAGCACAACAAACAAAATCTTTTAATAAATAATAGTATTCCCACAAACAACTTTGATAATAAATTTTTGCAAGTTCATGTGCATAAAAAACTGAACGGGCAAATTGTTTTTATTTTGATTTCTTGCGAAAACAATAAAAGCACTTTGTTTTTAATATGTTTTTTCTTTACCCACTTACAACTACAATTAATGTTGGAAGAATTCCAACTAATTGTAGCGGGAAATGTAAGAAAAGATAAACTGATCACTGATTTATTGTTTGGTATTTTGTTTAAGCTTTGAAATCGTTGCAAAAAATACTTTTTGTGTATAAAATGTTCAACATTTAGATCCGGTTTTCCAAAAAAAATTTTTGGTGATATACGTCGAGATAACTTCGGCACGACGATTAACAATCACATAAAATTCCCGGGGTTCTTAGAATAATAAAAAAAAAAAAAATTATATGCGTTCCTGGGAACAGAAAAAAGGAATAGTTTAAAGTCCCGAATTCTAAAATCGCGAAATGTCAAAATTCCGAATTTCAGAATTCTGAAATGCCGAACTTTATAATTCAGAATTTGTAAATACTAAATTAAAAAATTAGGATATCAAATCCCGAGCTTAGAAGTTTTAGTAAGCGAAGATAGTGTTTGTTATACCATACAGGAGAAAAACCTTACGCACGACCGAAGGCTAAACCATGCTTTCTCTCGCACCATTTTTAAAACTAAAACTGTACAGCTATGCGGGATATAAAAATTCGGAATTTAGAAATTTCAAGCATATGACCCAAACCCCAGAAAAGTTTAAAAATAAGCAAACCTAGTAAGAGGTAAGTAATCCCCATCCATCAAACCTGTGTTCATTTTGTGCATATCACCAGTTGACAAGTTGGTAGTGAGTTAGTCTACCAGTGCGAGGGTTGCAGGTTCGATCGATTCCAGGCAGATACTCTGGTCTGTTTCACTACAACGGGATGAAGATCAAATACTATTGTTACTATTGCTCGGTAAATAATGATAGAATATTGATTGTAATTGTGGTATTGATTGTATACTTTACAAGTTATAATAATTGTGCTTGAGAATATTTAATTTATATATAAAATAAGTTTTGTTTTATCTTTCAAATAACACAGTACAACACATGATTTGCCAACTCAATTCTGTGAACTGTATGTGAAATAAGACCCAAAAAGAAGAATTTCTGCATCATTCGTTTTGTCTTCTTACCTGCGATTTGAAGTTAGTATCGATTTGAAGTTAGTACTATCGTATAGGGGAATTTATCACGTTTTAGGCCCTGTTGTTTGACATAGCTCGACAACCCCTAGCCCAATTTAGTTGAAATAAATTTTAAAAAATTAAGAATTACAATTCCCTTAATCTGTTCATATATTGTTTTCCTATACAAGTAACACTTTCGAAGTTAAAAATGAATGTATGAAGGGAAAAAATTATTTTTTGCCTAAAAATTTAAATTTTTTTTTTAAAAATACATAAAAAATCCAAAATGGAAAAAAGTTTCAAGTCTAGTTATTTTTTCGCAAAGTCACATAACCTATGAGCAAAATGAGACAAAGATCATAAAAATCGATGCACGCGTTTCGCTTTTATTCGCAATTGAGTAAAGGTATGAATTTCAAAAATCAGTTATAGCCACCACCCTTAAAATAAAAATATAAATTAAAAAATTATCATGCAAAAAAAAACTTTATTTATAAAAACTTAATGAAAATAAAATAATATGCAATTAATACGCAATTATAATATGCATAAAAACAAAATTTAGAAAATTTTTTCAATTATTGGCAGTATCCATCCTTGTAGAAGTTGACGCTTGTGGTTCTGATGATCTTGTTTTCTTCGTAGGTTGTTCATATTCATGGTCTGAGTCTGTATCGTCATCCGAGATACACATACTATTCAAGGGCGTGTTTCTTTCACTGTGTCCACCAATTTCAATGTCTTCATCTTCGGTGCTTTCTTCAAACTGCATAATTGTGGAACTCCACCAACAAACCTCCGCAAGCAATGCATCCAATTTTTTGCTTTTGAACCGCTTTTCAAATGGCATGGTCACCTGGTGGAACCTCTCTCCTTGTTCGTCTGATTCCTGAGGTGATTGTGCCAAAAAAGTATCGAGGTGGTGGTGCAAGAAATGCAATTTCAGCGTCATGGATGCACCGATTTTTTCGAAATAAAACAGCAACCTGTCCACTCGTTGCTGTATCTCTTCTCGCTGGACACGGTTCTTTCCTAGAACGCCTTCTATTACTTCTTTCAATGCGTTCCATGCATGTTGGTGGTCGTGATGCTCTGAAAGCAAATGTGTGAAAGAATCACTTTTGATCAATTTCCGAATATCAGGTCCATTGAGAATACCTGTTTTAAATACATAAGAAAAACGAAAAAATTATTGGTAATGCGAATGTATAGAAATTAACAAATTTAGATATGACAATATTGAAATACAGAGTACGATACGTACCGTTTTTAATTTTCTCATCACTGAGTTTCGGAAAGATGGATTTCAAACAGTCAAAGGCGCCGTTAACTTTTTTGACCACCACTTCAACGAATTTCCCAGCTATTCCCAGTTTCATGTGGAGCGGTGGCAACAAAATATCATCCAGGTCCTTTATCATAGGTTCATTGCGTAATTTTAATTGTTTGTTGAGCTCGGGAGTTCTTCCTTTCCAATCTTTACATTGATATTGATTTCCTTTGTATCGTGAATCCCAATTACAAAGGAAGCAGAAGTATTTTGGATATCCGCCCTTTTCTATAATCCCTTGTAGTATGTTGACCACCTTCAGATCGCAACAAATATTCCATTTGTGTTCATCGTATTTGATTTTCTTCAAAATTTCGCCCAATGCTTCATACGTTTCCTTCATAGTTGTGCTGAATCCCAATGGAATGCATGGTTTTTTATTTTTTTTGTGCAGCAGCACAGCCTTCAAACTAGTAACTGAACCATCGATGAATAAACGCCAGTCGCCAGCGATATAATCCATTCCCAATTTTTTCACTAAACCTGGGATATCATGGCAGTACGTGAACGTATTTGCTTCGTCAACGGAATAAAATTTCTGAAAATCAGCTTGGCGTTGTCGGTATGATGTTGCGCTGACATTTTGCTGTGTGAGTTTTCTTCTCTTCAAAAATGATGTCAGACATTCGGAGTCGTGTTGTGATAGTCCCAGCTTGGCCACAATGTAATCCATTTCGATTTGTGGTAGCGGTTGTGGTGCACTATTTTCAATATCGGGTATCCAATCAGCATCATCCAAATCGGTCGGATTGGTGAAAACGGTTTCGGCTAGCAGGGACACAGTATCCGCACTCGGAGGTTTAGGTGCATCGGTATCAGCAGGGCGTTGCACTGGAAGTGTGGCAGTAAATGCAGCAGTGTATACTTTTGTTTTCAATTGTTGTCTGTTTAATCCAGGACGAAAATTTATGCATGCATAGCACCTGGATTCATCATGTCCAGTTGTGTCTTCCACCCAAATTACTGGCTTCATAAAAGATAACTTTCTACTTTTTCCGTGAATCCATTTTAGAAGGGTAGTATAACAACTGTTGCCCACTGTGTTCGGCGTAAAATTTGCACCACTTAAATCTGCTTCATCGAAATAATTACAATACGCGGTTTTGAATTGCTCAGTAAACAAATTTTTTCGATCTTTTTTCTGTATTTTTCGGACGATATGACCACAAACGTAACAATATTCATCCAAATATGGGCACTTGTTGTTTTCCATATTGATATATTTTATGTTTTGTTGTTATTCACTTTTAAAAAACTGGAGAAAAATCACTTTTACTGTTCGCGTTCGTCGGCACTGGCTGAATGCCAAAAATCGATCAATGCACACCTATAAATACTACGTATTTTTGAATATTTTACTGCCAGGTACTTATAAATGGGCGCATATTTTAAGGGCGGCTGGCTATATACCTGATTCAGCACTTGTACGTTTCAAACTGTGCAAAACTTTCCAAATAATGACCACCCTTAAATGTGGGTGCAATTTCTGTAAAAAAATCATATAGGTAGCCACCGGAAAAACCCAAATAATAAAAAGGTCCACTTTCCGTTTAATTGTCCACGTACATTTATTACCGCAATCATAAAAATCAAATAACCTTTTGTTTATTCCTTTTTTTTTAATTCTCAGAATCATGAAAAAGGTGTCAATGTTTTCTCCAAATAATGTTGTGCATATCTCGAGCAAATTTTTGAAATTCATACATTTACTCAATTGCGAATAAAAGCGAAACGCGTGCATCGATTTTTATGATCTTTGTCTCATTTTGCTCATAGGTTATGTGACTTTGCGAAAAAATAACTAGACTTGAAACTTTTTTCCATTTTGCATTTTTTATGTATTTTTAAAAAAAAAAATTTAATAAATAATAATTAAATAATTTTTTCCCTTCATACATTCATTTTTAACTTCGAAAGTGTTACTTGTATAGGAAAACAATATATGAACAGATTAAGGGAATTGTAATTCTTAATTTTTTAAAATTTATTTCAACTAAATTGGGCTAGTGGTTGTCGAGCTATGTCAAACAACAGGGCCTAAAACGTGATAAATTCCCCTATACGATAGTACTAACTTCAAATCAATACTAACTTCAAATCGCAGGTAAGAAGACAAAACGAATGATGCAGAAATTCTTCTTTTTGGGTCTAATTTCACATACAGTTCACAGAATTGAGTTGGCAATCAATTAACTGAAAAATGTTGTACTGTGTAATTAAAATATTAATATTAAAAATTTAATTTTTCAATTGTTAGCACAATATAAATTTCCTAAAAACTTATATTGTGTTAACAATAGAAAAATTTTATATAAAATATATTAATACCATAAAATTGGCGATCCTGCAAGGAGCAATATTTAATAAATAAGTCGAACAATGCAAAATTGTGCAAAATAATAATTAGAAAGCTCTGAAAAATAAAAAAAAATAAAAAACATAACAATATGCACTGTGCAACTAGGCAGCAATCATCAAGCTAATTTTCAACAAGATTTGTAATCAAGATACTTCAAGATAATTATTTAAAAAAGGTATCAAAATGAAGTAAGCAACTAACAATTTTTAGAGTTTGCTTTTCAATGACAAAATTGAATATTATTTAAATTGGAGTATTTTGGAAAGCTACATCTCCAAATTTAGTTTGAGATATTGGTATATATACATAAATAGATTATAAATACCTTAGTTTACATTTTATAAATATATTATCAGTTCGTTCACCAACACACAATGTTACTCAAACTCAAAACAATATAAATAGTACACAACAAATATCAAATACTGACATAACTCAAGAAAGTCAAAATGTTCCTAATATTTCAAACTTTTTGCGACTTCAGTTAAGCTCCCTCAATTTTGGGCAATTGCCCTGATGCTTGGTTTGTTCATGCAGAGATCCAGTTTACCACCAAATTGATTTCTTTAGGCAGAACAAAATATGAAATTACGTTTTTTGATAGATAGCGGAGCAGAGGTTTCGGTTTTACCCGTTGCGAAATTTAAAAGTAATAACAAGTTATCGATATTAATTTAACCGCAGCCAACGGGTCTAATATTTCTACATATGGTAAAAGACTTCTTAATATTAATTTAGGTCTGCGACGAGAGTTTCCTTTTGTATTTATCATTGCCAATATTTCCAAACCTATCATTGGCGCAGATTTTCTGTGCAAATACGGTCTATTAGTGGATGTAAAACATAAATAACTAATCGAACCACTTACAAATTTAGCAGTAAATTCAATATCGTCTACTTGCAATATATCATTACCGAAGCCATTTGCAGTGGATTATAGACATACTAAATTGTTAAAAGAGTACTAACTTCTGAACCAGACTATACAAAGCCTGTAAAACATTCTACTGTTCATATATTAATTACTGAAGGCCTTTTACCATATACTAAACCTAGAAGACTAGACCCATTACAATATGAAGTTTGTAGGTCAGAATTCGCATTTTTAGTTAAATCGGGTATTTGTAGACCATCTTACTCTAGTGTTGCTTCAGCTCTCCATATTGTTCCAAAAATAATCCAAATGATTGGCGCCCTTGTGGCGATTTTAGACGCCTTAACACACTGACAGTTCCCGATCGATTTCCATTACCACATATTTATGTTCCAAATTTGAACATGAGGAATAAGAAAGTTGTTTCGAAATTAGATTTAATTCGAGCTTATCATCAAATTCCTATGGCTAAGAAAGATGTTTACAAAAGGGCAATAACTACGCCATTCGGTATGTTCGATTTTCAGCGAATGCCATTCAGTTTAAGAAACTCAGATCAAGCATTCCAACGTTTCATAAGTGAAGTATTTAGAGGACTAGATTTTGTTTTTGCCTATATTGATGAAGTTTTAATAGCTAGCGAAAACGAAGAATATCATGTCGAACATTTAAAAGAGGGTTTTGGACGACTGGATGAATATGGTTTAAATATTAAACCAGGAAAATGCATTTTTGGAGTTGACAATATAGATTTTTTGAGTCATAATTAATCAGAGAAAGGCATTATGCCTTCAGAGGAGAAGGTGGCTGCTATCAGAGATTTTGAGAGGCCAATATCTGTTAAACAAATGCAGAAATTCTTGGGAATGATAAATTATTATAATCGTTATATACCAAAATTAGCTGACAAAACTGTTATTTTATATGAATTGATGAACAAAGCTTTTAAGCACAAAAATAAGAATATAGAATGGGTTGATAACGCTTTTGAGATTTTCAACGAAATTAAAAATAACTTTGCACCACGTGTAGTTTTAAATCTTTTTAATGAAGATGCAGAATTAACTTTAACGGTCGACGCTTCGAATATTGCAGTGGGGGGTGTATTACATCATGTTTTTGATGGTTAAGTTGAACCATTAGCATTTTTCTCAAAAAAACTTACCCCCGCTGAAATCAAATACAGTTTATTTGATCGGGAATTACTTGCTGTTTATTTATACATTAAACATTTTAGGTATTTATTAGAAGGTCGCTCGTTTATGGTTTTTACAGACCACAAACCCTTAACGTGTACCATGAATTCGAAAACTGAAAGACATCAAGAATATATTGCACAATTTACTACAGATATTCGATATATAAGGGGTGATATATATTTCAAAAGGTCTTTCCAGACCTTTTGAAAATGATATTATAGATGATGGTGAATGTTGAAATTTACGAATTTTACACGAGGAACAACAAAACGATTCGGAAATAAAAGGTTTAACGGAAAATAGAAATATATCGTGTAATATTAAATTAATAAAAGTGCCATTAATTAACTCAGAAATTTGATGTGAAATATCACATAATAATACTAGACCCTATGTACCTGTAAGTCTTAGGAAACTTGTATTTTCAAAATTACATGGTATTTCTCACCGTTCAACAAAACGTTTAATAACTAAAAAATAGTTTTGGTTAAATATGAGTAAGCAAATAAACCAATGGTCGAAAGAGTGTATAAATTGTCAACCGTCCAAAGTTCACAAACATACAAAATCTCGTGTCATACCAAAAAGTCGTTTCGAACATACACATTTATATAGTGTTGGACCACTGCCTCCATCTAATGGTTATAGGTATCTAGTAGCTTTAATAGATCGGTTCACTCGGTGGCCCGAGGCATACCCATTAAGGGATATAAATACAAAAACTGTAGTAGACACACTTATACGCAATTACATTTCAAGATTCGGCGTACCATTGAAAATAACCACAGACAATGGTAGTCAATTCACTTCGTGCATGTTTTCGCATGCATATTTCATCATATCATCTTCAAGCTAATGGTATTATCGAAAGATTTCATAGACAAATTAAGGCTACATTAATGTGCAGAGCTGATTCATCAAAATAGAACGATGAACTTCCAATAGCCCTACTAGGACTACGTTCCACTTATAAAGAGGATTTAAAAGCCACTTCTGCTGAGATGACATATGGTCAAAATATTCGAATACCAGGAGAAATTGTTGTTCATGAAAATCATTTCGATGCATTCGATATTTTATTCAAGTTAAAAGATCATTTTAAAAATGTGAGATCAAACATTGTACATCATACTGATTCTGAATCAGGTTTTTATATTCCAAAGAGTTTACAAAGCTGTAAATTTGTATTTCTGCGAGTTCACAATAAAAGATCTTTACAACAACCATATGAGGGGCCTTACAAAGTCTTAAGCCTATAGTACACGGCATGTAAAAATACACATGCGCATGTGGTTCTGACGTAATTTTGACGTCATCACACAACACGCAATGTTTATTGTGGCTTTGCATTGACGTCAAAATTACGTCAGAACCACATGCGCATGTGTATTTTTACATGCCGTGTACTATAGGCTTTAGAAAAAGGCAAGAAATGTTTTAAGATTGAGAAAGATAGGGAAATAATATCAGTACCAATTGATCGACTTAAACCAGCTGTTACAGAAAATGCTTTAGATAATGTTAAAAATACTAATACACTGACTAAAAAATCAAAACATGTTACTTTCAATTTGTTGGACATTGGTTTTTTTTCGAAGGGGGAGTAATGTCGTGATATGAGTGTTTTATATACTTTACAAGTAATAATAATTTTGCTTGAGAATATTTAATTTATATATAAAATAAGTTTTGTTTTATCTTTCAAATAATTAAAATATTAATATTAAAAATTGAATTTTTCAATTGTTAACACAATATAAATTTGTTATTTCCTAAATAAAATTTAAATAAAATATATTAATACCATTGTAATTGTATTTATAACTTTTAATTAAAATTAAAAAATTATAAAATCTTTATGAAAAATAAAAAAATTACGTCCTTATTATCTTATTCGATATTTATAATTGGGGGATTCACAAGGTGTCATAAAGTCATATGTCTTAAAATAATAACATGAAAAAATACGACTGTTGTGAGCAACCCCTCATAATTTAATGTGCTATTAATTACGACAGCACAATAAACATAGCAAGCAACGTTCTATTTATTTAAGACACTTTTTGTTTACAAACCAACAACAATATTTTTAAACCATTGTAAAATGTTAGAACATTATGACAATAAACCATGATAGCACACCTTGTGAATACCCCAAATATAAGTACATTCATGCCCGAACATATCGCACTTGTTCAACAATAGTGTCTTAACTCAAAGCTTTTTGTTTACTTTTTGGAAAATATCTACACGTAATATTCATATCTAAATGCTGTAAAAATATCGTTCTAGTTAATTAACTTTTTGGTAATGAAACGGTTGGCTTAAAAATTCTTTTGCATATGCCTTTAATGTAAAATTAAAAATTGTTTTGATTCTACTGACAATTTTTTAATTTTGAGTTAATACAGTATTGTTTAACAAGTGCGATATATGTATATAAGCATATTTAAAAAGCCTACATGCATATTCGTACACGAGCCTTTATACAGAGCATGTTAATGTGCATTTAATATTTGCTACTGCGTTTTTCTTTTAATTTCTGGATAAAGTAAAAAAAACTCTAAAAGGCATATTATTCAAACATTGATTCATAATTTGTGTTTTAATCCTTTAATAGTGCTTGAAAGCAATTCAAAGTCTGCTTTACGGAAGAGATAAAGAACTCATATATTTTTTTCGTTCACTTTTTAACTTTGAAAGGTATTTAAATATTAAGCACAGTAGCATACACTTGAGAGAGCTTTTATGTTTCTTAATCACTTTCTGCAGATGGGCAAAAAAGCTGTTGGATACTTGTACTTGACTAAAGAAAGAACCGACCAACATACAAATTTCCCAAAAGCACATAAGAGAAAATGAGACAGAAAGTAATTCAACACATCAACAAACTTATCGTTTGAGCAAAAAAAAAAAAAAATATATACATAAATATTTAAAAAAACCCCATTCACCTTCAGCAACTTTAACTATAAAGTAAAACAAGTAAGAACATCTAATGATTACTGAATGGAAGTATAAAAAAGAAATACAAATTATTGTATCTACAAGTACTCGTATCAAGAGAAGTGTATGTGTACAAGAGTTTGTATGTAAGAATTTTTTACGGTGAGTTATGAGTTGGGTGTTGTCTGATTATGATATGGCGCTCATAAGGGGCGTTACTATAAGGTACGATAACGATATCTATTGAACATAAAAAAACACAGCAGCAAACAACTTTAAAAAGTGCAAGACAAGAAATTTAAGAAAAACTATACAACTGCAGTGTCTTGTGCACGTGGGTTACGAATTTATTTGTACGCGTGCTTTTTAGGCACTGTGTCAAATACGAAAAGACTTGGTCAGAACTCTAAATGATTATATTCTTTTCTTGTAGGACAATTGTTTGTTTTTAGCAAAATTAAGTAGCTATATACTAGTGATGTCACAAATATATATATTTAATATTCACGAATACGAATATCTAAAAAAATTTAGCGGCACTTGATTTTTCCAATTAAATTGGAAAATTTAAAAACTGTCACGAAAGTAAATGTATTTATCATAGATAAATAAGATATGAAATTCGGTTGTCAAAAAACAACTAAGGTGATAAGAATGTGTTAGTAAAAATGCTATCATTGTGTTAGTATCAAATAAATATTCTCCACATTCTCAGCAAACACAAATCAAAGGTCTGAAAATTAATATTGATTTCAATTGGAAATTATTAAAAAATTCACAAAATGTTCTCTTTTTTGAGAATGGTAGATATTCATCAAATTATCTCTTAAATTGTGAACACAGCTCAGCCGTTGTACACTATTGTGTTCAATAACATGTCTTTCAATGTTTTTTTTAGCCGTTTCTTGAAATCTTGCTATCCGAAACTTTATATTGATTAATTAATTTATTTTGCCTTTTGCTACATTTTTCATACATTTATCGGATTTTCGATGTAAGATACATGTGGAAATTATGAAAAAGCATCACAGAAAAAAGTATTTTATCAATTAAAAAAATGGTTTAAAAAGTATTTCAATTTAATTAATGTGATGATTGAATCAATTATTTTTTTTTTGTTGAAAGAAAACTTAAAATTTAATTTTTATTTAATTAACATTTTAGTTGTTTTGAAATAAATTTTAATTAAATAAAAAAAATTCTTTATTGACTTTTTTTCTTTAAAATAAAATAATTTAAACATGTAGAATTGTTATTGGGAATTGTCTTTATTTATTTAAATAAATTAACACATTGTTTGAAATGGCAAAGTTTTTTGATCAATTTTTTAATTAAAATTAAAAATATCATTTATTAAATATTTTTTCAAAATTTTAAAATCTTTAATAATCAATATAATCATTTTGGTAATAGGTACAAAATCAAAAATTTGTTTACTTGATATTATGAATTTTCAATAAATTTGGTGATTGGAAAAATTTAATAATTTTTTCTGTGATTATAATGTTTTGAAGTATTATAATGTTTTGAAGAATTATGTATTTTATTATAAGAAATATTTTTTCTTATATTATTTTACTAAATTATTCACAGTTTGGCAGCTATGGACCAACAATGGCGAACAAATAATAAGTTCAGTTTTTCGACATTTTAGTAATTTTGAGATACAGTGTTTTGCGGATTAGTTTGTTAAACACCTTTTTCTTCTAGTCTATAGCGACAATTGCGCCCAAGACAGGAAAACACAATTCTTATTGCAAAATTCTTCGTTTTAGCACAAACATACATAAGGCCATAAAAGCCGAATATCTGTCTTGGTTGGTTACCGTGGTAGCACGCCCAAAACTAGGCGTGCTGCCAGTAAAGTCGACAGTGACTCTGTTTTCATACCACACAACTCGTCAAGAATAAGAATCCCGGATCAAGGGTGACCCAGAACAATACTGAGGTGGCTAAGGCGAGCCCGTTGCGTTGACATTTTTCACCAAATTGCCGAGTCTGCCCCGCGATATCTCCATGTCGTATTGAATTAAACGCTGGGCGATCACATGGGAGATGAAATACTGTCTACTCAGTTCCATGTTCCCTGCAGCTGTGGCAGCATTCATTAATAGGGAAACCGAGTCTCATATCGTGCTTACTAATCGTCCAGTGACCAGTAAGTACGTATACCAGTGTCGACATGTCCCTGCGACTGAAGTTGAGAAGTCGCTCATAGCGACCAATATCGTATGTGGACCACGTGACTTTGGTAGCCCTGCAGCACTCCAATATCTTCCATTTATCGTTAACCCTATCCAGAAAGCGTCTGAATATGTCGGTTCTGATAGTTCCCAGGGGTGTTCCGGCTGGCACACCCTGTGAAATATCAATAGCAGCTCCAGTCTTGGCCAGCCAATCTGCTTGTTCGTTGTCATAATGGTCCCTTTGCGTTCTAATCCAAATAAGAACAACGTCAGATAGACTGCTCAGTCTGGATATTCTTCCTTACACTTGTTAACGAGAATGGACGTTGTTTTATGTGACTTCAGTGACATCAGGTCCGCCTGGCTATCGACGAAAATGCCAGTTTTGCCGCTGTTGTTGCAACTTTGGAATAGAAAATACGCTTGCCTCAGACGGAAAGAGAGATTCACTTGCAGTTACTCTGAGAAAACCCCAGAGCCAACACCACAGGCCATCGTTGACCAATCTGTGTAAATCTTTGACGGAAATATGACCTTGTATTTATTCTCAAAGTCTGTACGGGATATCAAATGGTCCGTTGGGCGTTTCAGAAATGTGCGTTGCTTCTGTAAGATCTCTGCATGATCGCAAGACCTCGCCTTCCAACATCCCGATGCAGAGAGCCTGACGCGCTTTTGATGAATATGGCCATTAGGTGTAATTCTATTGGAATAAGGTGCAGTATAGTATTCAGCGCCTCTGAAGGACAAGTGCTTAGAGCGCATATTATTCCAACCCAGGCTGATCTTTGTCTACGACTTATTTTCTTCCCCTCGCGGTCCACCATACCAAAGATCCATATGTAAGAAAGGGCCGTACTATTGCCATGTACACCCATTTGAACAGTCTAGGATTAAGGCCTCACATGGCGAGAAAAATTCTACGGCAGGTATAGTAAGCAACCGTTGCCTTCCTGACCCTGTGTTGATTATTCAATCTCCATGATAATTTTGAGTCCAGGATAATTCCCAGATATTTCGCGTTATTGGACAGGGGAAGTTCGTAATTCCTCAGCCGTGGTAGCCTGTAAGCCGGACTTTTCGTCCTTCTGGTGAGCAGTACCAGTTCCGTTTCGATCGGGTTCACTCCCAGACCGTACTCTGCGGCTCAGTTACTGAGCGCCCCTAAAGCACTGGACATAATGTTACTCATCACATTCAGAAACGCACCCATACTTATAACACCACGTCATCCGCGTAGGCTACCGCCTTGATGCCCTTATTATCTAGGCTGGCAAGAATCGAGTTAACAACAATGAGCCAGAGTAGAGAGATCACCCCACCTTGGGGTGTACCCTTTCTAACACTCCTTGACAACACGATGTTACCAAGACATAATATAATGGTCCTTGTCTTCAACATGCTCACTAACCATCTCATGATGTACTCCTAAACATCCAGATCAGTTAGAGCTTGTTCGACCGCAGTGATCGTGACGTTGCTAAAGGCGCCCTCAATATCCAGGAAGGCAGGCATGGTATATTGTTTATATTCCAGTGATCTCTCTGGAACCCTTGCTACCTCGTATATTGGGCATTTGATATATCCGTCAATCTCGAAGAACGAGTCATCGTATGTCTGTTCCTCTCCAGTTACGTCCGAGCAGCCAGGGAAATGCGAGTTAAGTAAAATGTCAAGTGTTTCCACCGATGATTCCTATCATGTATCATCCGCTCTCTTGACATAAGTTGGGTTCGAGTGTCCCTTGGCCAGAACTCTGATAAGTCTGGGAGTTTCCTTGGTATTTTCGATTGATTCGCAGAAGTTCTTTCATAATCTTTTTTTTTGCTTTCACAATGGCCTTCTTGTATGCCCTCTGTTTTTGGCGGTACTTCAGCCGCGACTTTCTGGCATAACTACTGTTAAAAGCCTTTCGGGCTTCTCTTCTTAGAGCCGAGAGTTCCGAGTTCCACCAGGGAGGGAAGCCCTTCCTGGCCTTTGTTATGGGACAGGAGATTTCAAACGCCTTAATCATGGTGCCACTGAAGGTCTCCTCCACCCTATCGAGTGCAGAAATCTAATCACGGATGACTGGCACTCTATGCTTGAGAATTTAATTGAACTTAACCCAGTCCGTCCGTGTTGAATTTCTCAAACATAATTTCTCCATATGACCTATGTGTCCAATATCGAAGAGTTTCCAGTTGTGGCCCGAGATGGACCTACTGCTCGATACCCTCCACCTATCAACTGATAAATTAGACCTATCGCTCATGGGTCTAATAACCATTACCTCCTCCCAGCCATTGAAATTTCCTGAACTAGGAAATCTAAATGTTGGTTTGGAACCAGAGTTACAAATGGTAAGGTTGTTAGTATTAATGAAATATAATCGACACTTACTTCTATTGTAGATTTCACTGCTGCCCCAGATAGTGTGCCTAGTATTGCCATCACATATCAGGATGATGTCCCCTTTATCGCCTGAAGAGGATAATAGTACCCGCACTGCGTCCGGAGGGCCATCTCTATCATGTGTCATATAGCATTAGGTGATCAAAAAGCTTCTCTTGTCCGCTATCTCGACCCCTGCGACTTGGAGGTCTGCTGTACTAAGCTGTGTACAAAATAAGATGTAAATGTGGTTTTTCGCAACAAGACATGCTCTTGGCCTGCCTTTGTCTTTCGCGTAGAGTGTACAAACTGTACAGAGGAACACCCATCCTCTTCCAATAAATGCATCACATTTATACAACAAAAAGAGATTTTAACAATTAAGATAAAATGTAAGTGCTCGATGCGTGAAGCAAAACAAAAAACAAATTTTATAACTCATACATCAGAAAAGCAAATGAAACAAAAGATAAAGTCTCTGCAATTCTTGCAAAACCATCAATTACAATTAATCAAAACTTTAAAAATAATAGGAAAGAAGAGGATCAAAATCCTCTTCCTCTCACACCAATCACTAAAACACCGTTACGAATAACAAAAATCAAACCAAACCAACAACAAAATCTGTTAGCACCGAAAACAATAACCAACACCATCGCACAAAAAACAAATCCCCAAAATCTCTCAAGCTCTTAATTTATTTTCTTACCCCTCTGTTTCCAAAGTTAACCTCTCATAGCCCGGTTCTGATGGTGATACGAACGGAATTGAATTTATGGCAACTGATGACGAAACCTCAGACTGAGTCTCTTAATTCTTTGTGTTGTTACGTTACTGCCTTTTCAATAACGTTTTTGGTTTATTTCCTTTCTAATAACCCTTTTTCGTTCTTATATTGCAACTTTAATAAAATAAATAAAACAACGCACTTTAAACACTTTTTACAATTCACAACTTTTATTTCCACTTAGTCACTTTTACAATATTTATTTACTTACTCACAATTGCGGTCTCTATTTGTAGTCTGCACACTTAAACGTTGGTACTAAAACTGATTTTAAGTGCCATCTGAGAGTAGTATGTATACTCCTACCCAAACATGTAGATTATTCTAGTACGTTTGAGCGCTGATTCCTAGATGGCTCTAGAAAATTCGAAGTTTTCGAAATGTCTATAACATCTTAACAGCTAATATCATTATGCATTAACTCTACGGCTGAATCCAAATTGAGCTATTATACATCAATAAACTAAAGTATACTTTATGGCTTACAGTTAATCAATATCGAAAAATACAGTGGGGTTGAAGTACAATTAGGTATAACAATTTTTACATTAAATTTCAACTAAAAATTCTGTATAGTGATTTTTACATTAGAAATATGCCTAACTAATACAATTAAAATTTAAACTAATTGTAATTGCTAACAAATACAAAATAACTAATAAATACAAGATAACTAATAAATTAAACTAATTCTTAACCAAAGTAACTTTCGTAACAGTATTTTTTATACAAAGTTTAAGTGATTTAGTGTACTCTCTTTAATCTCAGATGGTCCTAAATATTCTTCAGTGGAATATTCGTGGATATTAGAACAATTTAACTAACTTACAACTGCTTATTACTTCAAAAAATCCCGACATTATTTGTCTCCAAGAAACCAAGTGCAAAAGCAATCTCAATCCGATCACCCCCAAACAATATATTGGATATTTCTTTAATCCCAATTCATCCTCAAAACAAGGTTCTGCTATACTAATCAAAACAAATATTCTCCATATAATTATAAACACCAACCAGTCATTCAATATAGTTTTTTTTTATTGAAACATTATTTATTTAAAATACAACAATATTGTTGGTCTGACGATCTGCATAATAGTGACCATTACCCTACTATTTCAGAACTTCCCATTAATAATCTTATATATCAACACGGGAACAATTTTTTTGTAGTTGATATTTAAGTATCTTATCTACCGATTTTTATGAAACATATATCGTTTAAAAGATATTTGTGTGTATATATGCATAATATAAATTTCTTTTCTAAATTTAGAATAAGAGTGTTTTAATTTAAGTTGCAAACACACGTACACACATGTGTGGTTGAAAAATCCAATGTTTTTTGTTGTTTTAAAAAGTTTCGTTTTTTTTTGTACTTGCAAACAGACACACACACACATCAGTGAAAAGTTTGAATTTTGTTGTTTATGTACGTTGTTGTTGTATAACGCAGTGGTTCCCTTTTAAGTAAATGTCAAGTGGTCGAATTTCGGCCACCGGCCGAAACTAGCAATACTAATAATCGTACTCTATCTAAATTTAACACCAAAAAAGCAAATTGGGATATTTATCATACTAAGATAAAACAGTACAATTATTGTATTGGCATCTCTGATAATGTAAATAAAGAAGCAGCTTCTATTAGAAACATTTTAAGATCTGCTGCAAATGAAAGTATTCCACAAACCACCAACAGGAAAATAAAAAGAACTGTTACCTGGTGGTCTTCTGAACTGCAACGTCTTATTTATACCACCTACATATTTTGACAGTAGGGTATCCAATTATATGGACTCCCCTGAGCACCGTGGCAATGTGGGTTGTATTTGCCTGTTTTATATTAGGGATCTGGTTCCAGAAACCCGTACTCGTAAATCACGTTTTTCACAAGAACTCATCCTTTTGTGGTCGGAAACCGGGAAAATTCGATTTTGGGCGGACTGCCCGTATGTGGAATAAGCTGCCTGCTAAAGTCTTCCCTCTGACTTTCAACATGAATAACTTCAAGCCGAAAGTTCACCAGCACTTCTACCTCTATACTTCTACCAATAACCTATTTTCCTCAATCCAACATAATTCAATGCACTAGTAGGGGTCATCTCCTAAGTGCTGGTCCTTAAAAAAATATACCTATTAGATGTTTTGTTAGCAGCATTATTCGGAAATATTTACCGAATTCACATCTCGTTACGAAAATGATTTATGAGCAAAAAAATTAAAGATATTTTAGGGCACATTTTAAATGTAATTCCTATTACAATTTCGGAGATATATACCTTATTGAAAAGGTAATTCCATGTAGATTCCGATTTTAGAATTAACTATCAAATTATTTGTAAAAATATTTGAAATTTATGCATCTGAATGATGAAATGTTTTTTTTTTTGCTCCATGTAAAAATTTTGGAAAGGGTTTGAATTACTAGCTACGCTTACCTATTCTATCATATGTAAAACATTTTAACGCCTAATAAATTCAAAAATTAGCTGCATATTCGTGCCACAATAGAAGATAAATTCCATAATATTACACTGTATCTAAAAGAATTTTTTTTAATTCTACTCTTTATTGTGTTTATTTCGTTATTGTAAGCAACATATACCTATATATATAAAATGTAATGTTATTAAAATTTTTTATTAAAACTGTTATTAAAACTGTTTGAACCAAGCTTATCACAATGTAAAACTCTATTTTTCGAAGAAAAAAAAATAGTTTTTAATTCACTCAAACAATTAATTTCAAATGAACTAAGGATTAAATTTACTTTTTTTAAGTATATTATTATTAAATAGTTCATTTCATTTCATTCCATGTTCATGTACAATAAAATTAAGAACCTATTTTTATATCCATGCCGTGTGAATCTTTTTTATTATACATCTAAGACCCCATAAAGTATATATATTCTGGCACCTTGATTTAGCTCTGTCCGTCTGTTGAAAATACGCTTACTTTCGAAAGACTCAAAAGAAAAGAACATTTTTGGGGTTATATTGCTTGTAGTTACCCTCAGCAGTTTGCGATTGAAAACCAGCAATATCGGTTCAGTAGAATAAGAGCTATGAACCAAAATGTGATACCACCACCCTAAAATATTGATAATATTGTTACAAGAACTAACATAAATGGCGGAATAATGCACGGAATGATGTACGATTTTACAAAAATTCGTTTTATGCGACTGCAGATCATACTGTTAAATTTCGGGAAGATCGATCCATAATTGACCATAGGCCCCAAATAAAGCCTACCCCCGGAAACAGTTTGGTACGCCTACAACCGTAATAAATAAAGCTATCATAATAAAAGTTGGTATATCACAGTTTTATTAGACTCGAAATCACACTAATAAAATTCGTGATGATCGGTCCTTAACTTTCCATAAAAAAACTGCAGCAAATATAGATATTGTGGTAAACTTTGTTCCAACTCCTATATTAAGCAGCCTTCTGAAATTCACTGTAAACGCTAAAACTAATTTCACTGCTGTATTGGAATTTATTCTAATTTATGTTTTTTAATACCAGAAATCAATCTACATAGTTTTGGGATGATTGATCCATAATTTACGATGGGTCCAATATAAATTTCCCTCCTGAAAATCACTTTAGTTCGGCAAAAACTGTAACGATATTTTACCCAAGCTAATTCAAATTTCTAAAAAGAAAAGCATAAAACTTTTCGATTGTCGGTCAACAATTTAATATATGTCTTAACCGCAAGCGTCCGTTTTTATAAAGACTAGCTTAACCCGGTGCGCTTCGCTACACTGGCATCCTATGGGAGGTATTTCCCCCCCTGCGCCTACCCGGTTTATTTTTATTTTCAAAAGTGTAGTATACCATAAGAGTGACTTTTAGAAAGTTTGAACATTCTCACTATTACAGTTCTTAAGATATGCGATGTTAAACATTGGCGTCCTATGGGGTATTCCTATACCCCCGCTGCTATTTTATTTCAATTCCGGGGCTCAGAAGATCCTACTACAAAAAGTTCAGCAAAATGCGTGCAGCGGCTCTTAAGATATGCGATAATTAATATTGGCATCCTATGGGGGGTACCAATTCCCCTGCCCCTATCGAAAAAATAAGTAACCTATTTTATTTTTAGGGCTCACGTGATGTTACTGTAAAAATTTCAGGAAAATCGGTTCAGTATAATATTGGCATCCTATGGGGGGTACCAATTCTTCTGCCCCTATCGAAAAAATAAGTAACCTATTTTATTTTTAGGGCTCACGTGATGTTACTGTAAAAATTTCAGGAAAATCGGTTCAGTATAATATTGGCATCCTATGGGGGGTACCAATTCCCCTGCCCCTATCGAAAAAATAAGTAGCCTATTTTATTTTTAGGGCTCACGTGATGTTACTGTAAAAATTTCAGGAAAATCGGTTCAGTATAATATTGGCATCCTATGGGGGGTACCAATTCCCCTGCCCCTATCGAAAAAATAAGTAGCCTATTTTATTTTTAGGGCTCACGTGATGTTACTGTAAAAATTTCAGGAAAATCGGTTCAGTATAATATTGGCATCCTATGGGGGGTACCAATTCCCCTGCCCCTATCGAAAAAATAAGTAGCCTATTTTATTTTTAGGGCTCACGTGATGTTACTGTAAAAATTTCAGGAAAATCGGTTCAGTAGTTTCGGAGTCTATAAAGCGACAAACATACAAACATACAAACATACAAACACACATAATTTCATTTTTATATATATAGATTAATTAATAATATATAAATATCATATAGCGCCCACTCCTCAAATATTCCAAATGTCGGTGGAGGGTATAAAGGTTCGGCACGGCCTATTTATTTGTTATTAAGGTTATCATGCAGTTACACACGTCGACACCATTACGCAGGATTCAATGAAGTTCACCAAAATGGTTCATAGTTTTCATACTCTGTTTGGCATTGAAAATCAGCTACATCGGCGAATTGGAAAAAAGTTATAAAACAAATTGCAAAAAATCCCAGGAAAAATTTTTTTTTATATCCGGTACCCCCACTAGTGGTGACAAAGGGTATATATATAAGTTTGGCATTCCGTGTATAACATCAAGAAGTATTCATCTGAGATGCAACAATGTATATATATTCTTGGTGCTTGTGACTCTTTAGTCGTTTCGTATTTCGTTCGTCTTACGTCGAAGCTGTATTACTACAGATAAATCAATTTTCTTTAATACGTTGTAGGGCATTTAAGATTAAGCACAGCCGAATATCGCACTCTTTTTGTTTTTGTTAACACATAGTTAAAATTATTAAACATCATTAGAAAAATCAATACTCTTAAGAATTCTTAACATTTAATTCGTTTTCAGAACACATCTAAAACTTATACTAAAATTAAGTAAACCTCGCCCAATATTGACGTCAGTTTTTTTAAAGATCCCATATAGAGTCCACTCCTGAAATATTCAAACTGTCTGTGGATGGTAAGAAAGATTCGGCACAGCCCTTCGGCTTTTTATCATGTTTCTGCTGGAATTATCGAATTACTTCTTTAGTAAAAGTTTACTCATTTTTAAGAGCTTTAATTTTCTGACATTTGGGTGGTAAATGAGTATGGTAGAAACAGAGATCTGTTGGATAAATACTGTAATGGGATACTTGAAGGGAATGGCTTTCAGTGAAAACTATTGGTCTTCTCGAGACAAAAGCTTTGATATTTCATACTCCGTCTGTATATGCCAAATATATACTACATATAAAAAAAATTTTAAAGGCGACCCACCCCTACGATTTACAAAAAAAAATTTCTTTTTTCGGTACCGCCTGGCAAAAATACTCCATATTAGAGGGTATACTGAGATTTTTTTCCTTGAGAAACGGTCTAATAAACATGTATCATATCGCACCCGTTCAACAATAGTGTATTAACTCAAAAATTTAATTTTTTCACTTTTTGAAAAAAATCGATACATTGTATTCACATCTACCCGCTGTAAAAATATGGTGCTATTTTGTCTACTTTTTGGTAATGAAACAATTGGTTTTAGAATTCTTTTTCATATGCCTTCAATGTTAAATTAGAAATTGTTTTGCTTTTACTGAAAATATTTAAATTTTGAGTTAATACAGTATTGTTAAACAAGTGCGATATGTAACTCTTTGTGGTTAAATGCAAGGCCTTAAAGCTTGCATTTATTGAAAGCTCTGGTAATGTTTATATATTGTTGTGGTTGTTGAAATGAATGAATTATAAAATAGGCAAATAAGCAGCTACAAGTGTTTTAAAATTCGATCATGTTAGTTTTGTGCGTTAAAAACTCCGTGTTCTTTCTTTCTTAATTTTTCCTTATGTGAGACATGAATCCGAAGGTTCATTTAGTTTAATCTAACTCGTGGCATGTGTATGCGTTCTCAGTTGAGCACAAAGCGAGTAATATTCTCATAACTCTCTGTAATTTTTGAATTCACATATTTTTTTCAGAGAAATAAACAAACACATTTCGAGTTTCCAGACCGTAAAAAATTAAGGCGGTGCCAAAATTTAAGACAATGTTTAAACTGTCGTAAAAACCAATCAAAACCACCCTTAAGACTATGAAAAGTAACTCTCATCTCGAAATAAATATTTATTTTTTGAGTAACATTGAGTATTTCTTTTTCTCTATGGTGGTGGTGGATGAATTTGAAAATGGTCGGACTTACATTTAACATTCGTATCTGTGTGTGTCCTTTGTTTATGTTTTATTTTGAATTGCCTTTTTTAATATTGTTTGTTTAGAGAACAAATATATCAATATCCATATTAATAAATATCCATTGCTCCGAATCTGAATAGATAACAGGCGAGTGTGAACCAGTTTGTAGAGAATCTTTTGAGCATTGGTAACTGTATCTGTGTGTGCTTTGTTAAGTTTGTGATCATTGGTTGGTTGGTTAATTGTCGGTCAGCCACACTCAAAACTTCACATAGATATCACAAACACACTCACACATACATACGTACTGCGCTTGTATTATTGTGTTCAACGTTATCCCCATTGTTGTTTGAGTGCTTAAGGTTTTTGTTAACTGAGTAAAATTGTGTTATGGCCTTTTTCGTGGGACTGACTGACTTATTGCTTTTTATGTTCTCCATCAGCCATTTGGTTAGTTCAACGAGTGGTCTTGCGTTGTAACGACGTTTTGTACGTTGGTGGATTTATGTGGCGTGTTTCACTAGTTCAATTTCTCGGCTTGACGAGTTTTTATTTCAATTTATTTAAACTCTTTCGAATTGGAATATATCGACGTAAATGAAGCCGTGTTCTATTATTCGTCTTATTATCAAGATAATTATTATAAAAAGTATTAAAAAGAAAAAAAAGTGGTACCTAATTGAAAATCATTTAAAATTGTGCTGATGTGAAATGAAAAAAAAAATTGATAAAAGGTACACAAAAAAGAATTGAAATACAAGAAAAATTAGATAAAATAATACTATAATTACACACATACTATATAAATGTATATAATACCTATATCGAAATACAAATAATTCACATATACAAAATATTGATAAAAATAAAATATAAATAATTAAAATCTTATTAAGTGTCAGGAAAGTGTTTCAACCATTCATTGCTGGATTACACGGAGTAAACAGAAATATTTAGAATTTAATTTTTAAAACTTGGATTACAAACCGCCAAAATTGTGGAGGCACTTAAAATGAAGGTATGTAGTTAAATTGTTTTTCTTTTCTTTTCTTACCGGCGGTATTTCGCGGTATCAAAACAAAAACTAAATTTTTGAAAGAGTATCAGTAATAAAAACACATTTTTTAACTGCGACGGCATAACGTCTTGATAATTTTGAAAATAAATAAGCTACAGAGAACATATCGCATCGGTTCCGCTAAAGGGCGTCAACTCAAACTTTACAAATGTTCAGTAGAGAAGAGAAAGAGAGAGAAGAGAATATGACCACTGTTTATCGCTTACTTGCAAAAAGTTAAATTTGACCCCCTTCATAGGAACCGTACCGATATATTGAAAATGGTCTATTTTATAACGTTAGTTTTCGGTACGAAAAAAATACTTTTTTCGCTTTTTCTAAACGCAATTAAAAGTTCTAAGACCAGGAAAAAATCTGGCAATTTTAAAGATTATAAATCGAGCGATTACATATCTCGAAAAGCTTTTCACATAATTCTGGACGACCGCGTATGTCTAAAAATTTTTCAGGCGTTGACGTTGATACCGTTGCAACGTCTCAAAATCTAAAATTGGACATACGCGGTCGCCCAGAAAAACCACAAAATTATACATTAAATACGATATTTATTTGTAATAAATAGTGTAAAATCATCACAGATACAATACAAATCGACAATTTTCAATTGTTAATCAACGTTATTTAGATATTCCTTTTTTTTTTGTCCCTAAACGAAATGGGGTTTTACGAAATTCTTATCTAATATTAAAAAAACGGCATAAAATAAACGATAATTTTAAAACCTTTATATGAAATATATTTTTAACCGATATTTGGCTAGTATTTTGTAATTTACTTCAAACTTTTGCATTGAAACGCAAATTAACTTTTTAATTAAAAGACTTATGACTTGAATTTGGCATATAATTTAATGAGGTTTCAGATTATTTTCTATTAATTTTATTTTCTGTTCAGTGATCAAGTTGCAAATTTTGCTTAAATTTTAATTTAGAAACTTTTTAGCAAATTATTTTCTCAATCGAAAATACAATTCCAGTTTATGTAAGAGGAAAATTATGAACAAAGTAGAGCCAATACAGGACTTTTTGCTGCGAATGTTGTGATTGGGGTTAATAATTGCCATATTTATTTATCCAAAATTTGTTTGTTTGGTATAAATTATGATTATGTGGTGTAATACAGTGTTGCCAGAATCCAAATTCATTTTTGAACAGAGCAAGCATTAAAATTATCAAACATGTTAATAATTACACAAAACAAATTTTGTGCTTGTTAATAATTAATGTTTTTTATAAACGAATATATACAGGGTGGCGCAGAATGAGCTGTATTTAATTTGCTCATTACATTTTTATTTATGCGATTATTAATAATTATTACGAATTTGTGCTGATGTTTGTAACACTTTTAAATATTGTTGCTAGACCCACCGTTTAGTATTCTGATGGACTCAGAATCATTCTTAATTAAGTTAATTGGCTGACTGCCATGTTTAACTTGTGCGCAAAGAGTAAAGCCTATAGTACACGGCATGTAAAAAGACACATGCGCATGTGGTTCTGACGTAATTTTGACGTCAATGCAAAGCCACAATAAACATTGCGTGTTGTGTGATGACGTCAAAATTACGTCAGAACCACATGCGCATGTGTCTTTTTACATGCCGTGTACTATAGGCTTAATGAATTTAATTTTAGTAGCGTTTTAGTAGCGTTGATGTAAGTGGAGGCCATTTTCTAATTCGCACATACGTTTTTCTTTTTCATATTTTGCAAAATATTTCGCAAAATTTACATGATTGTATTTCGAATGTTAGATTTTAGTTTCAGTTGTAAAGCCCAGTTTATATCGCTTGTACGCGAAATAATGCGTTCACCGAATATGTTTCTTACCAAAGCTATCGAGCACCTCCAGTATGAACCGTAAGTCCACAAGATTATGTTTTAGCAATTTAGCCGTTCTAGATCTAACAATTTTTCATCTGGTGTTGTCATAAAATAATCAATTGAACCATTTGCCATTTTTGTAAAGACAAGTTTTCTTAAAGATTAAAACATTTTTAGATTAAAACTTTTGTAAATGCAACAATACATTGTTATTTTGCAATGTTGAACTTTTCTTAATTAGTTGTCGCATCTGACTTTTACAACAAACAAGAAGGAAATTTTATCGATAATTTTAGCTCTTCGTTATTAAAGATTTTTCTTATGTTTTGTTTTTTGTAACTTTAAATTTATTAATATAAACAAAATTAAGTGCAATTTCCGTGTAGTACATAAATTTTGTAAAGCCTCTAGTACATGGCATGTAAAAAGCCACATGCGCATGTGGTTCTGACGTAATTTTGACGTCATCACACAACACGCAATGCTTATTGTGGCTTTGCATTGACGTCAAAATTACGTCGGAACCACATGCGCATGTGGCTTTTTACATTCCGTGTACTAGAGGCTTAAGTTTTTTTTTTTTATTAATATTGATGCGTTTTTTTGATATAAAATCTTGTTAAGTAATTGTTTAACCATTATATAGCCATATTTTACTAAACATTTTGGAATTTTTAGTAGTTTAGAGTTGGCATTACTGACAAGATTAGATGATTTTCCATAGCTGGACTGACAAAATATTTCAACATCGTCCGATATGCAGATAACAGATATTAATACTCCAATTTTATATTCTGCAAATGGTGGGCTGATTATTCTTTCGGACCAAACCGCACCAAACTGTTAGCCTTTAATGAAATTGCCACACTAAACGCGTCCAACCATTTGAAAATGGCCTAAAATGGGCTAAATTGAAACAAGTTAGTTTTTGGTAGGCTTAAATATATTTTTTTACGTAAAACACCAAAAAATTTAAGCAACAAATTAGGATACATCTGAAGCATTAAGAATCTTATACATCTTTTTATAATTCGTTGTTATTTTATAAAATTTGCATTCAGTGCTCACCCTCGTCTTCATTCCATAAATCACGGTCTATGTGATATTGTGACTTTTTTTTGTTTCGTAAGATTCAGTTTTCAGCATAACTCGTCAGGGATTGTGTAGCTTGAACAACAACTATTAACTTGTTTAAAACAAAAATTAATATGTATTAAATGTTTTCAACGACATTTTATTTGTGAATAAATTCATGACACTTAAAGTCCTCTCAAGTTCAGCATCTTAGTACGAATATATCAATTACACAAATGACCAAAATTCTACTTTTTTTGTGTTGATTAGTAGTTTGATACATTTTTTTTTTACTAATTTGAGGTCGCTGATTTCAAACCTAATCTCTGTTTTTCTCCATCAGGTCGCAGTTTTAAGTTTAGGGTACTAGCCGTATTTTTGATTTTTTTTTATCGCGATTTTTTATCAATTCAGTTTTCTCAGTAACTTGTGAATAAAATCAAAAGTTGTGCACCGATTACAATGAAATAAAGCTCATGTTATTCGAAATATATTTAGCTAATTCCTTTTAGATCAAAACTGTGATTATTGTCTAATTTTTATTTTTTATGAATTTTTTAAGAACAAAAATTTTATTTCTTCAAGTTATTCTTTTTTTAAACTTCAACGATATCTCTGAAACTACTGGGCAAATTTTAATCCGATGTAAGAAGGGCTAAAATAATAGATACTATTGTTGACGAATTCATAATCATAATAGAAATATAAAAAAGGGCTAAATTTTCACGTTTTTCAGTTTTGGCCTTACAAATTGTTTCACATTTCAGGTACTTTAAAAAGGGCTAAGTCCATTCGTAACTCAAGTCCTTCAGTGTTGCTTCTTCGATCATTATCAAATTGTGCAAGCAATGGACAAGAAAGAAATAATAACACTATGCTAGTTGAAAAAACAGACAAGCCGGGCACATAGCGTTTTAACATAATTCGGGTACGCTGAATCCAGTGGTGCGGTTTTTTAAGATTGGCTCTGGTTTTCGAGATATACCGTTATTTCGAAAATGGAGGAGGTTGCACAACATATGTTCGCGTAACTCAAAAACGCTTTAGCTTATTGAAAAAACTTAAAAAACCGAAATTCCGCAATAAAATTTCCTTTAAGAAAAGTAAAACCTCTTTCTAATATCTGCAGTCGTTTTAGAAACATAATTTTTTTTTTAAATTGGAAAATGCAGCTATGCTTCTAAGTTTTTGCAAACGTATAAAAAACGAAATTCCAAACAAAACAAGCCATAAATGATTAAAATCTGTTTGCAACTTTTGATTTTATTCACAAAAGTCGACAAATTTTAATTAATTTAAGAATTTCATAAAACGCAATATTTGTATGGGAGCCCCCCTAAGAAGTGAAGATAAGGGGCAAGTATGTCTCGAGAAAATGTTAAGAACAAAAAATTAATTGAGGTTGGTCATACATTATATACCACTAGGGTCGACTTCTGGGAATTTATGGGACTTTTTCTTCAATATATTTCTAGTCTGCATTGAACATTTTGTATGGAAGCCACCTTAAGAAATGGAGATAGCGGGTGGGTATGTTAGAAATAAATGATTGAGATGAAAAATAAAGTGGGGTTGGTCATACATTTGACCCATCTAGGGGCATTATAGGCGCTGTAGGGAAAAAATTTAAGAATTTCATTAATCGGCCATATTTGTATGGGAGCCCCCCTAAGGGGTGGAGATATATGGCAATGTTTTAAGAAAATGTTAAGAACAATAAACATTGGAGGTCGGTCGTTTCTGAAAAAATCAAAAATTGTAGATAGACTGTTATCACTTATAGCTTATTTTGTTTGAAACTTTGTTTTTTATGCGCGTAGAACCCTAGCCTTAAATTTTGCACCTGCAGCGCCTGAGATACCCCTAGACGGGCCAAATGTATGTCCAGCGCAACTTTATTTTCCATTCCCATCATTTGTTTCTAAGGCCTAGGATTCACTCCTAGGGGGCTAAAATGTATGACCGACCTCCAATGTTTATTGTTCTTAAGATTTTCTTAAAACATTGCCATGGAAATTTTATTGCGGAATTTCGGTTTTTTATTATGTTAAAACGCCAGGTGCCCAGCTTGTCACGAAAAAAAAAGTGTAAATTTCTTGCACAGTGTAATTAAACTTGAAATACTTTTCAAATTACATTAAAAGGTTTGCCTAAACATTTAATTGGACTACAATTAATTTTCAGGCAAAATTACACAAAAATTGTATAATTAAGAAACATTCAAAGAAAGAATTGTTTGTCTATTTTTGAATAATTAGATAGAAATAGTTCACTAATGTGTAAATGTATCATATTCTTTTCTATTAAGATTTATATGTAACTTTTTGTCAAAACGAATTTAAGAACTTAAATTCATCAAGATAAATTAATTATATTTGTTACAAATTTTCTCAGTAAGAAAAGTGCCAAAAACTATTGTTATGCAGATGTGTTCGCATTAATCTTAAAATGCAATTTAAAACACTTAAACACCTCAACTAAAATAACCGATGAGATTTTTATTCAAAACAAAACGATCCAAACAACAAAAAGAATACTTCATAAAAAAACAAGAAGAAATATATAAAAGTAAGAAAGATCTTATTGACAGGCGGGACTTGGAGATCAAAGCTTTGAAAATCTCAGCTGGAGATTGGCATACAACAGCGCATTGATCCCACACATAAAAATACAGTTTATTATGAGGTATCTTGAGTGTCCCAACGAATTGTTATTTCGGTTAGGTTCGGTGTGGGGTGGGGTGGTTAGGGACAGGTATTTTATTGTCCAACAAATCTGTTAGGTTTCGATGATATGCATACATACGCTGGTATTGACGTGATTTTAAAAATAATTATCATCATCGATTAAAAATCAAAAAATCAAACAAAAACATCTTCTTCATGTTGTCGATTATCTACCGATTTGTGTAAATTCAATTCCATACGTTTTGGAAGTGATACAGCAAAAAAAGTGTACAAAATAAGATAATGTTGTTTATTACACCCTGGCTCGTAAGCATATTGTACGTAGCTCTCTACATTGTATGTGAAATTCATTCACGATATTATAAACCAGGACCAGAGAAACTAAAGAATTCGTTCAATACCTTTGGAACAAATTTATCAATCCATTTCTGCAATTTATTGCGTATTTTACTACTTGGAAAATGTAATTCTTAAAGCATTTGTTCGCTTATATTTCTATTGAAATTCTTGGTTTTTACTTAGAATATTATTTTTAGTTAATAAGTTATTGAAAGAATATAGATTCATTGGAAAATTAACTAAATAAATGATATTCTAACTTACTGCCTGTCTTTATTTTCTAAAAACAGACAGTTAATTTACAGAGCAAATGTAACGTAGACATTCAGCCCATTGTAGTGAAACAGATTGGAGTCGTAAGTAGGAATCAAACTTGCAACCCTCACACAGATAGACTAGCATACTACCAATAAGCATACCTGAATATCCTCCATTAAATTAACCCTATAAGCCTTATATATTTTAGTGAAATATAAAGCATAAACATAAGTTTCAAAGGAGTACATGGCTGGATGACAATTTGTGGGCTAAAATGAATTTAATTATATTTTTTTAAATGTAATATAATTAAACATTTTTTTATAATGAAAAGTAAACAAAAATATCTTTATATATAATAAAATTGCAAATTTTACAATTAACTTTATGGAAAACAAGATTATTGTTTCAACCAATAAACTTTTCAGTATTTTAGCTAATTTGATCGTTATTTTTATCAAAAAATAATTAGACTTTTGATGACTAGATATGAACAGGCATACGGTCTGTCAAGGATATGTTTTTACAATGTGAAAATATCTTACTTTGTGAATTTTAATCATAAATAAGACTAGTTTTTTTTAAGTGTATTTTTTTCTCAATCGATTTAATTAACAAAAAATAGCAAGATGAGTAATAATTAAAGATACACCTCTCTTTTTCATTTCATATTCGTATGTAAAAACAATTTCTTCACAACAAAATTATTTTTTGATCTTATTTCTTAATCTTGATTTTTTGTTTTTTCCTCCTTGCCGTTATTTGATAGTTAATATTTGGATAAAAATGAATTAATAAAAAGAAAATTGTCAAAATTAAAAAGATGTTGTTTTTGAATGATAAAAGTCCAACTATTTTTACTATGTTTAATCTTATTATTACACAGAATGTACATTAGAGTGGGACAATTTGTATGGATAAAAAACCTGAAAAATCGTTTAGCAAAAATAGAATCTACGGAAAATTCTAAAAATTTTTTTAGAAAAAGTTACAGGTATAAAATCAAATCCTATTTTTCGTAAATCCACCTAAAGATTCGAATGAAGAAACAAAAAATCTGGTCAGTATATGTATAAAAAGTACCATAGCTTTGCCAACTTTCGACCAATTTTAAAAAGTTTTTTAAAGAATATTGTTTCTTTAAAAGAAAATTCCAAAAAAGTTAAACGTTTTGAATAATAACTATCACAGAGAAATTAAAAGCAAATATAGACCTAATTCATATTTAAAACTCTTAGAAACCTTAAAATATATATGTATTTTACATAGGGAAATGCAAGTGTAAAAAACAACGCCATGTTGCTGTGGATTTATTCTTCATCACCTACAAGAATTTATGATTGATCAGCACACCACAAGAAAAAATACGATTCTAGAATGCGTGCTAAACATCGTTGACCAACAATCAACTCAACAGACAGACAGCTTTGATCTTTCATATTTTTGTAGTTCATCGCATGTAGAAGTTGAATCTGAAGTTGGGCTTTCAAGCAAAACCTACAAGAGCAAATTTCCTGCAAGGAAACGATGCCGTAAATTTTGCTATGATGTGCGATATTCTTGGAACTTCTGATAGGGTTGTTTCATGTTTAGCTACGGCTTTACTTAAAGACATTGGTTTTATAGATGAAAATGGGGAACCAGTTGTTCTATTCGAACACTTATTGGAATTTATAGAGTATGATGATCTACCACTGCCTGACACAGAAATTCCATCGCACAGTCAATGAGTTAAACGATGTGTACAGCTGCTTACTACTGTTCCACGGCGAGTTATAGCAAAGAATAGAGATGATGTTATGGCAGTGAAAGTCTCACCAGATGGAATGGAGAGTAAAAAGATTTTACTTCCTTTCACTTAGAGCACTTCTGTTTTATTTGTTTTAAATACATTTCTAGCAGTCTTTCTTACATTGTATTCGAAATGTTGTATTCAGCCACTTATTTTGTTTGCATTCATCACATAAAATATTAAATTAGAAAGAAAAATACAATATTTTATGATCATTTTATATTTTTAAATGATGTGATAGTGTTTTTAATACAGCTATACAGTTTATAGAATATTGAGAGCAGAAAATCTTTAGGTCGATATGCGCAGGAAAGTATGTGATCATAACCCATGGTTTCTTGGGAAATGTATTTTACACTTTCGCGTAGCTTTAGGTTTTCAGGAATTTTCTTCATATTTAATCGAATAGTGCTCACTAGTGTTAATTTGTAAGGCGGTTAAAGAAGATTTTTAGACATGGATACTGATGTAAACCTGTAATAAAGGGTGTTTTTTATAGAGGTATAAAACCTTAAGTTGGCAGCACTTTTTTAACTGGCAACCATTTTTTCAGTTGTCAAATGATTTATGTTTAGTTTGGTTTGGCATTTCAACATAAATACACTAATGCCTGACAACGCTTCTAAATTGTGCAAATTTATTTTGAAAATCATGGTTCTGTTCGAAATACACATTTTGCCGATTTTGTTTGGCGATGAAGCTCACTTTTGTTTGAATGGATACGTCAGTAAATGAAACTGCCATATTTGGAGTGATGGTAATCCTCAATTGTATGTTAAGACATCGTTACATCAAAAACAAAAAAAAAACTTACTGTTTGGTGTGCTTTATGGACTGGTTGGTCCGTACTTCTTTATAAACAATGCTGGTCAGCACGCTACAGTCAATGGTGACCGCTATAGAGCCATGCTTACTGAATTTTTCGTTCATCAATTGAACAACCGTGATGTGCAGGAGCTGTGGTTTCAAAAAGACGGCGCAACATGTAACACAGCTCGTGTCACAATTTATTTATTGAAGGAAACGTTTGGTAACCGCATAGCTTAACGTTTTGGGACCGTGAATTGGCCATTAAAGATCGTGCGATTTAACGCCGCTTGACTATTTTCTGTGGGGATATGTGAAGTCACTAGTTTATGCCGATAAGTCCGAAACAATTGACCACTTTGGGGACAACATTCGCCGTATTATGGTTCATTGAAAATTTGACTTCCAGATTAGAATACGTCCGAGCCAGCCGTGGCGGTCGTATAACAGAAGTCATAGTTAAATTATTAAGCCAGAAGATTATCTTTCGAATAAAGTAAATTTCATGTCAATTAAAGAATTTTTTTTATTCTATTTCAAAGTTCTATACCTCTATAAAAACACCCTATACAATCGTTTTTAATAGTAACATAAAGCAGACGTCTCAATAACTCGAACATTTTTGAATTAAGCTTTGTCTTGGTTCACACTTAATTTTTTTTCAGAAAGTCTGATTTAGTTAAAAAAAAGTTAAATGGAAAAGTTAATCAGTGCTTAGCAAAAAGTGCCGACATTTTATCCCGAGGAACTCTGCTATTTGTTGAGGCCCACTAACAAATTTTTTATTAATTACTCTTTATTTAAAAAACTTTTTAGTTTTTTCCATTTTAAGAAAATAACTGAACCGAATTAATAAAGAAGAGCTCTCACTAATAACCTCAGACTCTCTGAAAGAAGGCTTCAAAGTGTGAATCCAGACTAATGTACTTCGAATCGAAATCAAACAATTAATTATTTTGCAAGTGTGATTTTGTCAAGAGTGAAATATATTTTCATTTGGTTTATAAATAAAATATTTAAACACATTTTTATGTTTAACAATGATTGAATTCCTGTCTGTTTCACAAGAAAGAAATTATTTTTTGTAATTTATATTTTCTCTCAACTCATTTTATACAATATTTCTGTTTCGTTTCGATTAACTTGACTGAAATTCGTATTTTGTATCGCTTATGTATCGTGTGTTTAATCGATTTTTTGTGCAATGATAATCTAAATTTTTTTTGTGTTCGCTCGTATGCCGCCATCCCGCTGAGTGTATTTGATAACTTTTAAATGCTTCAATTTGCTGTTAATTTCCTTCAACACATTCTTTTCGATTGAGGTTTCAGGCCTTTTTTTTTAATTTTTCGTTAAATCATGGCACATCTTTTGTTTCGTTTTGAATCTGCGATCATTCTCTTTATATTGCTGGACAATCTTTACAAACACTATTTAACAGAAAGAAACTGAAATATTTATGATAAATACCACCCACACAAATAATGCTTAACGCATTTTTAAAAGTTTTATTTTATTTTGTGATCTTTTTGGTCACATTTCCATTTAAAAAAAACCATTTACACAGCCTAATTTTTTTAATTTCACTTACTGGTTTGCTTTAGCTTAAATTTCATTAGCGTGGATAGTCCAACGTAAACTGTTGTTGATAGTAAAAATTTCTAAAATTGGAGTAAGAAGTTACATCTATAGCCCACATTAAACATTCTTACACTTTTTTTTTGTAAAGCCTATAGTACACGGCATGTTAAAAGACACATGCGCATGTGGTTCGGACGTAATTTTTACGTCATCACACAACACGCAATTTTTATTGTGGCTTTGCATTGACGTCAAAATTACGTCAGAACCACATGCGCATGTGTCTTTTTACATGCCGTGTACTATAGGCTTAAGTATTTTATGTACATATGTATGTTCAATTTAACATCCCAATAAACACGGAGGCTTGATTTAAAATTTGAAATGATTTAAAATCAAACTTTTTTTTAACCCTAAAATGTCATACCTATTTTTATGACGAAAACATCATACTTCGTCGAATCGACGACGGTTATACTCAGAAGAGAAAAAAGGATAAAACTACGTTCAAAATACATTTGAAATTTGGCTTGTTCAATAACATGTTATTGATGTTAATGAGATAAAATAAAGCAATACTCTTATTTTAATATTATATAATTAAAACCGACGGTTTCAGAGTACTATCTTGTTTGGATTGTTTTAACTCGCTAAATTGGCACCACCGTTCGCTGAACCATAGCTGCGGCTGAAAGATAAAAATGCGACCATAAATACCCTATCTTTTTAGGATGATCTTGGCGCTGCGTAGCATCTCGATAATACGACAGTCTTTAATTTCTTCACTTTCCCTTTTATCGTTTTATTTTGGAGTGGGTATTATGAGTTTGTGCTGATGTCTGTAATACATTAAAATATTGGTTCTAGACCTGCGATCTCTTTTCGCTTTTATTGCGTACGTGTGGTTACATTTGCTACATTTTGCTAAACTATTGAAGGTTCGATGTAACGATGTATAATTTTGTTGTATTTTGCCATATTTTTGTGAAATTATTAAAATAGTAAATCCTATCGAAGCACAATTTTTCAATAAAAATGACTTAACTGATTATTTAAAAAGATTTTCTAATTTAATTAATTTTGTTGACGGTCGCGCCTTTCACAAAGAGCACGCATTTCTGTGCTACGAAACATTGGGGCTGAGTATCGATTTAAATGTCCATGAGAATTGGGGAAAAGTTTTCCGTATAAGAAACGCTGCATATGTACCGTTGTTCAAAAATTAAATAAAAGCAATATGTTTAATTCTTATACTTCGATTTTCCAATGCGTCTGTGGAGAGAATATTAAGTGGGGAACAGAATAGTTGCTGTAGTACAACGTTACGAATAGCGCTGCGAGCTGTGAAAAGTAAAAATTGCAGTTTCAAAGTACTGTCAACAGAATACGTAGTTGAAGTAGTCGTTGCAGTTGAAGTTGAGATCAAAGTTTGAAATTTTGAACTTTGTTCCACTTCAGAGCCTTAAGCCAACTGAAACTTATTAAGACTGACCACTGTAATCCTTTGAATCCTGATACAATATCTGCATAAATAATGACTAAATTAATGTAATGATTTTTAAATTTACGTTTTAAAACAAGTATCTATTTTTATTCTAAGTAATGTTTTTGTAAAATTAACGAATTTGTTGTCCTTTTGTTATCACAGAAATATGAACTAGGAAAATTTATTTTATCTTAATAACATAAATTTACTATTTATTCAAGGAATATTTCAAAAAGTAACTTTTGACGAAACATTTAACCCTGGCAACACTGATGTGCACACACATTGTCAGGGCTCCCAGTTTTATTTTATAACCTATCCCCAATTTGCGTTCACTGTCGTTAAAAAGTTCACGCACCAACAGCGATGAAGTTTTAAATTGGTACTTGTATGCAATGAGATGGTGTTGTAATTCATTTAAATTAAAAAATATATTGGTGGCTAATCTCGAATATGCGTCGAATGGTGAAAGTTTGCATGGACAATTTGTTTTTGTTTATAGAACAAATTTTTTTGTATTGATTTAGAAAATGAATTTGGTGCGTCAAGTTTTTTTTTGCAAAAGAAGATGATGTTTTTCGTTAATAAAACAACATTGCCCACATTGTGGTACTATGCGAAAAATTTGGTTATTACCCTAATGATACATTTATTTATTTAAATAAGTCCATTTATATCATCATTTTTATACTAATGTTATTTGGACATTGAATTTTACATATCAACGTAGACATGTATAGAATGTAACAAGGATAACGTAAAAACGCAAAAGGCAAATAATTATTCGTCAATGTTTATCATTTCAAAAACTATTGATTCATCAGCGAATGCGAATTTGTTTTAGATGTTGTTTGTTTAAGAACTGCATTTGAAAAAAATAAAATAAATTTCTTACAGCAATCTGCATTACTTTCAAAATGTGCATTTTAAAATAGTATAAGTACGAATATCTACCCTGTCTTGTTCCTCAACATACTTTATTTGTTTGCTGTCTTTATAGTAAAAAATTTATGTTTTAAGTTTTTGCAAAGTTAGTTTTAAAAAACGGTATTTAAAAAAGTGCCAAAAGTAAGAACTTGTACCCTGTTCCGCCCATTTAAGTAAACATTTTTTATATACGTACACATATGTTTGTCCCTGGTGATGGTTTTAGCATAAAATAAAATAAATGGGTTAAATGAACGGTACCCAAACTTCCTTTCCCCTTTTACACATTTATACCCCTTGAAACTGAAAGGCCGATTTTGAATTTTTGTGACATTCCAACGTGGCTATAGACATTTATACAAACAAAAATTTTTAATTTAGGATCGCAAAATAATTTAAAACATGAGTTTACAAAAGTACCAAAAGTTGACTTTTTGGTCAACATTTTTCAAATGTCTTGTGATAAATTCAGTCAAAACTAAATAAACTTTAAAAATGAATTCCAGCAAAATTTCTTATTGGGTACTCATAGTTTTATTACTCAAAAATATTTTTCTTATTTTTCACAAGCAAACCGTTTGAATGCATGTATCTTTTCTTTAATTGTAAAATTCATTTGACTTCAGTCGCCATGTTTAAGTTTTTCCAATTTTTCTTTTGCTTTAGTGTTGCCGAGTTTATTTTTAGTTTGAGAATAACAATTAATATCCAACCGATAAAATATGGCTTTTCTAATGTTTGCAATCAAATCAATATAAATTTAAATTTAATAGCCCGTTTACACTAGTACTAGATTTCGAGAAAAATCTAGTTTTTTTTAGATTAGATTTCCCGTACAAAACAAAATCTACTTGGCGACTAGATTTTGATAAAATCTTCTCAAAAGCTAGTAGTACTAAAGGTACATGTATCCGACATGTTGTTAACATCTAACTTGTCAAATTTCCCACTGCAAAATACAAACATGTCATGTGTTACCTTTATAACTTTGCTTTTGTAATAGTCAGATGCAAAGCCATCTGACAAAATTTTAATTAGATCGTGCTCTATTTTCTATTGACAATTCATCTGACGTCAGCTGTGTCAGAAATATATGCCGGGAGGAAACCGGCAGCGGCGGTGTTCTATTGACGGAATCATTAGCCGGCTGAAGTTAATATCTTACAGTACCGATATGTGTATGATCATTTTACCATTGAATATAAATTTTGTACTTGAAGTTTTTGATATTTTAATTAGGCTTCATTTTCATCAAATTTAATTTTCATTAAATTATTTTTATTGAAGAAAGGAATTTACACCATGAAATGAGTTAAAAAAAAATTTTATAACTCTTGACTAAAATCGGCTCGAATTTACATGTTTCGAGAATAGCCACATTCCCATTTTCAAAACTTCAGTTAAAAACCAACAGTTCAATTAAAAATCACAATTGAAATTTTGTACATATATGTATAAATGTATAGAAAACGTTTCATTTTTATATCCTAAATTGGTATCTTCGAATGTGAACAACAAAATTTTAAAATGGATGAACTCTTTTAACACGCAAATAAAACTTTTTCTGGCGGCAGCACTCTATTTTGAAACCTGCAAAGACTGTGCGAATATAAACTGAGTCTATGTCAAAAACAAATAACATGACCGATTATTATAAACCTTCTGTAAAACAGCTATTTTGATAGACATACACAATTACATGTGACTTGAAAAGTTGACAAGCCAGATGTAAGAAACATGTCGTGTACATGTCCCATTAGGGAAGACTAGGGGCAGCTCCGGCATTGGTGTACCATCGGCAATGACGTTTCAATAGATCACTAACTCTTTGTGAAAATGTGTCGAAAATAAAAAAAAAATAACTCCCGCAAAGTTTTTATTTATCTCTAGCTTACCAACTTAAGTATCTACACGTGTTTTAGTAGTTTTGCAAGTGTTTTTATAACATTTTTTTACTTTTATAAGAATTTTGTATTTGAAAATTAATAATATTTGAAAAAGAGTTTACAAAACAACATTAAGAATTGTGCTTTTTTCCAAAAAAAATAAGAGACATCTGAATCTTTGTTGAAGATTAAAAAAATTAACAAAAGTTTAAATTGTGCTCTCGGGGAAGATTCAACGTTTTCAATTGGGACACAATCGGCCTAGTTAAACTGGGACAAAATAGTAAAATTTAAATTTATTATGTTACTGAGATTACTGAAACTCTTTGCGACTGCATCTTCTCAATAAACTTCTTTCGAAAACTTGATCTCCTTTTTATCTCTATCTTTTAATCCTGCAAAATGAAATTATAACATCTAAGGCTGACATTTAATTAACTCTTAAAAGAAAATTTTAATAAACAATAGCATTTAAGAATATCGTCAATGAATGTGCCCCGTCACATGTCGCAGCTACCCCGATATGGAGCAAAAAGTACTTTTTTTTACTTATTCTCAAAAAAAAAAAAAAAAAAAAAAAAAAAAAAAAAAAAAAACACAGTATTCATAAAATTTTGTACTAATATTATATTATTCAATACCCAAGGACAACAGCAAGCGATAAAATTTTGAAATAAAAGAAAAAAAATTACATTTTAATAAAAACAAAATAAAACTGTTAAAAAAATTAAAAGAATTTAACAAACTAGCAAAAAAAAAAATTTTATAGATGAATAATATTGATCAAATAAATGAAGTTGATTATAAATAAAAGGTAATGCATATCTGTGAAAACAAAATCTCGCTAATGTCAAAAAGTACACTGTAAGCCCACTATATTTTAAGGAAGATTTAAAAAGAAATCTACTGGATTTCGTGTAATGTAAACAGCCCATAAATAGTTATATCAAACCATTGAAAAATGTTTGACTTTATGATTTCATATGAAATCATACAGTCATTTAGTATCTTAATTTTGACTTCGTGTTTGCTGGAATGTACATATGTAAGATAATATGTAATTGTGTACATGTTAAAAAACGTTAATTTGATTTGGTGTATGCACTATAGGTCAAATGGAAAATTTTCTGTGCGAAATTAATAACTACCACAAAAACATGGTATTCAAACCAAAACCTGTAAGAATTCCATAAGAAAGTGTAACCCTTTTTAAAAAAATGGGATTTAACCCACTAACGACCAATAATTAACCCTTTTTCAACCATTAAAACAAACATAATACATTGTATTGAATTTTTTTTATTATATTATAACATTTAGAAATTGCTTAAATCTTATTTATTTTGAAAATTTAAATCAAAAAGGGGTTCATCACTTTCCTCAATATCATCAATTTCATTAATTTCTTCGTCTTGGTTGCTAAGCTGAAAATTTTCTATGGATTCGCTGCAACATAATAACTCAATGATTTCAGGTGGAAGTGAATAACGTTTACGCTTTTGTAAGCGTCTGGTTAAAAATGTTGTGGAAGCTAATGGATCTGAGGTATTAACAGTCCTATTAAATACATCTAACAGGTTATTGGTGCGGCTGTTTTGCGGGCGTGATGCAACCTAACGCCTTTGTATATTTTGTGACGCGATTTAGAAGCACCTTCTCCAAGAAAACGTATTGTAGTGAGCTGTTTTCAATTATTTGTTTTGAGTGTATGAGCACTTTATGGACCGTGGCAGTCAATAAATAATAAAACCAGGGATATAGCGAAGTCCAAGTTTTCTCCTCCGCTTCCATTGCAGCCCATTTTTCCCACTTTTGAGCCATTTTTACGCAAAAAAAATTATTGTTTGCTTTATATTTTTATCCGTTTCATCCGAAATAGTATTAAGTTTGATTTTGTCAACAACGTGTTTGCAAACTACATCAAAATTGTCTTTCTTATTGCATTCTCTTTGCCATATTTCAAGCAGATCGTTTTTTTTTTTTTTGATACAGAGGTTACCTACAAGAAAAGGCATAACTCATAAAGCGCAAATAATCGCAATTTGTCACAAACCAAAATTAATTCATTACATTATATTTAATCCAATTTTTCAATTTGAAAGAGGTCAAATGGGGTCAAAATTTTTAAACGCTTACGGAATGTAAAAGATAAAAAAAAACTGAACCCTTTTAAGGCAATGTTGTCGAATAAGTTCTTTTTAATTATACCGACATAAATATAAAGCTGTTATAATTAAAAACAGTAGTACTTACCTCTCACTTTATTTTCCATTTAAATTAAAAAATTATAATAAACACAAATCGCGAAATACAAACTTTAAGTTGACCTTGCACTATTGAACAATCTAGCACGTTTGTAGAAAAAATTGAATTGATTGACTTTGACGCAAAAATGTGTAACGGTGCTTTCTTTTTACCACAAAAAAACATCACACGTCTTTATTTTGAAGCATTTGCAATTAAAAAACAACAACAACAATAGTAAAACGCCACTTTGATTTTTATCAATTTAGCACAGAAAAAGCTGTGATTTGACCTAATGTGGTATGATTGGATTACATATGTAAAAAATATCGAAATTGTTTAGATTTAGAAGCATACAAAATTTATAACCCATTTCAGTTTGGTATTTAGAGTATTTCAATCTTTTTATAAAGATGGAAGTTGTTACCGTTTTAAGAATTTTAAAATAGTTTTTGGAATTCCAGGATTTTTATTAATAAATATGAGTTCATTTAAAAGTTCAGAGCACTAACTCTTTCCAAAATGCGCCGATTGTACTTAAACAAAAGCAAAAAGAAATATTAGAGTTTATGGGTGAGAGAGGTGAGAAGATTTGGGAGAGTTTCATTTACTCTGCAATTCAGTTTTGTTTTGTTAATCTCACGCTTTATAACTTGAAGTTGACTGTACGTGTATTTGCATTTACATATATATTAAATATAAAACAGACAAGATAATAATACAAAAAGTACAACCCTAGAATTTCATAATCTGGACACTAGTGCAATTTCAAAGCAGAATTTGAAAAAATTGCAGCTACAAAAATAAAAAAAAAGTCTGGACGATGACTAAGTGCCAAGAAATAATCTGAATAATTTTGTTTTACTTTCACAAAGTGCTTAAAAAATAATAACAGCGGTCAAAATTTAAGAGAAATACAACTCGTCACGACAGACTCCAACAATTAAGCAATAGAGATCCATATTTAAAAAAGTTTTAGTTTGGAATAATCTAAAAAATGGATTAAAAAACAAAGTGTTACAAAAAGGAATATTAAGTGCCAGTAATCCATAGAAACGTACAGCGTAATCTCCCCCAAACGGTCACTTGCCTTAATCGGACAACCCTTTTCCACGGGAACTGTTGCGTGGTCCCGGCAGCGTTGAAAAATATTAAAGCCCCGATTATCGTTTACAACACTTAAATGTTGTGTTGTTTTAGCTACAACACAACACCTAATTTGTTATCGATTATGGTTAACAACAACTAGGTGTTGTGTATGTCACAGGGTTGCATTTAATTTAAGTGCTTAATATAAAATTTACATCACTGCGTATGAAAAACTGCCAAGTTTGAAAAAAGTTTCAAGAATATTTGTATACGTGCGATTTTGTTTAAATTAAAAGTAAAATAATGGATATAAACACCGAATTATTTTTTGATGATGACGATGATAGTAGGAAGAAAACACATATGGCTCGTATACGGAAGAGAATTCGGGATAGTTCCAACCCCTTGGAGCACAATTTAAGCAAAAACTTTGAAACGAAATTAAATGAAGAATTGCCTTTTCCATTAGACACAGAAGTAGAAGTTGGAGAGACTACAGAAACAAACATTGAAGAGTCTGCGCAACAAATTAGAAATAATTGAATGCTTGCAATTTTAAATGAATAAACATATTTTATAACATACATACATACATATTTATTGGTTTAATTCAGTTGCAATTTATAAAGTATAAAAAAAAAATGAACTTAAAAACTTATTCATATGTAATAAAAATATCACCAGATTCTTAAAACTATAACAAAAGGTAGTTTATATCCACATATATTTATCACAGCTCCTGAATTCTTTTATTTGTTAATTGAAGTTTGGCTTCTATAAATTTCATTTGTAAGTCAGCCTTCTTTTTTTTAATTCATAAATTTTTTGTTTATTTTTAATTCTTGTATGAATTACTTTCCAAACTTTTCAACGTTTCTTTCCTGATTTTTTGCTTGTGTTTTTAAAATTTGTAAACGTTCGGCCTCTTTCTTCCTGGGATTTTTGGTCAATTGTGGTTCCGTAGATTCAAAAGTCTGCGAAGGTTCCTCCCTCAGGTCTAAATGTAAATTCCGCCCCATCTGAATCTTCTAGATTTGCAGAACCATTTGCATTTACTTGGGTTTGCATTGAGACAAGCTCCACAGTGCTCTGTTCTAATGAGCTCAAGCTTATTTCTGTGGACGGACCACGACCAGTAGCTTGCAAATTTTGTATATTTGCAGCCAATTTTCTTTTTAAATTTGCCTTATAGTGAGTTCATGCCTATGATAAAATAAAATTTATTTTTAAGTAATATAATATATATCAGATAGTACATCTGCTACTAATAGCCTATTTCTAATGTGCGAAAGAATTCTTTCTTTCGTATAACTACATTGAAAACAAAAACAAATTTTTAGAATATATATAACTACATTGAAAACAAAAACAAATTTTTAGAATTTGTTTTTGTTTTCAATGTAGTTATTCGAACGAAAGAATTCTTTCGCACATCGGAAATAGGCTATAACTCTTTGCCATTCTTTAGTGCTTTTAATCGGCGGTCCCAAGCTATTTAATTGCTCTGTAAATTAATAGCAGCTTTTCCATTTGTTTTTTATTTGTAATTTTGCTGACAAAAATTATGATCGCATTCTAAGAAATACAACACCAAAATAACAACTGTTGTAAACGGTAATCGGGGCTTAAGTTATTTGTACGCACCAAAAAATGTAAAATATTTTGTTTATAAGTTTTTTTAGAGCGCATTTTCTACTTAAACAATGAGATCACTTATTTTTTTAAATAAATAAATTATTTATAAGATTTTGTTTGCTGTACTTTATTCCCAATTTTTATTCTTCATAAATACACTGAAATTTATTAATAAAAATAATGTATTCCCAAAAATTACTTTGATAAAAATTTTGCAACTGCACGTGCATAAAAAACTGAATTGCAAAATTGCTTTATTTTATTTAATTAGTTCTTGTTTTTAATTTTGCTTTTCTTAACCCACGTACAACTACAATTAATGTTAGGAAAATTCCAACCAATTGTAGTGGGGAATGTACGAAATGTTTGTTGTTGGTATTTTGTTGAAGCTCTGATATCGTTGCAAATAAGACTTTTTGAGTGTTTGTAATTCTCATTCCCTCTATAGTTATATTTCTGATATCTTTGGCCTCTCTAAAAAATTTTGGGAAAATGTAACCTGATGATCTGGCCTTAGCAACCAGTGAAATGCGCATAGAAACTAGCTTATAACAATAAATTTCCGTGTATTTATCAAGATTAAAAATTAGGAATTAAGTACAACAAACAGAATCTTATTAATGAAAAGTTATGTATTTCCAAAAATAACTTTGATAATAAATTATTGTAATTATTAACCCAGACATATTCGGAGGCACCCATATGGTTGTGGGCACTTGATGGTGGACTAATTTATCCATAATATGACTGACTGTAACAAAAATAGGGTTAAAGTAAACATCATATGATTGATAATTTTTCTTTAAAAAAAGTTTTGTTTGAAGTGACCATATCAAAATAAGTTTCTTATCTGTAAGATCTGCTTCTTTTTGAAATTTATTTCATTCACATTCATACCATAATCATATTGTTGACTTACATAATTGGAAATTTACAGACGAATGTAAGAACTAATAGAAACTGTATGTAACAAAATGTAGAATTGCTAGTACAATTGCTTGTAAAGCGACTATTTTTTGTACTATTGCATTAAAGTTTTGTGAAGATGTGTATTTGAATCTCTAAAAACTCAATTTCGAAAAAAAACTGACGTTAGACCCTTTCTACATGAGACCAACGATATAATATTTCATTAAATGATTAAACGGTACACGTAGAATCGTCCCTGCTTCCGAGAAGGGATACTTTTTTGCTGGGTACGGATACATTTTAATGGTCCCTTCCATTTCTCGTCATGAAAGATTCCACTGCATATAAATACATACAAATAAATATGTATATAATACACAACGTACATAAATGTACAATATTTATGCATTTTTTCACTGAATATTCATGAGTTTTTTCACTTTGTTTAAACAAAAGCGTCTAAACGAAGAAAAATTCATACTAATTTATGAACTCACATTTTATAAAAATATGTATTTTTATAGTAAAAAATCTGGTAGTTTTATGCTGACATGCTGCTCTCTTTATTCCCAAGCAAAATATTGAAGTGTTTTTCTCGAATAACCAAAAATAAATAAATTTTAATATTAATGTTTTTTCTAAATGTTTTGTATTTATATCTTTAATGTTTGTTAAGGTTAAATACTGCTTGAGTTACGCCTCATCGTTTTCAAAATATTAATTTAAGCAGTTAAAAACAAAAAAATTTAAACCACTTTTTTAATTTAATAATTTGTGAACTTCGAATAAATAATGGCGTCATCTAAAGCGACGCCATTATAAAGTTTACTTATTGAAAATGTTATAAATTTCAATTTGTTGTTTCTCAAGTCCCTTTAAAATATTTAAATTAGAAAAAATGTATTTAAATTTCAAAAGCTACATACTTAATTACAGATATTAAATTTGAAATTTTCCTAACAGAAATTTCCAAATACTCAAATTGAAATGGTCTTAAGCTGATCTTCGGCAACGATCCAATGTGAGTTTTTTCGGGGATTAAACTAAGACAGTAACTTCTTATAAATCTTGTTATGTTTTAGATCAAATTATACATTTAACTTCATTTTACGAGCAATATAAAATAAATAGTCTTACTCACTACCAAGAATTTCAGGGTTGGCAAAATTGGTACAATTATACTTTGAATTTTCTATTCGATATCTAAAAGTAGATCAATGACTAATTTCAGAGGTTTCTATTTGAAAATGTTTTCTTAAAATTCCCGAGAATTTTTGGGAATTTCTCAGCAAATTCTTTGTTTAAAAATAAAGGTTTCGACACATTAAATTACTCACATTTGGTTTTAATTTAATATTATTTATTTATTACTGAATCTGCCTTATGTACCCCTAACAGTAAGTACTAAAAATCTTAAGACTACAAATTATAAATGCAAGGTATTTTATTAACCTGGAAAACCTTTCTTAACCTCAAACGCGAACAACGCTTCGAAGAGCCTCTTAAGACCACATTTGAATCATGTATTTGTTTTTTAAGATTTGATCGGGTTTAAGCAAATTTTGGAGAATTTAAGCATTAAGTAGACATATATATAAAAACTAGTTTAATTTTTTTTTGGACGAGGAGGTGATGTTTGACTTTTTTTAATACAATATTTGAACCAAATATTAAAAGATATAGGTTGGAATGTCTCCTTTAACAAATTTACCCTTTTTATCGTGACTTTTCCCTAAATCTTGTACAACGCGTGCAGCTAAACGCATTCATTAAGATTTGTCGTCGATGACAGTTGTTGAAGACAAAAATATTGCACATTTGGAAAGAAAATTTAGAAACTAATTCTCATACAATTTTATAACTATGAATGTACAGGGTGTCCGCCGGGAAGGTATACTACTTTGTTTGTTTGCGGCGTAAATGGTCTTGTGGAAGAAGCGCTTGTGTCAACTGAATCATAAATGGAAACAAATGCAAATATAAACAAGTGCAAAATTGTGGCCAAAGTTGTTCTTTGAAGACCAAGCTCCTGAGCACGGCTTCGAGATGAGGTTCATGGATTGTTTTGAACACTTTCTTAAGCAGCAGTAATACTTTCAGCCAATCTTGCAGTACGTTGCGGTTCATGCTTGGGCCTATCAGCTACAGACCCTCTTTCTTCGAAATCATTCATTACACGATAAAAAGTGCGTTTTGTTGGCACGTTGTTTCTCCCAAAAATTTCACGTAACTTTCTCATCGTCACAGTAATCGATGACTGGTTTGGACAAACTTAATGTTTTAACGATTAAAACACGTTGATTTATCGAATATTTTTCCATAATAAATATGCCACGTGTCTTCTTTACGACTGCCAAATATGAACTGTCAATACTAATGTTTACCAAAATGGCGGCAAAACAAAGTAGTATACCTTCCCGGCGGACACCCTGTATTAGTGAAAAAGTGTACGTATATTTAAACTTTAAGCTTAACTCATCGTGTGATCCCTAAATAAAGGACATTAAATATGTACGTTTATAATTTGTATAACCACATCACAATAGTGGAGAGGGTATTACGCATTTGTGCTGATGTTAACCTTAAAATATTAGTTCTAGAGCCACTTTTAGGTATACGGATCGACTCAGACTCACTTTCTGAGTCGATGTCCGTCCAACTGGCTTACTTGCTGGCTGTCCATGTAAACCTTGTGCGCGAAGTACAGGTTGCACTTTTGGAGATAATTTGATGAAATTTGGCACATAGATTCTTATTGCCACAAGGATCAAGCCTACTAAGAATAGGTCCATAATGTCATATAGCCCCATACAAGCTTCTACTCGTTGTTTAACAAACTTAAGGGATTTTGTTAAATCTTATTTTTTATGGATCACGTTCATATTTTCATTATCGTCGGATTTAAAAAATGTTGAGTGAAAAAGGGGTATCCATTTAAATCCGCAGGATTCCCGGGGAATTTTGAAGAAAATCTTTTTTTATAACTTTAGTAAATTGTATATCGGCTTATTAAGCTATTTTTTGAGAATGGGCTTTAAATAGGGTCAATGATAAATTATAGACCTATCTTCCCGAAATTTATTTCTTGTCCTAGCACTCTGAAGTGGAAACTTTACAACAATATTATAATGTTTTGCGGTTAAGGACGTAGTAAAGTGTTTTCCTAGATTGTGTTTTATAGGCGGCATTTCAAATGATTTTGAGTCTTATGAAAGTAGAAAGTAGATCTTTGGTGACTTGTAAGACGAATTTGTTGAAATTTAATGACAATAGGGGCCTTTTGCCTCAAATTTATTGGGTGATTCACAAGGTAGTCATATAGTTGTAAAGTCATATTTCTTAAAATAATTACAAGATATATATAAATATGACTGCTTTGGGCCGCTGCTTATAATTTAGATTTCTACTGCACAGTTATGACGAATTAATGAACACAGACTTAAATTTTTATTTTGTTTGAAACACAACAATGTTTTTTTAATCAATTGTAAAATATTATTTAGGACATTATGACGATATTATTTGATATAACACCTTGTGAAGCACCCATATGTTAGTTTTTGTTGAGTTTTTAGGGAGGTAGTTCCACATTTGGGTGGACAACTCTTTTCCTACCGAACAGATTCTGCAGGAATTCAATCCCAAACAGCCTAGAAGATCTAGAAACAATTTGACGCCCAAATGGCTAAATCGGCTTAGAATTATTAAAGACTATTAACACAAATACTTTATGGGACTACTACTTATTAAGGGTTATAAAAATGCATAACGGGAATTTGATTTACCGCTTTTCCGGGAATCCAAAAAACTCTATTTAACAGTTTCCAAACATGTGTTACAAAGCATTTATTTTAGTTTTCACAACACTAAAAATATAATTTCGATTCGTTCAGTATCGAATGACTGAATTTGAAATAAGACCACATTCGAAATTGCTTTGGATTTGTAAACAATTTCGATTTTTGACTGAAAGTTATAATGTGACCAAAATGTGACAAATTCTACATAAAAAAAACATACCAGAAGATGATACAATAGGTACAACATATCAACCTCACCAGTGTCAATAATGTTTGGTTGACTGTTGACAGCCGAAAATGGTTGGCCACACTGTCGAGCAAGCGAAGTTTTGAGCAAAATTGATTACTCATGATCGTTAGTGTATATTAGAGTTTTTTAATTCCCGGGAAAGCGGAAATAAATATCAAATTCCCGGGTTCCCGGGATTCCCGCCCAAAATTTGTTATTTATTTATTTACTTATTTCTCCAATGCAACTAATATTTCGTACCGGCTATTACGCTTAAAATAATAAAATCTAGTATCTATTATATAAAAAACACGTAAAAAATTTAAGATTAAAGTAATTTTAAGACACTTAAGAGGTTATTTTGATGCCAATAGGATCATAGAAATCAATATACGTATACCATTGTCAAATTCAGAGCTCATTTGCATAATTAGAATTAAAGTATTGAAGTCTTAGTGGAATAACATTTCTGAAAGGGCGATTAGGAACTGAAAGCACAACATTACGAAATAGGTATTCTGAAACAATTTTACCGTTTAACAAATTCAGCAGGAAGGAGAAATGTTATTTACTACATATACTTAATAACATATTTTTTACAATTACCCTTAATCAATGGGTGGATCCTATTTTTAATATTATTGTGAATCCTTCATTAATTCTAAGCCGATTTAGTCATATGGGTGTCAAAGCGTTTCTATATATTCTAGGCTGTTTGGGAGTGAATTCCAGTAGAATCGTTTCAGTAGGGAAAGAGTTATGCACCCAAATGTGGAACTACCTCCCTAAAAACTCCACAAAAACTAACATAAATTTGTGGCGAAATGCACCGTTTGTCATTAAATATCCACAAACTCGTTTTATAAGGCACCAAATTTCGTGAATGTCGGTCCATAATTTACCTACGGCTCCATGTTTAGACCAATTTTGTAAATCATGTAAGTATGCATATTCTACTTTCATAAGACTCAAAATTACTTGAAATGCCGCATATAAAGCACAATATAGGAAAACACTTTACTACGCCCTTAGCCGCAAAACCTTATAATATTATTGTAAAATTTATACTTCAGTATGCTAAGACAAGAAATAAAATTTCGTGAAGATAGCCCTATAACTATTATAGGCTCTATATAAAGCCCATTCTTAAAAATGAGCTTAATACGCCTTAAACTGTAGTATATTTAAATCATGTGCTGAAATTAAGTTGGATCAAACTACTAAAGACACTAGTCCTATATAGATTTACTAAAGTTTTAAAAAAAGATTTTCTTCAAAATTTCCCGGGATTCCTGAACTAATTCCCGGGAAAGCGGGAATTGAAAACAATTGAAACTCTAGTGTATATGGCTCTAGAACTCTTTTGGATATGTTGTCATACACAGGAATCCGTTTATGCTATATTTTTTTAAAGTTCCAAAGCTAACTATAAAGAACCTTATCTTAACATCGAAAAATATTCAAACCTATTCAGAGTTTGCATCCAGATATTCCTACGTTAAAAAAGTTGGTAAAAAACATGATTAAAATGTTCCTGTGGTATATTGTTCAAAATATTTTAAGTACATACAATGAAATGAAGTTAATTTTTAATTAAGTACAAATTTGTGTTCATTGTTACAACATGCTTTCGTAATTTTATTAAGGAATTCGGTGCACAAATCCTATTTCATATTCATGGCTGCGAGTTAGTTCATTGGTTTAAAGCAGAGTCCGCCAAACACATACATTCGCATTTCATGCTTCTCTCAGTTGTTTATTTTTGAGCGTAATTGTGTTTCTCTTATTCCACTGAAAATAATTTTGGTAACGTTTTTTACCATTAGTCTTACAAGTGTATTTGAAAGAGTTGTCGCAGTTCAGTAATTCAAAATAAAAATTGACTTATTATCGCAATTAAAAAATTTTAAATTGACGAACTTCAAAAACTTTCAATAACAAAGTGTCGAATTACCTTACATAAGTCGTGTTAATATACATATCGTTACCTTAATATAAAAAGGCCCCAACTCATCAAAAACACTTTTTACAGGAGAAGGAAAAAACTTAATAAAAGCTGAAATAATATAGCTACACAACCATTGTCAAAAAACATCTTTATTAAAATTAAACGAGGAATTCAGATTGAAATACATAATATGTATTTCTTTCGAAAAATTGTGTGTATGAGTTAGGCCTTTTTTTCTTTAGAAAAATTGTGTGTATGAGTTAGGGCTTTTTGTATTCTGCTTATAACTTCTTTATTTTTAATCTAATTTGCTTGAAATTTTAATAGAATGTGTATTAGCAACCATTCTACAATAATCAATAAAAAAACGGATTTCCAAAAATAATGAGTTGGGGCCTTTTTATATTAAGGTAACGATATACATATTCTACATACATATAAATGAAGAATATGTAGTTTTTAATATTTGAAGATAATGTAACTACATATATAATGGTCATAATTTCTTGTTTTCTGCTATTGAAAATTAATACAAGTTACGTTATAGATGATACAAAAACACTTAATTTTAAGCCTTACTACTTTCGTTACGAGTAACAAAATAAAGTAATTTCGGCATAGAACTGCCTGTTTTTGTAATAAAAATAAAATTTAAAAATTTTCGTTAGGGAATTTATACTGAAAACAAAAAAAAAAAAAAAATTGAATTTTTTTTATTGTTGTTTTAATGTAAACTCCCAAACGAAAATTTTTATTTTTATTACAACATCAGTCAGTAAAAGAGCATTCTCCCATTCTATATAGAACATTTTGTTAAGTGTTGTCTAGTAATAAGAGAAATAAAAAAAATAAAAGTTATCTTCTTATGCTCTTTTCATTAGCGTGAATGCATTAGCACATGCGCGTTGTTTTTTCAAACTCTGGTTTAGAGACTTTCGTGCTCGGAAGGAATTACTTACTAAATCCCAGAAAATATGCATGATTCTCGTCTAATCCAAAAATTTATAATTCTAAATAAATAAATTTTAAGTTTTCTAAAAAAGTAAGCAATTCTTCCTCGATTCAAATATTGTAGTATCCTTATCCTACAGAAACAACAGAATCTTGTAACAAGAAAATGCTTCTTGAAATACTAGCAAATAACAAGATTCAAGAAATTAAATCTAAGATTTTCTTAAAAAAAGTAAGGAATACTTACTCAACAAATACATTTTTGGCCTTTGAAATTAAGTAACTACCAAATTAAAAAATATTCGAAAATTTTTATTTTAACCAGGGCTGTGTCGGAGTCGAAGTAACCATAAAAACTTACGACTCCGATTCCAAAATTTTTCGGCATAAAATATTTAAAAAAAAATATTTTTAAGTCAGAAAATAAGAACCAGTCATAAGAAAATAATGTAAATCAAAACTCAATGTGGCATGTGTTAGAAGTAAAATATCGATTTGAAATTTTTACAGAATAATTTTCATGCTATATTTAGCCATTTAAAAGGTACTGCATTAAAAAAATAGAGTTTAAAGTCTAATAAGGACCGGTCTCATATACATTTAGCATCAAGGTTAGAGTAGGAGTCGGAGTCGAACTTAAAAAATTTCAGTGGTTGGGGTCGGAGTCGGAGTTAGAGCGGAAGCTTCCGGTAAGTACGGATTTTCTTGAATCAAGTACAGAAAGGTTGGTTCAAGTACGGGTTATTCAAGTGCGAAATACTTAACTTATCCATATTTAATCTCGAATTCGCACTTAAAATAATCCGAAAATGGAATTGATTTAAGAAAAACTAAGATTGAATCGATCTTAAAAATCGCTTGATTCAAGTATTATAAATTTGATTTAATCCCGAATTCGTACTTGAAATAATGCGAAAGTGAAATTAGACTGATTCTAACCTCAAACACTTCCAGAGAACTAGCGACAGTAGGAGAATATTATTATGATTTGTAGTGTTTCACTTTTGTTGTATTGCCTCCTTTTTTACAGCATTTCAATTATAAAACACCAGCATCATGCCAGACATGATGTAGTTTACTAAATATAAACTAATTGGGAACTTTGAATCAAACTTAGTTTTCTTGAGTATCTTTATATTTTATTTTAAAATCAAGAAAACCAGACTATTATTAAATAAATGCAACTTGAACTCAGAAATATCTTTCTTATGTTTAATACAAACTAGCTACTTTTGTATATCTTGTTTTAAGAAATTTTTTCATCATACACCATAAACGTGAATTTTTTTGTCATGAAAAATGTTTTCTTTATTTAAGAAAACTTTTCTATATACGAACGAAATACGTTAAAATCAAGAAATTATTTTTGGATTTTCTTGTTTTAAGAATCGAAATTGATTAGTTTAGAAAAAAATTTAGTATACAAAACAACTAAAATATTAATTTTTAAAATATATCGCAATTCCTCCAGCTGAATCTTATATATTAATTAAAGGTGAGTATTTTTTTTTTCACCGAGCTGCGAAAGTTTCTCTCAGCGGGGGGTTTAAAAGATTTTTGGATTCTTAGCAAACATATTGAAAAAATGCGCGTGTGCCAAAAAGTCCATATGAAAATTAATGAAAAACAGAGAAACACCTTTTTGATAAAGAGTACAAGTACGTCTGTAGATTTGAGTAAAATACTAATACAAGAACGGACACTCATTACAGATGTCCAGTTTAACAACAATTTCTTATCGTTTCTAATGATTAACTATCAGGCCCATACCAATTTATTATTAATAAACCGATTTTGAGAACAAAGGACAACAAGAGTATTTCGTAATTGACTAACAAACCTCTGGTAGACCATAATCTTCTAATCTTCTTTGTATTTTTTTTTTGTGTTTTTCTTTCTTTTGATTTCGAAAAAAAAACAATGAGATTGAACAATAAACATTGTAGAGGAAAAAAGAAAGAAAAAAACAAACAACATCTTGACTTGTAACAATTGATATTCGAATTGATACAAACATCGGGGTGACCAAGAAGATTTTAAATTTGTTGAAGAATTAAAGGCTGTTAAAACTCACACCTTTCGTTTGTTTTTATGGTCAGTTACGCATGCGCCTGGACACAAATCTGTTATTCGTCTGTTTGTGCATTAAGCAAATACATAAATACAACAACGCATAGCTAAATACTACAATAACAAAAATAGCACCAAGATGAGAACTTCCTAGGGAATATTTTATAAATCGTTCAAAAGTCAGCATGATTTTTTTTTAGCAGGTAATTGTGATTTTACAAAAAAAAGAAACAAAAAAAAACAGTATAAAGAAACACTTTTTTTTTTATTTAATTTGATTTTAGAAACGAAAGAATTTATATAAATTCTAAATTGCAATATATACAGTTGTTGTTGTAGTTGTTGCCATTTTAAATTACTTTCTACTCACATTTTTATGTTTCGCACTACGACACTTTGTAACAATTTGAAAATTGTATAGAATTTTTAAAAAGAGAAGATTTCAAGTATGTATTGTTTGTTCAAACATCGAAAATCCTCAAAATAGCTTCTAAGGACTCTTATATAGCAAATATATAAGCGAAGAATATTAGGCCATCATCCACTCAACCCAACCATCAAATTAAAGCAACAACCAGCAGCAGCGAACTGCAACCACCAAGAAGTCAGTTATCATCATAAGACAATGTGTTAAATGCTTGTTGGAAGTATTTTAAGGATACTTATCACTTCTTCTTTTTTTTTTTGTATGTGTGACACTATTGTTTTAAGTTCTCGTACAATGAGCATAAGTATTTTATAGATAAAATTACAGTTTATTGTTTTGCTTTGTTTGGTTAAGCCCAAGTGGAGTGTTGGTACTTCCTAAAATTCACTCCATGTAAAAATTGCGGCACCAAAAATATGTTTTAAGACCGCAAATACGTACCATTGTTTGTATTATCTTGTATATGGGTTTGTATATATGCGCGCGATTAAATGCTAGTTTCTTCCGTTTGAAAATAAGAGCCTGATATTATTTTCCTTTTCGTCAATATTGGTTATTCATTCCTTTGTAATATTAAAAGTGGTACAAATAGGATGGGCACAAACAAATTTCAATATTTTTTACAATAAATTCATAAACAACTCGTGCTTAACAATCCGTAACGAACATTTGACATTTCATACTCACTCGCACACACCCGTACACCAATACTTATGTATGTGGAAATCATTATTCCTTGCAAGCACAGAATGGAAAAAGGGATTTGCACCCATCTGTATTATTGGTGATTTGTTTTCTCATATTTTTCATTTAAGGTTTTTATTGGATTGTGATTAAAGATTTGTTAAAATTAGCTGAATATATTTGTACCTAAAATTGTATGTCTGTGTTTTGGAATTCAATACATACAAATTAATATTTCTAAATACTTAAGCTATTTGATTTGCAAATTCATAAAAAATTATAATCTAAAGTTATGTGTGAGTGTAATATTAAGGATTAGTTTTATATAATATAACACACTTTGAGGGCTTCTAATCGACTAAATCTGGCATACATACGTCTCCAAATTAACTATACAACGCCTAATTCCTGACATTGTACAATTTTGATCTAACTCTAATGGTCAAAAAATACAGGATCTTTTACAAAAAGGCATTTTGGAATCACTATGTGGCATAATTTCAGTTTTTTTTTTAGTTGGTAATCAAATGTAGTAGAAACGCGAATAAGGGCATATAATCAGTAAATTTACAGAAGACAATATACACATACTGCCTGTTTTATTTTTTATTACTTTATTTATTTAATTGAATTGCTTCATACACAAGAATAGAGCCTTACAATATTTTGGAGGTTGGAACTTAGAAATGTAAAATTACAAATCATTAATTAATTAACAACTTAATAACTTATTACAATTTTTATATAAAAAATCTGAAAATAATTGAATCATTTATTTTGAAAAGGGCTCAGGTACAAATATACAAAGTTTTCAGGAGACACAAAAAACTGAATATCTCTTAAATCATTTGACTTTTTGAAGCAGAAATTTTTCCTAAAATTGTAAGGAATGACTTTAAACACTACCAGAATATCTTGTATCTTCAAGTTACATGTTTTCACTTTAGCTATCCTTTGGTTAGCAATAAAGTAAATGTTGTATGAACAGAAAATTTTACAATTATCAGACACTAGCAGAATCTGGCCCGCTACGGCCTTCGTTATTTAAGTCATTGCTAACCAAAGGATAGCTAAATTAAAAACATGTAATTTGAAGATACAAGATATTCTGGCAGTGTTTAAAGTCATTCCTTACAATTTTAGGAAAAATTTCTGCTTCAAAAAGTCAAATGATTTAAGAGATATTCAGTTTTTTGTGTCTCCTGAAAACTTTGTATATTTGTACCTGAGCCCTTTTCAAAATAAATGATTCAATTATTTTCAGATTTTTTATATAAAAATTGTAATAATTATGAAATATTAAGGGAATAAGACTATTGTAAAAAGCTTTTTAAATTGAAATACAACTCATAGAAGCACATTCGGAAAAAGTGATTAATAGAAATGTTTTCATTTAAGTATTGTATTAAAAGCATAAAAAATAAAAGTTTTTCTGCTCTCTCAAAATTTTAAAGAATTTTAACAAATTTTTGTGTTTTAAAATTTATTATTTATCATCGGTTTTTGAATATAAATAAGAAAGTTATATGATATAGTGTATATAGTTAGCTTGGCTGATTTGACGAACAGTGACCATCCAGGGTTAATATAAAAGAACAATAAGAACATTACGGTACATTTTTATCTGCTTATTAAGACTACAAATTAGAAAACACATACATACATTAATAAAATATTTAAAACGAAAATATTTCATCAAGATAAACATATGAACTAGAAATCTTCTGCACTCATTATAAAAACGAAGTTAATGAAGTATTACATAATTTATATTTTTCTCCTGAAATGGTGTTCACTATTCAGATTTTTTAATAAGGGCAAAATCAAAAATTATTTTTCATAACAAATTGGCCTCTCTGTAATAACAAAATGGCTCTCACTATAAAAATGTTGAATGAAAATTATTTTTTTATTGCAAACTTAAACACACATAAATATATATACCAAATTAAATTTGGAGATGAGCCCTTTTTGAAATTCAAAAAGCCACCTGTTTTTCACTGCTATGGAAGGGGTATATAACCTTTCATTCTCACAGTATATCGGTCTATATGTGTACCTCCAAAACAACAAAAAACTCAGTTTGTAAAAACTTGTACCTAAGCCCTTTTCGAAATAATTGATTCAACTAAAATTTAACAATAAAATATTTTTCATAATTTAATCATTTGTATTATAATCCCAAGTAATTATGTTTCAGATTGTTATGGTGGAAACAGTTTAAAAATATTTCCTTAAATTTTTGTGCTTTACTTAAAAGTTGAAAGCTATTGGATATAGAATTCCAGAGAGATACAGATAATATATAGTAATGCCACAGAAATTAAATTTTTGTATCGAAACGATCTAATTTTTTTCCCCCTGCTTATATCAGCAACACAAAGTTTGCCGTATATATGCTTAGGTTTAGAAAATGGAAACGAAATTTCGTGTGAGAAATTATATTGAAAGCAAAAGCAAATTTTCTTATTATATTGTTGTTTTTTTTAATATAATTTCTCACACGAAATTTGGTTTTTATTTTCTAAGAACGTGACTTTATATAGTAATTTTTTTCTTTATAATATCAAAGGGATATAATTAAATTCTTAGTTCTTACTAGTAAAATGGAATAATAGACATTTTAAACAAAAATACTGAAACTTTTTGATGAGCTCAAAATTCTTACTCTTTCGAAAAGATATCTTTAATTTATGTGGCACACTAACCATTTTGTAACAGAGTCCGGACTAAATTATTTTAAGCTAATTTCTTATTGGAAATTAATAAAAATGTGTGAGTGAATGCAGCAATTTTTTTATTTTAACAAATAATGAAAAAAATCCTTTGAAACACAAAGTATCAATAAAATGTAAGCATTTCCTTAATTCGATTCATTTGATTGGTTGCATTTTGGCGTAACTTTTATATCTTTTGAAATATTATGTTCTTATCTTATGTTCTTCGGCTCTAACAGTTCTATAGTTTCAATTAAGAATGTGTTGGCTTTTGCTATGTATCCGTTTCTTGTTCTGCTATCTTTAAAAATCATGTTTAAAGTTTTTCGAGACAAAATAACGTGGCCTAATATTTTTCTGGGGAAGAACGATAATTTCAATAATCAAAACGCTTCCTGAATGATAATTTCAGATTAAAGTTTTTATTATAAATATTATATATACAATAGACCGACTCAAGTTGTATGGAGCCGAAAAAGTGTTTTAGTTACCCCTCTGAAAATAAAGGTTGATATGTTTTATGATGATTCCCAAAATATTTTGGTTCTAGTGTTGACCATCCGTGAGCTGGACCATTTTTAAAAAAGGTCTTTTTTTCAGTTTTTCGAATATTTTTGTACTTTGTTCCAAGACGACATAAATAAAATTTCGTATCATCAAAAAGAGTTTTTGAAGCAGAATCCATCCAATGGTATATAAAACTTGACCGCATCAGCAGTTTTGACAGTTAACAGCTTAACAGCCGTGTCACAAAACAGCTGACTTCAGTAAAAAAAAAACTTAAAAACGTTGGTGCACGTACATTTATACATACGATAAACATACCTCTTATTTTCGTTATCCATATTATATAAAACAATTTTCAATTAATTTTTTTAAACTTTTTCTTGATGTGTTCCTTTTTTTAACGCAAACTTTTTTAACTTAATTTTTTTTTTTATGAAATGTCAAATATCACTTGCGTTGCCAGAGCAAAATTTGAAAAGAACAGAGTTGCATTAACAAAAACTGGTTGTTTGCAACTAGTTTATCTCAAAAGCTAGTTACAAACGTGTTTATAATTTGTATGGATAAACAAGTTTCTTAAACTAGTTTATCATCATAAACAACTAATAACGTGTTTATGGTGTAGGTGTAAATGCACTATTACACGCCAAAAATTTCCCGGGTATTCCCGTAGAAAATTTAAGTTTTAGGTGGTATTATTGATTACGTTCCGCGATTAAGGAAGCAATATAGTTATTTTTCGCCATTTGCCTTCGTAAACGGAAGGAATACGAATTTAAGAAGAAATTAAAAAAATAAATATATTTAGGTTAGTTTTTTGTAAACATTTATTATAGGAATAAAAGAGATAAATATACAAGCACGTTGCAACTAGAAGCAGTGATTGATTTAAAGAAATTACATCAAGGCAAACAACAAGCTTTTAGTCAACGTACCCCAGCAGATTTAAAAACATGTTGAGAAGATTTGGCATTGACTCTCAATGGTTCCGGGTACCGCTAAAGAGATTTTAAGCTTAAAACACGTATGGCATTTCTTATTTAAACTTGCCCCCTATCATTTATATGTAGCACATCTTCAGATTTATAGCGCAAGACTTTTCTTTCTACCCATCGTTCCAAGCAATAGTCTTCACTGCTTTCTTCAAGAAATTATATTACAATTATGCATATATTTTCTGCGTTTGTATATTTTACATAAATTTATCTTAAAAAAATTTTTACTCCCAAAAATTTTAACAATTTGTTTTTTTTTACCAACAACTGACACAATATCAACTTTGAAATTATTAAAACAGGGATGTTAAATTTTTTTGCGAAAAGCAGGAATGAATAATTACAATTTGCATATCGATTGATATTTATAGGTGCGTTTGAGTACTTTTACACTAAAATGCAGTAAATGAGTAAACTTAAAAATTTGCTCTCACAAAAAGCTGTTGTCCAAAAAAGTACGCGAACGCAAAATTTGTAAAAATTCGTTAAATAAAGGCAACAGCTAATGGCAAATAATTGAAGTGTTGAAAAATGTTTACACTTTTGACTACTTAACTCGTTTTCTTATCGGTACTCGATTAAATACTTTTTATAACACGAATATTTTTGGAAAATACAAACAAATTATTTTATGTAATCTTTCATATTTGTTTGTTTTTTATTTTATTTGAATTTGCTAATTTGTGTCCGGCTAAATTTGTTCAGTAGTACACGAATACTTTTTTTTACTACTGATAACCTTAAAAACAAGGACTGTTCTAAGTACCCGAGTACTTGACACTTTGACAACTCCAAAAAATTAACATAACAAAACAAAGTTTCAAAAGTTGGTATTTAGCCATATAAATTCTTCACAAACAAGTTTAATTAATTAATATTAATTCATTTTTTGTTTTTATTTTAGTGTTATTTCAAATTTTCTTTTTTTAAACAATTTTTTCACAATTTGTATGCTTTTTGGTTGCTACTTTTGTTTGTTTACCTTTTGAAACATATGTTTTTTTTTTGTTTTACTAAATTTTACTGCAAAAATTTCTGTAGTAAAAATTTGTAAGTACTCAGTCAAGAACTGTCACTTTACGCTCTCAATTTGTGTTCGCATTTACTGTATTTTGTGTACGCGAACGCCATTTAGTAAAATGCAGTAAAGTTCAGTAAAAAATAGTAAAAACTTTTGTGTTCTCGAACGCAGCTTATATCCGTTGAATTTTCTTTTAAGTGCGGAGTAATAATACCGCCCTTTCTTTTAAAAAATGGTACAAAAACCGAAAGAAATAAGCATGAATGAAGGAAAACGTTTAGTTTTGGAAAAAATCTACAATTATTTAAACGAATTTGGGACAAGGACATAATTTTCGACTTATTTTCCAGTATTTAATCATAAACATAATTAAACAGGAATGTTAAATCTTCTGATTTTAGGCAAATGCTGCAAGATGTCAGCTCGAAAGCTTATTACAATATTTTTCGTTACTTTTATCACGATTTGTTTTCTGAAATCCTTTTTGATGCGATAATGAGATCTAACGACGATGCCAAGGATTTTGAAACCAAAGGCAAGCAGAGTGGCTTCTTTTGGACTCTATCATCTAAAAATTACTCCAAATAATACAAGCGATTCGAGTTTCCCTGACTAAGCGCACTTTATTGTTTAAAGTTAACATTATTTGATTTGATTTTGATTTGATTGGTTGAGTTTTTATATTTCTAATATTATCCATTACAGCACCTAGGGATAATCCGTCCCTCAGACCTAACTCTCCCACAAGTGGGTAAACATTATCCCTCGATTGTTTTTTTTCATATCTCGCATCCCGAGACCTTGGGTGGTAAACCACAACCACCACGTATCCCCGCAAGTAAATTTCAGTAGAGTCCAAGAGTAGTTACGCACGCTCGTCTTATTTCTTTAATCTTGTTGTCATCACCTAATCTTAATTTAAATGCACACCTTTCTGCTGTCACCCGATCATATGATATGAGATTTTTTTTTAAATTTGTTAAAATATTAATTGCTTTCTCTTTCAAACTCACTTAAAGGAAGGAATATTAAACAATTTTAAATTGAAATTAAATTTTTGGGCAAAATAGATTTTGGTTTCGTAAGCTTTTATTCGCTCCATATGCTTCATTTGTCTTATTAATGAAGATGTGTTAAAGTTTCCAAGATTTTAAGTATATTAAGGCAAACGTATTCTTCAAATATATTTTATTTTAAATAACTTTTAATCGTGAATATATTTAAACTATAAATTGTACTAACACGCAATGTATAAAAGTTAAATTTAACAAGTCTTGAATTTATTATTTACAAAGCGATTTTTATCTTCAATATCATTAATATATGCATAAATATTTATGTATGTACCCATACAGTTATATAAATGATGTGCATATATACATATATATATATAAAACAGTGGAACAAGGAGAAAATTATTCAATTAAAGCAAAGCCGCGAATAACGTTGTAAAAACGGCTTTTTTTGCAGATTACTGTCAACATTACTCTCGTTCATTGTTTAAACATCAAATCACCCAAAATTACGCAACTTAACACCGTAAAAATGCGATTCAAAAAATCAGCTAGTAGAAGAACGTTGTACGCTACTAGCAAAATTATACAAACGAACTAGTTTTGCAACGTGGAATAGCGTTTTAAAGGCCGATTGCGTAGTGGAAAAACGTTTTAAATGACATCGCGATTGTGGATATAAAACGTTTTTCCAATTAAAAAAAAAAAAAATTATGAACCGTTAGTTTGCATGTAATTTAAAATTAAAATTTCTTGATATTTTGCATAAAAGTTTTTATTATCATTATTTTCGATAATTTAAAAAAAAATTTTTTTATTTAGCTGCAAAGTTTTCATTTAGCACTTGTCATTATTCTAAAATGTTTTAAGAATTGTTTAGCATTATTTTAAAAATTTTTTACGAATAGTTTTATTGATTTTACTTAAATTTTTTTATAAATTATTATCAATTTTGACTAATGACCAAAATGAAATTCGGTATTAAAATGGACATTTTTATGTAAAGAAAAGGAATATTACAAATGCCCTCATCGTGTTAATTTTATATTACGATATTTATGTACAAGGAAATTTAAATTTGTATTTATATAACATTTCTATTCTAGTGTAGATGTTTAAAAAAAAATTTTTCTAAGCTGCTGAAAAATAATAATTTTAAAACTTAACTTTTTTCAAGCTATAAGAAATTAAATGTTCTATTATAGAAATAAAATCGTTTAAATTTTTCCTAAATTTAAAATTAAATCTAATACCTAGCTGTGCTACATATTTATATGTATCTGATATTTTACCAAAATCTACCCACTTGCTTAAATATTACCACATATTCAATTTAGTTAAAAAAGAAGTCACTAAAATGTTTTTAGTTTCGAACAAAATTTGATACTGGTTATACATTTTTAACAAAAAGCCTTAAGAAGTTTAGCATTTTTTGGCCATGTCTAATGCAAGATTTAGCTGTAAAAATTTCTAAGATCAGGCCAGAAGGATATATTTCGCTTGATATCAATTAAGTCGAAAATTAGGTTATACTGCGTTTATACGCACAGCTTATTTGCAAATAATTATATTGCAAGTAGAGAAAATTGCCGCATAAACAGTGAACTATATTTTTATTTGCGAATAGCTAACTCACGAAAACAATTCCTGTTTAACGGCACTATTTGCAATTAAGATTTAAGCATTGCCACACTTTTAACCGTTTTAAAGTTTTTATTTCCATGTGGCTCATCCATTTGACAACAAGTTTAAAATTAATTAAAAATTGTGCAAATAAAATATACAAATTCATAATAATTTTTGTTTGTTTTTTAATTTTTGGTTTAAAAAAAATAAAAAGGTGTATGTATATAACCTAGTGCTACCAAATGATTAAATTTTTCATCTGGCATCACAAAAAAAAAAGAATTTTCTGTAGCAAAATTGACATATAAACAGTAATTTAGTTAATCGCAAATAATTTGTATTTGCGAATAGGCTACGTATAAACGTAGTATTATTCAACGAATCTTTAACAATGTCCGTACTACATTTACTTCACTGTACATTTAACCAGCTAACCAACCAAGTTATTACAGTTGTAACTAAACAAATACATATCCACACATACATACTATACATACATAAATAAATGTGTATGTTTGTATTTTGTTTAATAAGAATGCAGCTTACAGAACCTTAAAAAGGCATTTAAACTAAAATGGGGTGGTAAGGGAACAGGGGAGAGTTAACGAGTCAAAGAATAAGAAACTTGATGTAAATGAAATGTTGAGGAAAAATATATAAAAAAAACTTCATTAACACTTAATGTCAATTCATGCAACATGTTTTCACAAAATTTATATGTAATATTAATTTTTAAAGTTGTGGTTAACTGCGTTCTGTATGAAAGTATACATATGTATGCATGTGTAAAGTATTTATAGTGGCGTGAGTGTGTGTTGAGGTATTTAACTGGATTAAAAAGCGCACAAGACTCCAACTCAATGAGTGGCTAAAATCAGAATTAACCAACTGAATGACTCTGACTGACAAAGTCTCATGCCTTCAAATGAAAAAAAGTCAGAGAAAATATTTATAAGAACATCATTATATTGGACGAACAACTATGAACGGGGAATACTTCAACAAAAACAACTACTACATGAATTTTTATTTTACGAGAGAACATATGCACAAATAACATGGAAAAGTAAAAAATACAAATGCAAATATTATGATTGTGAATAAAATAAATAAAATACTCGTAGCAACATTTTGCAGAGCACCACATAAAAATTGTACTGCAGCTTTTGTTTTATGCATTCGTGTTTCTGTTTCTGTTTTTTTTTTTTTTGTTTCCTTTCTTATTCGTTTTATTGGCAACAACATTAGGAAAAGGAAATTAAACAAATACACACACGCAGACATACCCGTACACAGTTATTAAAATGTTCCCAGAAATCATAAAAATATTTTACACTTTATATTTGACTTGATCGTCTTTGACAGTTTTGTAACGATTGTTGTTGCCGTTGGTCCTACTGACTGCTGTCTGAATACGATTTACCTCGCCAGCAAGTGACTAAGAGACTCTATTGTAGTGTTTGCATATGTTCGAACACTGGGGCAAATTATTTGATGGGCTTCGACAAGTGCTTTATTTTAAGAAATTTATGCCTTGTCCGTTAATAAATGTCATATGGGCAATAATAATAAAGTAACATACCTGCAGACAAAGAGCTGACATCATCTAGAGACCAGTGGCATTTGACATTTAACATCCAGTCATTGTGGAGAATTAAATCTACTTTTTATCAATTTTAATTATATTTAATAAAATGTTTTGTAGCTTCCTAAAAAAATTTAGTAGTCTTATTTTTGTTTTCTTGTTAATAAAATTTTTCAAAATTTTTAAAACTTTGAACGAGCTACCGAAGGATAAAGATTAAAGTAGATAATAAATTCATTATTCAAGAACTAAATACGGAAATCAACCAGTTATGAATTGCTTACAAAAGGTGACGTAAATGTCATCACCTTATCGGCAGATGCTTTAATTTTTGATTTCGGTGCTTTGACTTTAGTGAAGTTTACAGTTACTTAAAACAAGATAAGCAGAAATGGACAAGCACAACGTTTCTTCGAAAATCATCATGAACGAAAGGGCTTTTTTAATCTCTGTGCATACGTGAATAAGCAGATTTATCGCTTCTAGGAGACCGAAAACGCCGCTGTCCAAACGACTGCTGTGAACGACGAGATGTAGGAAGGAGTAACGGCGTATACTTCACGACCTAAAACTAAAATTCTGAAGGCTGCATTTCCAAAGCAAAACTTAAATTTCACATTTATTAAAAAATTACAATCAAAGAACATCGCAACCTTGTATTTTCGAATAAACCGAAAAGAGGGATTTTTGAGTCGATATAAAAAAATTTCTGTAAAATAAAAACGAGGAAATGTTGATAGAGTTGTACTCTATTTAAATTACGAAAAACATTCTAAATGTTTCTAGCAACATTTTTATTTTCCGTGCGAAAATAGTGCAGCTCATATTATTTCGCACAGAATTTTCAGCAACAGAAAAATGTAGAAAAGTGCTAAAATAAATAATAAAATTAAATTTTTTTTTTTTTGGAAATTATAATAATATTTTTATCTATATTTTTATGGTTTTACATTTTTAATGACAATTTAAAAAAATAACATGATTTTTGTTTTCTTCGAAAAACAATGTTGTATACTTGCAACTAAAAAGAACGTTAAGTTTTCATAAATCGCGTGATAGATAATATTGATACATGTCAAAATTTTCGTGTGAAAGTTTGAACAGAGTACGACCGATAAATTTTTAAAATAATAAATTGCCATTATATAATTATCATATAAATTTTTTTTGAGATGTTTCACTGAAGCGAATTTAAAAAATTTTCAGTAAAAATACAACCGTTTAGCCTGAAAAGCTTGAAAATGAAACTATGACTTAGGCGGCATTTATACGATTTTTTTAGGAGATGTCTTTTAGACATGTTTTTTATTTGTAGAAGAATTCCGTAGAGTAGAAAGAAGGCTAGAAAAATAGACAAGATTTCTGTTCTTCCTGTTTTTTCTAATTTTCTTTTACTATTATGTGTTGTGTTCATTCGTTTGTCAATTAAACTGTTCCTATGCGCATTTCACTGGTTGCTCATCAGGAAACGTTCTTCTAAATAATTTTAGAAAAGCCAAAGCTATCTGCAAACAAGACTACAGAGGGAATGAGAATTACATACACTCAAAAAGTCTTATTTGCAACGATATCAAAGCTTAATCAAAATACCAACAATAAAACAGTGAGTTTATCTTTTCTTACATTCCCCACTACAATTAATTGGAATTTTTCCAACACTAAATTTTAAAATATAAAAAATGAAACAATAAAAAAACACGTCTCAAAAGTCATCATATAAATGTAAAGAGATATTTGTAGCAGCTTTGATAGAAAATTAAAAACAGACCTTTTTTAAAAAATGTCATATAAATGCCGCCTTATTCTGATTATGATTCACTTTTCATACTCATTTTTGAAAAAGAAACTAAAATTAACATATTTGAATATTTAAAATTTTTTATATATCAATCGAAATGGTTGTTGCAAATCCTGCGTGACGAACGTTACATACGTCGTACGCGTTTTCTGATTATTATATAAACATTTTTTGATCTTTCAAAAGAGATAGCTTCATCTTCTAGATAGTGCTTAAGGCTACTTTACACGATAATACAATGTGTTTCGACATGTCAAAAAATTATGTAAAATGAGAAAAATCTTATCATGTAAAAGCAAAATGCATTGAGTAAGAGAGAATACGGATAAAAATAGGACAATCGGTCGGTAAATGTTAATTTTCTAAACCATTTGAGAAACTTATGTATTCTCATCACACCAGAGTCGCATTTTAACAGTATATATTGAAGGTGGTAAAATTTTTATAAAATTACAAAAACAAGCAGAATCAACTCAGGAAATGTTCATGTTGTTTTTGTAAATATTGTAAAACTGCAACTATCTGCTTTTTTGTTATTAACTCACTTTGCTTTTATTTTACTTAATCCTTGTAAACATGAAAAATACTTACCAACAGATTTTTATTTTTTTATTTTAAACGCGGAGAGAATTTCATAATATTTTGATTCCATAAATTCGTAATACATTGTTTTACCGTGTAAACTAGCCTTTAGTGACATTACTGTGTACTATCGAATGTCATATATCTTAATTTCTTAAGGCTAGTTTACACTATCACACATTTCATACGTATTCCATAATACTTTGTGAGATGGAAATCTAATGAGTTTTGTTGTGACTGTCAAAAAATCTAATGTAACATTACAGTTTGTAGTCACACTATCACACATGAACATGCTTTTGTTAAAATGCAACCCTGATCCAATGAAAAGTATTAGCGTTTAGAAATTTTTCAAAAAACGATTAAGTCGTATGGGATGACAAACTTTTTTCGTAATACTTGTGACACATTGCATTCACACTATCACACTTTATCATATTACTTGAGTTTTTGACATGTATTAATACAAAGTATAATAGTGTAATCTAGCCTTTAGCAGGTATTTGTTGCGAAATAATTGATTTTTAAGTTTTGTAAAGCACGTTACATAAAGTAGAAGTACCTTTAAAAGTTGAACTGTGTTTGCGTATTTTTTAGCGAATTTCGCATTATAAAATACACAAAAACTTATCCCTAAAAGAATAATGAACATAAGAGAATTAAAAAATAACTTAATTGCGTTCTTAATCAAATGGCGTGAATCTACTGTGACGCACGCTACAAAAAGCACGTTACATTTTTTCCAGAACATATAAAGAAACACAATTGCATTTAGTTCAACAAATAAAAATTTATATTCGTTTTTATTACCTTTTTTTAAACAAATTTTTTGTTTATAAATGCATTTATCAAAGAATGTAAATTTGTTTATTAAAGAACTTTATGTTTTGATGCCTGGATGTTCATGTAAACCTTGTGCGCAAAGTACAAGTTGTAATTTTGGATATAATTAAATGATATTTGATATGTGCGTTAACATTGTCATAAGAACCATGCCTATTGAAAATGGTGACAATCACTCGATAATTTCACATAGCCTCCATACAAGTTTCTTTTCGGAAAAGAGTACTTTGTGCCCATAAACCATCTTATAACGTTATTATTTATATTAAATTTGGTCCAAAAATATTTTAAATCATCCTACCAAAGTTTATTGGAATCGGTCTATATTTGACCATAGTTTTTTGCTTAAAAGGAGGTTATGAATTTGAAATAAAATTATAGACGACTTGAAAAAAAATTCATTCTACTCACAATGAAAAAAATCTTATTTTTCGCAACGCGCGCTACAAATCTTGGACCTGACATATCATACCTAATATCAATCTTTCCAAAATGGTAAACAAAATAATTTTGTACCAAATTTTAAGAGTGAATAAAAATATAGCTTACAATCGAACCATCTATATTAACACTAACGTATTTTTATGAACACCTAAAAAATTTTAATTTCTAGCATAACATTAGGTATTGTAAGATTTGGTTATAATTTTTGTATAAATGATCCTCGAAATAAATTTTTTTATATATCTGAAATTATACGTCAAGTCCAATATTACATTAAAAAAAAATTAAATTTGCCCATATGTGATTTTTTTTATAAAAAAAATAGTATAAATTAAAAAAAAAATTAATAAAAAATCAATTAACCTAAAACTATTTTTTGAATTATTCATAAATCGATTTTTTTGAATGTCAGCTTTTCCGAATGCCTTTTTTACTTTTTTTAGCTAAGGAAAGCTATTATGTTTTATATTTCGATTGAAAATCCGTTCGAATTTGTATTAAAAATTACTTTCTGTTGAATCGAAATACTCAAAAGCACCCTGGCTAATCTTTAAATTACATATTGGTTTTAATGTCTAACAATGTCCACTTTTTCATTAATTTTCCCCCTCTCATTGCAATCATATTTCGTTCTATTATATATTTATTTACTGTATAAATGTATTAAAAATCAAACATGTTTTTGCTAAGAATTGTTGTTGCAGTATTATCAAAGAAATTTACATCCTAAACTCACATATATTTCGTATTTTCCATTCCATTGTTCATTTTTAAGAGTATTTTTTATGCCCTATTCTCATTTGACTTTTACTAAGCTTTAGTAACTAACTGAAGCATTTGTTTATCGTTCTTAAGGCCGTGTCAAATAAAACTTTGTCGCTTTGCGTGACGTTTCTACCTTTGGCAGAAAAACGCAAAGCAAAAGGTGTATAACACAATGAAAACTTTGACAACACTCACGCATTGTTTGTTTACTTATAAAAGCGGTTGGTAATTTGTACATTTAATTATTTGTTACAAAAATAAAAGTTAAAAATTTAATTGGACGGTTTTTTTCAATTGCATTTGGCAAAAAAAATTAAAAAACAAAAGAAAATTATACTAGCCAATTGTCAAAGCGCGCAAAAAGATGAGAGTTGGCTAACTTTTTGCTTCGCTCCGCTTTGAAAGTACTTTATGTGACATGTTTCGTATAAGTATGTATATTTTATCTTAGATGTCAAAGCGAATCGGTAACGCAACGCGAAGCAAAAGTTTTATCTGACATGGCCTTTACAGTATTTGTTTGTGACAGCAATACTACAGTACAAAGTTTGAGAAACTTCAATGATTTGAATGGTGTTCAAATGTGCATACATACATATGTATCAATACAAACATACATATGCACACATACATATGTATCAATACATACATACATATGTATGTATGTTAGTATGTGTGTATATCCACGATCTCAATTTTACCATTAAATCATTTTTATATCCAACGAACGATATCTAGTTATGTAAATAATAACACATTAAAATTACATTAAAGATTTAAAAATTTTCATATTAATTCGAATGTGTATTCTAAGTCAAATTTCAATTTAAAAAGCTTTCATACTTTAATAGTCTTATTCCTTTAATATTCCTGAAAAATATTGCAGGAATTGAAGGAAAAAAACAATAGAATTCAATTGACAGACAAATTACAGTGAGCTTACTAACCTTAATTAATTTACAACAACAGCGAATTTGAAAAAAAACACAAAGTTTACTAAAAATTCTATTTATAATATTAAACAAAAAACAAGAAATTTCGGTGAAAGTACAAAACAAAATATTTTATCTAGATATTTTTTAAATGAAGACATTTTTTATATTGATTTATTAAGCGATTTAATAAAAAAAATACATAAAAAAATAAATAACATTTTTAGTAACAATAACAATAAAAGAACACATTTCAGCAGATAAACGAAAAAAAAAATGACCAACGAGCACGATGACACTTAACTTTGTTGTTAAAAATTCTTCAAATTCGAAATAAACAAATAACAACAAACTACTTTAAAATGAAATATGAAATATTCGAATTTTAGTTTAAGTATTACATTTCAAATAATATTTATATTTTTAAAGGATAAAAAAAATATCAATTAAATCTAAACTAAACAGCGATATAGTGTTGAATCTTATCGGCAGTCATAAAAAATTTAGTGGAGTGAATAAAAAAAACTTGATGTATTTTGATTGCCAGTTTCATCTCTTGAACAATTGTACGGGGGGCTATTTTAAAAAGTTGCTCGTAAAATTTGCAGTTTCAAATTTAACAAGTATTTAAAAGAAGAAATTTTGCAATATACTTTTATATGATTTATACGCTGCCTTAAAATATATACATAATATTATTATTAATATGATTTATTGCAGGTAAGAACAATTAGAAATATTTATTGAGGGGCTTAATGCACAAGGGGCTTAAGAGCTTTTTTTAATTGAGATTACATAGGGAATATGGGGTAGGTAAAGTTCAGAGAAGAGCACAAGAGGTGAATGTGGAACTCTCATCCGGCAGCGATGAGAGTTCCAATTATAGCAGTTGTCATATAAATACCGGCTTCGCTTGGAGCATACGGGGTATATGAGCACTTCATCTCAATAAAAAATGCACTTAAACCACTTGTGCTTTACGCTCCTCGATTGAAATAATCGATTGAAGTTTTTGGGACCGAAAATGCAGCGGGTATTTCCTACCTTCTGCTCAATTTTTAAAAACTTGCTAAGTACAAAAACTTAAATGTTGTATATTTGTATATAACCTTAAGGTGTACACATAATAGTAAATTTTTTTTTGAATGAATGAATTTTAGGCAAAGAAATGAGCTCGTATATATCTCATAATCAATGCATGTTGTTTAGAATACTCCTTTTTTCTATAAATGTTCGCTGCGTAGAAAAGGAAAGATCTAATGAATAAAATACAATACACCCCCATTTATTCAGCAAAAAGTCTTCCTACTTACATACTATAGCAGTGATGCCAATAGTAGGAAATTTTCGCTTTTGTAGGAATTTTTTCAAAAATTTTCCAACGTAGGGGAAAAAGGACAGATATTTTATTCTAAGGAAAATTAAGGGTATTTTCAAAATATTACCTTATTTTCAATATATTGTGTAAAAATACGTAAATATTCGTATTATTTTCATTTAAAAAATAAAATTTTTTATATACAATAGCATCCTAACAGCCTGACAATCTTCAAGAAGTTTGCAAGAATACAACAAGAATACTTTTTTCAAGGGAACTAAAGTAAAAATTTGTTTAAACTTCTACAAAGCCTTCCCTTTTATTTGGTACCGAGTTTGCTTAAAAATATTAGATACTTGTTTTATATTCAACATTTTTATTTTTAAATTATAATTTTATAAATCATTTTTTTGTAATAGGTCTTTCGATTCCTTCACAAAAGCTTTATAAAATTAAAATTTAGCTCATTCGAAAAATAAATTTGTTGAAAATAAAAAAAGCAGCTTATAATAAAATAAAAAAAAAAAAATTTTTTAAGAAACGCTTTTCTTTACCTTAATATATTGATCAGTTGTGAACACAAAATAAATATGAATACTAAAAAAATCGACTAAAAGTCAAAAAATAAGAACATTTCAAGCAACATAAACTTTTAAATCAAAGTGGAAAAAATCGCACACATCCCTTAAAGAAAAGCGTGTGGCGCGTTGTTATGAAACAAAATGCTCAATTATTGAAAATTCGTAGCTTTAAACATGCTTGGTTGTATTTCTTTCGGTCTGAAATATTAAAATGTACTCACGGCAGTCATGTTTTTTTAAGTTCAGGTTGGTATGGGAAATGCTCTTATTTTTTGACTTTTAGTCGATTTTTTACTTTTTAGTAACGAATAGCTTTAATTAATACATTACAATTTCCATGCTAAATAAGAAAATTTTTACATGTTTTGTATTTTATATTCATATAATAAAAAAAAATTAATTCATATAATAAAACTTTACACTTGTGGATTAGTATTTACTGTTATGATAAATTTCGCAGTCTCTCCATCTCTTCCAATGCTTTAATATTGCACGGTTTAGACCCTGTTAATTTTTCGCATTGTAGTGTTTCTATTCGTAAGCCGTCCAATGATCGTACACGACTCAATGCAACGTAAGCCTGTCCTTTTGCAAATATTTTTCGTCCCAAATCAATAACAGCATGATCGACAGTCGAACCTTCCATTTTGTGTAAAGTTGAAGCCCATGACAGAACTGAGGGCAGCATCCGTCTTTCTGTTTTGCTGGAAACTGAACTGAAATCGGCCGTATCTGCTTCTCCCCCCCTAGATTTCATCCTGGCTACGCCCATGTATTCGTGTATTGCCATCGGGAGTATGAATGCCTGCGTTTCATCCATTTGCATTGGGTAAAAGGCGGTTAAATTAACGTTACAAGATTTGATTTTCCGAAGTGAATCTAAAGAAAAGCAGTTAAAAAGAAATAATTTTAACATTGTATACGATATTTGTTTTAAACTTTTTTTTAAATATTCATTCTTGAAATATTTGAATTTGTCACACAGTGCTATTTTTAAAATGGAATTTTTATATTTATGTATGTGTACATGTTAATTTTGATTTTTTTGTCTGGTTGCTAGTAAAAACTTTAATTTTGAATGTTAATTAAGTTTAAATATAAACTTCGGGAAACATTTTTTGGCTTTAGGGAAAAAAGGGATTTTTTTTATACTTGGGGATGGTTTTAAATTTCTACTGGCATCACTAGTATAGTAAACCATTAGTAATCTCATTACTTTAGTTTTAAAAATGTCTTAAAAGTCATGATTCCCGCTTACAAATGTGTAGACTAAAATGGTGCAAATAATGTGAGATCTGCTTGCATATGAATAGTTAACAAAAAATTGAAGGGAAAAAAAATTTGCTCTTTTGCTGATATTCGAACTTATGCTACTGCAGACAACTCTTAACTTATTAGTTCTTTCTTAAATTTTAGTCACTACCCCACGTCCGTATTATTTAATTTGGAGGTAGCAAATTTTTACTATAAGGTTATTTACCCTATCATACAAGACTTACGTATTTTGAGGATTGTATTTTCCTAAGCATGATAAATTGTTATGGTTTTTTCTAAATTTTCAGACAATAATTAGGTCAGAGATTGGGTGGCGCCAAGACAACAATAAAAAAATGTATTTTTATTGTTGCTTTTGTTGGTCGGTACGTCAAAAACACAAGCAACTTTTGACATTTCTCTCTTCCTCTCTCTCTCTCTCTCTCTCTAAGTAAGAAAAAAGAAGCTCACCTGAACAGCGAGTTCGCCTTGCACAAGTTCCAACAATTTTGAAAATATCACTGCCCCAGTTGAGGTTTGAGAATGTTTCTGTCCCGTTTTTGCCAACTTAGCTACGTGTAGGGATGGGCAAATTGAAAAAATATATCGATATATATCGTATCGATATTTTTTAAGAGTATCGATATTTATTAATTAAAAATATCGATATATCGATGTATAGAACCTATTAAGATGAAATTATAACCAAATTTAAAAACTATTTACAATTATTAGACACCAGCAGAACGTAATGCATTTTCTGGCCCGCTACGGCCTTCGTATGCATTCTTTGTGTCACACTGGATAGTTATACTTTATAAGTTGAATGTATTTAACTCAGCTATTTTAACAAATAGAATCTCGGAATTATTTCTTTTTCAATATGTCAATACATATTTACATATGTACAAACATATTACATGTAATTCCATTCTAACTTTTTATTGTTTCTTTTAATTTCAAATTTACTGCCTGTTCTCGATTTCGAACGAAACTTTCATTCGCTTAACTTTTATTTAATACAAAAATCAATTTTAAAATTTAGGGTTTAAGGTAAGTTATGCGAACGAAGTTTTCGTTTGAAATCGAGGGACCGGCAGTTAATTCAACAATAAAAAAAGTAAAAGTATTTATTCGCCATATGAAATCTAAAAAAAAAATTTATTGGGATTATATAATGCCGGATTTACTGCCGGTAAACGAAACTTTTGACACATACTATACAAGTAAACTGTGCAATATTTTATTTTTAATATATAAGACCATGCTCCAATAAAATAAACTAAATCTTTTTTTTATTATTATTAACATTCCAACTTTCAGAAGTCTTTTGCTGCTAATACGCCATAATTAAGGCGATTCTTTGCATAATTCTACCCTTTCCAGAATATTTTTTTCGCGCATATTTTTTGTTGTCATCTCTTAAAAAACCGATAGAATACTGAACTGTGTAATCTATGAATATGTACAATGAGAAACGCCGTTAATTTCTTAATATTAGTTAAAAAACATATGATGCAATTCTTAAAAAAACAACAGTATTATAAGCAGTTGAGCAACGGTTAAAATGTTGAATTTTATTATAAAGAGATGTTTAAAATATCGAATTCGATAGTCGTAGATAAATATCGATGTATCGATATATGGGTTTTTTTTAATATCGGCTATATATATCGATTATAATTTTTTTATATATCGATATTTAATGTATATGTGACCCGGTCATCGGTAGTTGTTCTCCTTCGTTCTGTTTCTGTTGGTCTTTTCGGTTTAAACTACAATCAAAAAATTATCCAACCAGTTGGTTAATCTCTGCAGCGTCAGTGGTACATTTATCAGAATCTCAGAAGCCTGGTTTCACATCCCATGAATGCTGATATTTTGGGTCCATTGCCATCGAAAAAAATGCCATCAAAAAATCTGAAGATGCTTTAGCAGCCACAAAAGTGGCATCGAAGAAACCCAAGGCTTCATCCTCAAAACCTAAACCGAAGAAGCCTGTGTTTCATCGTCAAATCACGATCCAAAAATGAAATACTGAAGAAACCTGCGAATTCAACTCCAATAAAAAGTCAGGAAAACGTAAGGCCTCTTCAGAAGAAGATTAAAAAAAAACGAGCAACTTCAAAGGTTTCAATAAGGATGGCGACGAAGAAAACTACTTAATATTGCTAAATAAATATTTTTTTGTGCAAAATAGCTTTTTTCATTCTCAATTCCATGTATTATCTTCATTCTCGGTTTTCAATAAAATTCAGTTTTTCTTTCATTTGTGCTCTACTTTCTCTACATTTTTAGTACACTTCTTAGCAAGTTAGGACTTTCTGATTTTCACTAACTATCCGAACCAAAAAATAAGTGAAAAAAAATGTTTTGATTCATAAGCCACCTTTTCATAGACCGGATCAAATATTAATATTTATTGCCCATCCCTATCTACGTGCGTATGTGAATAACGAGAAAGTACTTTACAAATTGGTGTAAATTACTCAGGTACTCTTATAACTACTACAGATTACTTGGTAACCAGTTATACAACAACCATATATTACAGTAATTAAAAAAATTTGCTGCGTTAATGCAGAAAACCAAAATCAGAAACATTTAATTTCAAAAACAATTGCATACGACTCCGGAATGCAAAAATTCAGGGATATTATGCACGCCTCTCTTGATCCAATAATGCTTACATACAGATGAGGAATCGCGATACGATGTGATCGGACTTTAAATGGCGGACTATAAATAAAAAAAGTACTGTATTTTGAGGCATGGCATTTTTCTTTTAAGTTCAAGAAACTTCATTTATATAACTTTCATTCTAGAACGCTACTTGTGCACTTTGTTTTTTGCTTTGTATTAGGATCGACCTGGTTTAATTTAATTTGTATGAACAGTATGTTCACAGACTGGTTTGCATGTCTGAACGATCTGGGGAAACACAATGAGTTAAATTTGTGTATCCGGCCATGTGGAAATATAATAATAAGGGCAAGAAGAAAAAAAAATTTAAAAAAGAAGCTCCACAATTTTGTTGTCAAGAAATTTTTTCCATACTGAAAAAAATGCTTAGTCCATGACACCGTTAGAGTATAACCGTTAGAGAGATAAAGAGAGGTCGCATCGACAAAGAAAAACATTTACTTCAATTTGGGTTTCTATAGAATACTAGACCAAATATATATGTGACAGCGCATAGAGAAAGGGATCTAAGGGTAAAAAAAAATCAATTTTCACTTTTTTTTTTTGGAGATGTGTCGCTTTCAAATGAGACCAATACCAACACGCTTAGTGGTGGTGCACCAAAGATACACGTATTTAAATCTTTAAAATAGTTTTTACCCTTAGGTCCCTTTTTATTTTGCGCGTCACATATAAAGGTTTTCTTCTTAAGTTATAAATATAAAACATTAGAAATTTTTTGTATGCTCTGTAAAATTTGCTAGAAGTTATTAAGCTGGTTTACACTCTAAGGCGACGATATAATAGCAAGCAGACAAATATGCGAGTGTTCCCAACTTGGGACCCATGGGCAGTAGTAAACACAACATAACAAAATTATATTATGTGCTAAAGATTAATACAAGTATTATTTGCGCCGAATATTATTTAGATATAAACATCTATATGAGACTTTTTAGTCAAAAGTGAGTTTAGACAGACGGGGTTTGTATATGTCAATTCTGGACCTATTATTGCAAATATTTATGTTTATGAGGTAGTTATGGTATTGTAAGTTTTTTTTTGGATTGGTATTTGTATAAGAGCAAACCAAATGTGGTCAGGTGATTTTAAAATAAAATATTTTTGGGCCGAATTTAATCTAAATACTAACGTAATTAAAGATGTACGAGCATTATTTCGGAAACAAGTTTGTATTGGGACTATGTAAAATTATTCTTTATTTTCAATAGACTTCGTCATTATGGCAATTAATAGGTTTGTACAAAACTTTCTATAAAATTATCTCCAAAATAGCTACCTTTACTTTGTGTACAAAGTCAACAGACAACCAGATCGAAAGACATACAGCGTTAGATCAATTCAGATTCTGAGTGGACCGGTATACCTAAAAGTGGGTCTAGAACCAATATGTCTATGTGGTACACATCTATGGTTATGTATAAATATAAATAGATAAGCCATCTGGTAACCAAAATGTTATCAATTTTTATTGTTCCGCACTTGTAAGAATTAAAAAACAATCAACAATTATCAAAATATGGTTAAAAATGTGAAGTATGCTCTTAAAAATATGTATCAAATATGCTCGTTTGCTTAAAATATGCAATAAAATGCTGTAAAGGATAAACTATGCACTAACAAATCGATGCTAAAATTTACTTAAACTTCTTAAACCGATAAACATGTTGTTTCTACATCCATTAGTCGCATAAGGAAAAACATGCAATTAAATATTTACGGTTTCCCTGGTTATGCAAAATTGCCGTTTTTAACTCACCTGGGTTTTTTGATGCCTTTTGGCAGTACTTTTTTAAGATAAGTCCAAAAATTAAATTGTGTTCTACTCTAGACTCTAAGGCTGAGATCGCAATTAAACTAGGTTTAGTTAATCTGAAAAAAGATTTGTGCCGCCATTACTACGTTTGTATACAATATTTTGACGTTTGCTTAAAATTATGGTCTTTAATGAAATAATAAAATAAATACTACATTTCGCCGGAAAAATCCGAGTTTCAGAGTACGTTAAACTAAGTTTAAACTTGATCTACATCTCAAAAACCCGGCCTAAGCCGCAGTATCCTGTACATTACTGCAATTTTAGGAAAGCGACGAACTAACCAAAAGAGCCGTCAGTATATGGTCATTATCTTGATATGATTTTAAATTCGGCTTTATATCAGAATTAGGGATATCGACTATTCGACTTTTTTCAAAAACCGGTTTTCGAATATTCCGAATAGTAGCTATTTTAAAAAACCCGGTTTTCGGTTAAGCTTTTTTAAAATAACTGGTTAACCGATTTTAACTCGAATACAAAAAAAAAAACTAAAATCATAAAGTTTGGAATAAAACGTTAATTTGAATAAAAACAAAACAATTCACAAATCTAAGGAACCAACAAAATGCAGAGTTATGACTTACGGTATGTTCAGACCTAACACATACTTGACAAATTCAAGAAAAGTGTGAGCACTAATTTGACCAAACTTTAGCTTTATTTTTAACACTTTCAATTTATTTACTAAACTTTATTTGTAAGAAGATAATTTTATAATGTAATTAAGAAACTGTTAAATAATGGTTGATCTAGCCAAACCTTTTGCAAAAGCAAATAAATTTTTAAAGGCATATAATAAATTGATTATTTGAGATATTCTTCCAAATTTATTTTAAATGAATTATTATTTAATTGATGTATTTTTGAAAAGTTGCAAACAAAACCTCTTAACCAGGATTATATATTTCAAATTATATTGTTTCAGCATTATTAAAACGAATAGTAATATGAATATGTTTTTTGTATGAAATATTTTTAATTTGACAGTGTGATTTCTTCAATTTTGTGTTTAAGTTCTTAGTGTTTTGATTAATAAAACTGATGAAGTTTTTCGATATCAATGATTCCGCCGGAATGGTGTAGTTTTAAGCATGAAGATATGCTAGAACAACTTAAGAGTTTTTAGTGCTTTAACGTGCACTCCGTCCTCGTGCTAATGTTTCATGATTAATTTTCGGCTGCAATTTTACCAAAGTATTATTTCTAGTCTCTTTAGAACTACTTCGAACGAAGTTAAGTTTTATTTGGAGTTCATTAATGTCAAGCATGTGGACTAATTAAAGATGATTAATAAGTCTTGACGTGGAAGATCCTTTGCAACTTATCATTTTAAGGCACTTCAGGCATCTAAGTTTGTCTTTTTAATCCCGTTCGAAATATATCCGGAGATAACATCTACACATAAAAAAATATATTTAATATTTAGGACACTCCCGCACAAATTACTATTTACACTTTAGCTGAACTACATTTTTTGTATTCCCGCACTTTTTAGATTCCCGAGAAAAAAGCGGGAAATAAAAATCAAATTCCCGGGATCCCGCATTCCCGCCCAACATTTTTTATTTATATATTTACTTATTTCTCCAATGAAACTTAAATTTCATACTGACTATTACGTTTAAAATAATTAAATCTAAAACGTAAAAAATTCAAGATAAGATTAAAGTAATTTTAAGACACTTAATAGGTTTTTTAGATGCCAATAAACATTGTTCAATTCAGACCTCATTTGCATAATTGAATTCTTAGTGGAATTAAATTTCTGGAACTGTTAGGAACTGATAGCACAACATTCCGAAGTAGGAATTCTGAAACAATTTTACAAATTCAGCATTTATTTACTACATATATTTAATAACATATTTATTTTTTACAATTTTATAACCATTTATCAGCAGTGGTGGATGAAGGTATACTATAATATTCATCTAAGGTCTCATAAAGTATTTGTATTGTGAGTTCTTTATTAATTCTACGCAGATTTAGCCATATGGGTGTCAAATTGTTTCTAGATCTTCTAGGCTGTTTGGGATTGAATTCCTGCAGAATCTGTTCGGTAGGAAAAGAGTTGTCCACCCAAATGTGGAACTATTTCCCTAAAAACTCAACAAAAACTAACATAAATTTGTGGCGAAATGCACTTAGTGTCATTAAATTACAATAAATTCGTTTTATAAGGCACCAAATTTCGTGAATGGTGGTCCAAAATTTACCTACGGCTCCATGTTTAGACCAATCTCGCAAATCATTTAAGTATGGCTAAAAGCGTAACGAATAATGCTTTTGTGGTGAAATTTATCATAATCTACTTTCATACGACTCAAAATTATTGAAATGCCGCATATAAAGCACAATCTAGGAAAAAACTTTACTATGCTCTTAACCGCAAAACATTATAATATTATTTTAAAATTTACAATTAAGTTTGCTAAGACAATAAATAACATTTTGTGAAGATAGGTCTATAATTTATCATAGGCCCTATATAAAGCCCATTCTCAAAAATTTACTTAATAAGCCTTAAACTGTAGCAAATTTAAATATTGTGGTGAAATAAAGTTGGATTAAACTACTAAAGACACTACTTACTTTTCCCAGGAATTCCGCAATTAATTCCCGCGAAAGCGGGTTTTGGTTTTATTTACAAGAACACACACTGTTAGAAGCGATTTGTATTTACATTGTTCATAATATATTTTGAATGTTGCTACATTTTGTTTTAACATTCTTCATAAAAAGTTCAAGTTTGCCCAAGATTCAATTAGAAAAATACGTAAATTACGGGTACATTTACAGTAAGAGTAAGGAAAACGTATATAAATTACACATTATTAAAATAACCAGTTTATTATACCAAAATAGCCGGTTTATTCGTTATTCGAAAAGTGGATATTTTAAAATAACTGGCTTCGATAAAACTTAAATAACCGGTAAAAACAGGTCGAATAATAATCAATCGTTCGATTTTCCTAATCAGAATATAACCCAAATATATAGATACGGCTAGCTTAATACCGCTTCAATATATCTAGGTATTGATTCGCATCAAAAACAAACTTCTCCAACTCCCTTACTATATTCCGAAAGTTTTACAAATTTTACATTTGAAATAATATTTCGACCTTCCAATGATTTTAAAGGCTATCTACATACTCTATTAGGGCCAGCATTACAGAAATATTGGTCTCGTCGCAAAATGTTACGTCATCCCAGTAGTTTGAAAATATGCGTTACAACAAAAAACAATCGCCTTTCTATTTTTTACATTGTAAGTAGAGTTTTTTTTGTCCATTCTGGATGAATAGTCGTGCCTTGTTAAAAATTTCCCTACCATTTCGTGAGAGACTGTCACGCTACATTCATCTTTAAGCTCACACGCATGTGTTCGTAAGGAAACCAAGACCTTTTCGTGTACCTTTCTTCATAAAACACCTTATGTTCTCTTCGAAATCTACGTGGACGCCCACCAGTTGGAAGCTTTAAGTCAGTCTATTTACGGTGTCAGCGCAATTTAAAATATTGAACACTGTTTTTTTTTTTACAGAAAACATTTGCGATAATTCTTGCGCAGTTTCTCCGATTTGCTGATTATACGAGTAGTTTACTAACTTTATCATATCCACAGATGTTCTAGTAAATGTATCGCTCTAAGTAATAAAAAACAAAACTTTGATTAAATAATTTATTTTAATTAAATTCCTATTTTTAATGCGAAAAAACTTGGCATCACTTTGCTTAAAAATAAAATACAACGGGTTTTAATGACAGAAACTCCTTGTGTAAGTCGGTTAAAATAAAAATAAGCTACAAATTACACAGGTTTCAGGCTAGATGGGTTTTTGCTAGTGTTCCGTGCAGGCTTTGAAGAAAAGCTTTTGCTCATTAGTTGACGATGAGTATTCGTACCTCGCAGATTATCCCACCTATTATTTCCACGAACGCTGTCACGCCCTTGATGTCTATAATGTTTCCGCCAGGATTTGGTACCCAAACACATTCTTCTCCTGAAAGTAATAATACCATTCCTACTGCGGTGAACAGTAGCATTATAGCTAGAGAAATCAGTAGACAGGGGCGTAGCCCGCTAGGAGCACCAATATGGATCAATCGAATCTAAATTATGTTATGGAGGCTAACACTGACGCAATAGACAACGAACATGGAATATTTCCTAGGGAGTATATTATTGCATCTGTCGCAGCTGCACAACACTCCATTATGAGGGAAGCGCAGAATATGCAGTTTATGCTGCCGCAATTAATTAGAGAATCATTGCGATCTAAGCGGGAACGGCCGTTTGAGATGGCGGCTGAAAGAGAAGTTAAGACAAAAACGCAAACAGACCATTATCTGAGAAATTTTACGTGATGATAAAAAACTGTGTTCAAATTCGGCTTCAGCATGCCAAAAGATATAAGAATCAGTTGGAACGGTTCAACAAATTTTAAAAAATATTAAAATGCACCTGTGTTATTAAAAAAAAAAATAGATTGTTCTTTGTTGTGGAAAAAAAAAAAAGAAGATGGCGCATTACTCTAACTTTCATTTACAACCAGTAGATCCTCAAATTGTTCTTCTAATGGCGTTAGAGAACAATACTTACTTGGCCATCCTCAAGTTTCAGAAATGTTATTTTTGTTTTGGTGAGACTTTACCTTAAAGTGCTGCTTATAGCCTGCCCTCGTTGCAAAATTTTTATAATTTAAATAAGAACAATCCTCCATGAAAAAATTACAAATTATTTCATTAAAAATTAACAAACTCCCTAAAATTCGTTGTTTTTATTCTCTGCTTAAAAATTTTGCGACATATGCTTTTGGGACTTAGTTCATAGGGAACTTAGTTCGTAGTGCCAATAAAGATAAGAACTGCCCGTCTCTGAAAGAAGTTTTTAATTTCCAAACTCAATTACTATACATATATAGCAAAAATTAATCTAGGAGTCTTAGAGCAAATGCCGCTTTTTGTCAGTCATTTTATATTGAAATTTTAAAACTAATAAGGCTCAAATTTTACTTTAAAGAAAATTTTTTTTTCATCATGAAAATGGTATTAATCAAAAAGATTTAACGGAAATAATTTTAAAAATATTCTCTAATTTAACTCATTTTTTTGACGAGCGCGCCTAAATTAAGCCAACCGAACTTATAAAGACTGAACACCGTTTTTACACGCTTATATACATATATTTATTCAAGGTTGTGTTTATGTTAATAAACGAGTTTGTTTTCTTGTTTTTATCATTGAAATATGGAATAAAAATATATATTTTATATATGTACATTAGACCGACTCACCTAGTATGAAGCTGAAAAAAGTGTTTTTGTTACCCCTCTGATATGTTTTGTGATGATTCCAAAAATATTTAAGATCTACCGTTGACCATTCGTGAGCTGGACCATTTTTAAAAAAGGTCTTTTTCAGTTTTTCGAATTTTTTTTTGTACATTGCTCCAAGACGACATAAATAATATTTGGTGTCATCGAAAAGAGTTTTTGAAGCAGCATCCAATGATATATAAAACTTTACCACTTGCGACCTACTAATGGAAATCAAATTTTTTTTCAATTTATCAAAATGTGAAAAGTACAATTATGTACAATAAAAAATATAAAATTTATAAAAAATCTTTTCGCGATTCTATATTTGTATAAAGTTTGAACGATTCCATTTTGCTTGCAATATGACCTGGTCGTTTACTTTCGATAACAGAACGATATCTCCTTGTGAGGTATTCCACCTTCTTCCATATAGCTGGAAAACTTTTTACCGGAATTTGAACAAATTTCCATAATTCACACAACTCCGTAATCGTTGCTTTATAAAATGTTGAGAGTCCATATGACTGGTTATTGCACTGCTGTCGCAAAAATAACAAATGGTGGATTATGTCACAGTTTGTCGGAAGAAGTTTTTTCGTAAATTTATTTTAAGTCTAATATTATAAATTCATGGTGCTCCTGTCATTAAAAGGTTAATATGTTTTTAATTTAAAAATTTATATTTAAAAACTTAAATTTATCTCACAGCATCCAGGGTTTGAAAACGGATCTTTTGCTTATCACCAGGTTATTATAATTGAAAAATGAAAAAATTTGATACTCTATTGCCTATATGAAAAAAGATAAAATACATCGCGATTTTCGCGTTTTATGTGAATAATTACAAAAAAAATTAACATTATTTTAAAACAGATTCAATTTGAAAAGCAGAACATTATTTCCACATACGTTGAATTTGTATGAAAACCCGAAACGAAAATATGTATTTAGTTAAATATCTCAATTAGTAGATCGCAAGTTTTATATACCATTGGATGCTGCTTCAAAAACTCTTTGCGATGATACCAAATTTTATTCATGTCGTCTTGGAGCAAAGTACATAAAAATTCGAAAAACTGAAAATAGACCTTTTTTAAAAATGTCCCAGCTCACGGATGGTCAACGGGGAATCATCATAAAACATATCAAGCTTTATTTTCAGAGGTGTAACAAAATTACTTTTTGTTTTGAGTAGCTCTAATGTACATATATCACATAAATTTACTATTGGTTCAAGGGATATATCAAAATGTAACTTCTGACGAAAATCGTAACTTTTTGTATTCTTCCTCTGGCAACACTGATACCAAGACTTGAAGTTAAAAGTCTATATTAATCTTTAGACAAATTTAAGTATCGGGCCGACAATTTATTGAAGATATAAGAGAATTACTCAATTTGAACCGGACTGTGTTTTAAATGGTGACGTGCATTAACATTTTTACTAAAGCCTCTTTATTATTATTTATGATTACAATTTGTTTTTGTTAAATTTAATATTTTATTATACATTAAATTAAAAATGTAAAAGTTAAATAAAACTTTTTATATTTTGCATAAATTGTTGACAAAATATGTAAAATTTTTTTTAAAAGTTTTATATGTAAAATGTAAACTATAAAAAAAAATATTGAGAGAGGTTTTTATTTTTTAATTAGATTTTGCTTATTATTACTTTTGTTGCTGTTGTTGTTGATGATGCTGACTGGAGCTGTTGTTTTTTTTTTTTTTTTTTTTTTGTTTTGTGGTTGGCGGCAAATATTGTGTGTTATTCAAATGCACAACTGCTGTTGGAAAATTAATGTCAACTTAAGATAATTTATAAATTTTATAATATTGACCAAACACAAAAGATTAAAACTAGTTTGGTAAACTAGAGATTAATAAAAAAAAAGAAAAAAAAAATACGAAGTAAAAAAAAAACCAAAATACGTTAAAAAAGCTTAAACCAAATATAAACAGTAGTAAGAAAATATTGTATTCAAAAAACACCGATAAGTACAAGGTGGGGCAGAATGAGCTGTAAGGTTTAAATAGTTTATAACATTTTTATTTATGCGACTATTATTATTTTCTTACACATCCGTGCTTTTTTAACAAATTTTCCATTACTTTTTGCAAAATTGCGGGTGTTAATATTTTTGTTCGATTTTATAGTTATTCATAATTTATTGCACAAGTCTTTTTCAAAAAAAGCTGAAAAAAAACAAGAAAAAATAATTATTCAGATTTCAAAACATATAGCTCGTTCTGCGCCACCCTCTATTTTTTTCTATAGATTTCTTTGTCTTTTCCTTAAGTTATTTTTGTTGGAAAAGACTGGTTTGAGGGCGCCTGACTAAACGATCTTGTGGGCATAAATTAGAATGAAACTAAAACAAAAATGATTATAAATAAAAAGTCTACTGCCACTTTTTTCTGTAGTTTATTGATAAAACATAAAAATCGAATTGGATTATAGAGTTGTAGTTCGTTCGTACGCATCCAACAAAAGCGGTTAGATGCTGCAACTTCTCGATTTATTTCAAGTGTATGCGCCACTTTGAAGTTTTATATTTTAAAATTTTCCGATGTAAATTAAGTGTTGCCACCTGTTTTATGCGCTCCGTATCTGTACCTTTGATCTTGAGAAAAGCATCTTTAAAAAATTAAAAGTTTGAAAAAAAAAACAAAATAAACATAACTAGACGCCTTTTTTACTAATTAACATTTGAATGCTTAAATTTTATTTTATAATATCAAAGTAGTTTTCGATTTTAATATTTGTGGGAAAATATTAAGAACAACAGTTAACTAAAATGTAAAAAAAAAACAAATCGCTTCAGATTAGGGTTCCCATTCGGATACAAATTTAAGGGAAAATATTTTTTAAATTCTTTGAAAGTTTGAGTTTTGTGGCATTAAATGGTTGACATAAAATTAAAGAATAACTTTTCTCGACCAGAGCAATGATATCGCATTTTGAGAAACTTTAAATTATATACGAGTATGTCTGTCAAAGCAGGATATTTCATTCACGACTTGTTTCCAGTGCGATAAGGACGTTTAAAGTCCATAGAAAAGCTGGCTTCATATGTAGGAAACATATATTTACAAACGTTACAGTTTTACTTTTGAAGCAGGTTATCTCATAATATGGCATTGTTTCATACTTTACAAAAAACATCTCAGAAAATTGTATTCGCCCCCGGGAAGTGAGGAACCCTGCATCACATCAATATCAACAACTACAAATACAAAAACAAAAACATCATCGTGGATGTTGAAGTCAACAACTAAAATATGTAAATTTCGTTTCCTTTCAATACGTTTGTGCGCCAAAGTTTTTGTGTGTTTGTTTGTCCAAGTCTAGAAAGTCATAAAAAATATAAATTTCGATTAACAAAAAAACTCAATTTATCAGCAACTTTTAAAATTTTATTTAGCAAAATCAAACAGAAAAAATCTATAAACTTTTTTAGCTATCCCAACATTCCAATGTTTTTTGTTGTAATCCTGCTCGACTACAAAAAGTAACAAATAATCCAAAATAAGAATCAGCAGACTTAAACTTTCCAACAGATACAAAATAATAGGTGTTGTCAACACGAACAGCTTATGTGGCCAATAAAATGTACAATCTTACCTTCTGTTTATGTCTTAAACAAAAAAAAAGTATTCGTATGGAGCAAAACAAAAACAAAAAGAAATATATTTTTAGAATATTTACACATTTATCAGATACATACATTCATAACGCACAGAGAACCTGATAAACGTCAATGAAAATTTTACTACCCATAATAAAATATAAAATTTACTATAAAAAAAACATAAACTTGCCATGAACAAAGAAGTAAATGGACTCTGCAGGCATAAAATATTAAAATACAATTCTTTTCTGTTCATAATCTTAAAAGAAAAATGTAAAATGAGTACAAGTGAATGCTTTTCCCGGAAAATCCGCTGTTATTTCTCTTTTACCCGGGTTAGTAAAATACAGTTTAAAATAAATTTTCTCTCCTTTGTCCTGTTGGGGGAACATATCAGTATATGAAACTATGTGTTCTTCACATCTAAGGTATAAGGCATGTTCAGCATATTAACCCTCTAACTTCCCTTCATAACGGTAATGATTGGCCCTATTCTAATAAATCGTAAAACACACCCCTACCAAGAGCGAGGGCGGGTATGAAATCTTCTACAAAAATGTTGCCCATGCAATTTTACTACATGTGTCAGAAAAGACTACAGCACAAAACTTGACACAAACAGCAAAAATCTGCCAAGCGTAACAGTCGTTAAAAATATGCCAATTGGCTGGGCTGAACTTTATGCTAATTTAATTCATTTAGTCTGCAATACACAGTGGGCAGGTAGACACACTATATATTTTTTGCCTCCTCTACCAGCTCCAAAAGGAGCAGGTTTCTGTTAGAAAAATGCAAAGTAATTGCTTACAAGCCTGCTGATATGTATGTGGAGTTCCCGGTTTGAAGGACTACTTTCTGCTGACAATAAGCGATTTTGTAACCTAAGGAAACATGACTTTTATTTATGAATTTGCGAGTTGCGAAAAAAACATAATAGCCGAGAATGGCTCGTTGATATTCGTCTTGCAATTGACTTTCGTTGTCATGTATATGTGTAGAAGATTTGTAAAATTTTTGCGATTATAAGATGGCGATTTATAAGATAGTTGGCGATTTTGTTGGCTGTTTTTGATGAGCCATGAATTTATTTAGAAATTCATCAAATTTAATACGAAAAGGTAATCAGCCCTATCGTGAATAATTTTTCTCTCGTAATTTTTTCCCGTTTCACGTATTTGCAATCAGGAAAAACTGCCACGGAAAAAATTGATTCAAAGGAGAAAAATAACATGAAAAAATGTTCGTGGAAAAAAATTCCCCTTATCAAGAAAAGTTTTTCCCTCGTTATTTTTTCACTTTTCCCATTGGTTTTCTTACTTTACAGAACATTTATGTAAATAGTTCTTCTCATAATTCGAATATTGAAGTTTACAAAATTAATTTTGAGATCAAGATCTGTTAAAAAGGCACAAACTTATATATTGCTCAACAAAATGCAAAACAACAGTTCAATTGCCTGGGAATTTGTGAAGCTGTCGAAAGGCGTGGTGAATGAATTTCAGTAATTATTTCATTACATAAATCGAGTTATCACTCTAATCCAATATATATTACTTTTTTTTATTTGAACAAAAATTCTTTGATTGTAAATTTTTTTAATGTTTCTTCTTTGTTTCCCCCCAATTTACATGATGAATTTTATGACGTCCAATTTTCTTAATTCCCTTTTAAAGTTGCTACCAAAAACCACTCAAACTCTTACGATGGTTTTTTTGGACGTCTAATTTTTTTCATTTTCATTCAATCGAGTTGATAAGAATATAAAAATAAAACGAAACAGAAAGAACAGAAAAAAGTGTAAGGCGAAGTGTCAAAAAAAAAAACATGAAAACAGAAATGTCTATTTTTCTACCCCTCTTTCTTCTCTACACCGCTTGCTCCCAAACAAAAAATGACGTAGAAAATTGGACGTCATAAAATTCATCATGTAAATTACTGTCACTGAGAACTAATAGCGAAACATTGTTCACGGGAGTTTCACGATACAATTTTTCTCTTCGAGAGGAATAAAAATTTCATGGGAACAAAAATTCCACTTGTTATTCACGATAGGGGTTTATATTTATTCACCTTTAAGTATACCTATCGACATAGTCCGGCTGGCTGGCTGTCCACGTAAACCTTATGCGCAACGTACAGGTCGCAATTTTGGAGATAATTTGATGAAATTTGGTACATAAGTTCTAATTGGCACAAGGACCAAGCCTATTGAAAATGGATTTTTTGCTTAAATACTTGGTATTGTTATCAGATGTAATGTGTTAAACATTAACAAAAAGATTATTATGGCATTTCTTAAAATTTTAAACAATGTCATAAACTTCAAACCCGTGGACCGATTTTGCTCAACATCTGACAGCAATACCAATTATTTATGCAAAAAATCTGTCTTGTCGGTCAACTGGTGTAATCGTAACTTCCCCAAGTAATAGGCAGCTGTATTCACATTAAAAATTGAATTGCTCGTAGAAACCGAAATCAATTGATCTGGAAAAACTGAGAGGTACGTATATTTTTTCAACCTATAGGTTTTGAGCCTGGTCAGTTTGATCATCGGTGAAAAATCATGTCGTACAGTGTAATAGAACTGATGATTAAAAGGAGCTCCTTTGTTCTGAATTTCCTAACAGCTCACTACCTCCGGCTTACACAAAATATCCCCTGGTAATGTGGTCTCATCTGTCTGGCTGCAGATAAAGAGAAAAGGCGGACAGTTGCGTAGCCTGAAAGGCAGACTATACCCACTGCGTGTCAGGCAATTAGGTGAAAAACAACGTGGGACAATCCCTGAAACTCAGCAATCTTTTGTTACGGTTAGCCTGCATAAAAGCTGTTGGCAACACCAACACTAGGATCGGATAAGGTGGCCTAATAAGTCGCTTTGTCTTAAACATTTTTTTATTTCTGAAACCACACCCAATATCGATAATAATCAACGGATTCCCACGATGAATATAATATAACAAACCATATAAATAGAAAAAAAAGCCTACAAACGGTCTTTTTCACAATCTATGATTAAATGTTAATTGAAACATTAACCGCAAGTAAGCAAAATTTGCTTTTCACAATCTACGATTAACACGTAACCGAAACTATTTACCGTAAAAGTTGTTTTTAAATATAACCGAAGAAAATATTCCGGTTAAGTTTTTGTTAAAATAAAAATTAAAAGAAAATGGAAAAAATAGCAATACAAATTTTCCTTCAAACAACATTTTTTAGGTAGCGCAAAACGAGAATTAAAAATGTTCTTAACAATTGGAACCCTTTTTATTTCTCGGTATATCTTCGGTATTTATCTTTTAAAAATTTTAAAAAGCTTGATATATGTACATTTTATTTCGGACATGCAGTGAACTCGCGAAAACGTGAACTAATTTTTACCAAGGGTGTTCACGTTTTCAAATTTGTTCATGTTTTCGATTGTGAAAATTTTAGGAAAGGTTAAGCTCGAAATAATAACATCAAACAAACAATTAAATATCAGATATTAAGATTGGAAAAAAATTTTAATTTTTCATTTATTTACTTTAAAAGTTACAATAAAAAAAATTTGTGTATACTTTTTCACTTCTAAAAAACAAAAAACTCAAATACATATGTTCATACATATGTATGTACTAACAAATGTAATTAAAAATTGATTAAAATAAATAAAAAAACAACTAATATCCCTTTAAAGGACGGGTTTTGTTTCCTTTTATTTTTTACACAAAGAAATCGCTTATCTTCTTTTGGTATGTGTTTTGTTTTACCATTTTAAGAACAGCCTTTTCTTTGAGATCATCCAAACCCCTTATTTCAGTTTGGTCAACCTTTTCATTTTCAGCCCATTTTAAGACTTTATTTAATGCTTCCACTGCTTTCTAATATAATAACCTAAATAATCAGGTACGAATAAATGGTGAAACCAATCGTTAATTAATGAAGACGTCATCCAAGCAGACTTAGAGCTTTTATAGTTAACAGGGCATACATAATTTTTGAAGCATCGGGGCCTTTTTGCCCATTTTAGCGCCGGGTGCAGTTTTCTCCAAAGATGAAAAAAACGTTTTTTCCGGCAACTGTTTCCAATATAAACCGGATTCGTCAACGTTATACAACTGATCTTGAGCTACTTCATTTTTGCTCTAAACTTTATTTTAAACGGATCTACCAGATGTGGTTGAGCAGAAAGTTTTTCTCCGCTAATTTTAAGCAGTTGAACACCATACCTCTTTTTAAAATTTTGTAGCCATCCGTCGCTTGCATTAAATCCACGATTATTTTCATTAATTTCCTCATGAAGTTGTTTGGCCATCGCTTTAATCATTAGTCCACTCACTGGCATTTTCTTATTTCTCATGTTAACAAACCATTTATAAAGATTTTTCTCCATTCTCGGAAGCTCTGATGCCCGTAATGTTTTGCGAACTCCTGGCCCACAAATTGTGTTGCTAACACATGCTTTTATTGCCTTGTCCTTATTTTTAATTGAACAAATCGTTGATTTTGCCACTTGATATTTTTTAGCTAAGCCAGTTTCACTATCACATTTTTGTAATAGGTCAACAATATCTGCCTTGTCTTTCAGACTTAAAATTTTTGGCTTTTTAGATGACATTTTTATTAAATATTAGCACTCAGAATTCAAATTTTTACCGCTGCAGATTGATTTTAGTACGGATGGATTGATTTTTCTTTTCAGTGTATGTTTCCAATATTTTCAAAATAAATAATTTTTTTTTTATTTTGCCACTTCCAAATGCTTTAGTTGGGAGAAAATTTGGCGCCCTTAGCAGTTGCAAAACTGACTTGGAAGACTGTTATATAAAACCACACAGAATATTTTTTCCAGCACATAAAGCACGAAATTGTAAAAATAAGTACAAAAAAAAAAAATAATTTATTTAAAAGATCAATACATGGTTGTTCTTGGCGAAACACATACAAGACATTAAGTTTTAGGCCACTTTTTCTAACATTTCTGGCCATATGTCACGAATAACACGAACAATGTTGGCGTGCAACGCGTCAATTTTGCTGTTTTATTAGCATAAGCCAGTTACTCCACGTTGTCCCATAGGAAATAGTCGATAAGTGTCAAATCGCAAAACCTTGTAGGCTGATTGACAGGTCCTTTTCGCGAAATCAATCTTTGAGCATAATTTTTTTTTTAAATAAGGCCCGATGATGTCACCAGCTTGTAAACTGCCTGAAACGGTGCATTTTTGTAGATCTAATAGAGTCTGTTATGGATTGGTTTCGCTCAATATGCAGCTGTTTTGTTTTTAACAAACCTGTTCAGATAGACGATTATGAGCGCTAACGCTTTTAAGTTGCGCGAATCGACAGCTGATTTTGAAAGTAAATTTGGATAATATGGTAGCGTATTTTTAAAATTAAACGTTAATTTTATATCAGGTGTATTTTTAATTAAATCGGTTAAGTTTTCTTCATCTCAAGTGTAATTTTTAATTTGGTGATGGTAACACTGATTAGTATAGACACCAAAACTGTGGTTAACTTACAACTAAATGGGACTTTTAGATGTGAAAACCTAAATATACACACGCGTTCTTTTCCATATGTATGTATGCAAATATCTTCTTATGTTTACATGTGGAGTTCGTATGTGCCTGTTTGTTTAACGGACTAATGTTTGAATAAAATTTGCCACAAATGTACTTAAAAAAGTGTACGTGTACATTTGACAAACAAACACTCACTTAAATCTATTTTGACCATTTTAGTTTTTGACGGCTTTCATATTGTGTAAAATACATTGCTGTCCGTATCTGCATGCGAATACTTTTATCCTCTATATACAGGATGATTTTTTTCATGTTGCCACAGTCATTTTTTGATGTTCAGAAAAGTCAAAATCACAAATATGTAAGAACATATATGTACAATGTAAACGTACATTTTACATTCATATGTACATTTTTGTGTGTTGTCAAATTTATAACAGAGATGTTTCGGACGGGAAATTCGAATTTTTTAGTTGCAATTAGAATTCATAAAGTTCTGGTCATCGTAACATGTATAATAATCAAAATTTTTTGCACCAGTTAAGTGCAATGTTCGCAAGAAATTAATTGGTGTCCAATCATTCCTCTCATGTAATCCAATGGTGGATTCGTTTAAAATTTTTTCACTTTTCATACACTGTTTTAAGCATTATGGTGCATATTCAGAAATCATAGCTAAAGTCGGAACTAATAAGACAGAAACTAAAAAATAGTTCATAGGGATCTTATTCACAATTCATTACTGGAGTAGCAACTTCTTTCAGCTGATAAAAGAAATGCAACACTTCATATTGGCATGTAGAGAAAACAAAATGCCAATAATATTTTGAACGATATACACTGTTATTATTTTAATAACAGTAGTTTTACAATCGTAAACTATAAAAAGCAAATTTCACAGGAGTAGGTTTTTTATTATTTATTTCTTAAGCAGTGCGATTAAGATGGATTGGATTTAGATGGGCCTTGTCACCGCAATGGTACAAATTAAAAGTCTATGAATTTATTCATCATTGTAACAAGTACTTATAACCTATTTGCAAGAGAAAACAAAATTTCGATTAATTGTTGCTTACGATACAATCGCAAATAGGGCTCGATTTATAAATTCATACAAATTTAAAAAACGTAATTTTTTGATTGTAATTTGTATATGAATCTATAAAATAAGAGCCTGTAAAATAAAGTGATTCCATAAAATATTGTTGACCAAGAACACATCTCTTGGCTATTTTCTTTTTTGTATGGAAGTTTTGTTTAAATGCAAGTAGCAAATATAATAACTAGAGGTTTTTATTCCGGCACTATTTGGATTCCCGGGAAACCGGGATATAAAAATCAAATTGCCGGGATCCCGTATTCCCGCCCAACATTTTTTATATATTTACTTATTTTCCTAGTTCCAACACAATGCAACGCATTAGTAGGGGTTATCCTCTGAGTGCTGGTTCTAACAAAAAAAAAAAAAAAAAAAAAAAATTACCTACGGCTCCATGTTTGGACGAACCTCGTAAATCATGTAAGTATTTCTAAAAGCGTAACAAATAATGCTTTTGTGGTGCAATTTAGCATAATCTACTTTCATAAGACTCAAAATTACTTAAATTCCGCATATAAAGCACAATCTACGAAAACACTTTACTACGCCCTTAACCGGTCTCAACAAATTTTACTTTTCAAATCTATATCTATATATGTATATAAAATAGGATGTAACGTATGGACTCCAAAACGGCTGGGCTGATTTTGATGAAATTTTCAGGGAATCTTCAGAATATTGAGGCGGGTGACACTGTGAAGTCTGATTTCTGATTTTCGGTCTGGGGGCGGAGGGGCGTGGCAAAATTAATAACTTGAGAACGGCTTAACCGATTTGAACGATTTTTTCTTTAAAATGATTGCCATGGTCCAACTTAGGTTTTTACGGAAGGAAAATTTTTCCCCGCCCACTTTTACGCCCACTTTTTTCGATTTACCTAAAATCAGAAAACGGCTCCATCGAGTTGACTAATTTTTCTTTCAAATGTTCGTATTAATCAACTTTAAGTTTTCATCGAAAGAAAAATTTACCACGCCCACTTTTTCTATTAAGCGCATAACTGGAGAACGTCTTGACCGATTTGGACGATTTTTTCTTTAAAATGATCGCCATGGTCTAACTTAGGGTTTGCGGAAAGAAAATGTTGCCCCGCCCACTTTTACGCTCACTTTTTTCGTAAGATTCACAGCATATATATACATACATACAACCATATGTATTTTCAAATCAAATGTTAATCAAACATATGTATATGAACAACATTTTAATTTATAATATTATAATGATGAAACAGAACTGGGGATGAACGATGTTTTACATGCAGTTTGACATGAAATTTTGCAAGAGAATGCGGTTTCATGGATGTTTATTTAAAGGCCGTAAATTTCGTTTAAAGATCAATTTAAATCGCCTGGTAATACAACACTAATGTTTGCTTAGGGCCAGCAACGCGGACCGGGTCAGCTAGTATAAGTATAAATGAACTTACATGTTTCGAGCATTTGATTTTTACCCGTCTCAGTGGATCGATTTTTTGAAGGACCATCCTACGATCCATATGTCTTATTCCACTCAAGTCCGTGAATGCGTAATTTAATTTTGTAAGTTATAATATAAAAAAGTTAGAATGTACCAATTGAAAAACAATAAAGTACCCGCTTATAGAGTCTTATTCACTCCTGTTTTATTTTTCTAGGTCCAATATAACGAAAATTCAAAAAGTGTCTGTTGAAGAACAAAAAAGGGCCAATGTTTTTCATCTTATAGGTTCTCATTCACTCAGGTCCCTTTATCTCTAATTTTATGTATCTAAGTTCAAATTTCGAAAAGGGTATTTGTTATATGCTTTATTTCCATGTTTTTTGGGTTTAAAAATGAATGGGGTGACAAAGAAATTCTAAGATCCAGAAGATACCCGTTTACACCTATCCGCTTATTTTTCTAATAAACAACGATAAGTATTAAATTTCTTGTCTCTTTTAGTTTAGGAGATATGAGCTTACCAAATTTACCTTTTTGAACCCCCTCAGATTTTAATAAAATATATATTGTGAATTTTTTTTTCTTAACTCTTCTGCTTTTTCCGGTTTATATATATAAGATGCTCGTATATTTGCTTATATCTTTGTACTATCTCAAGGATATACAGCAGAATTTCGAAACAGTTACCCGAAGCGTCCAAAAGGTAATTTTAACTTTTTCGAACTTTTCAGCACAGAAAAAACTAACAATTATCTCTAATCGCCAAATTCATAGCATCAAGCAAACAATTGGTTGATTTGGCACATATTACCAAAATGCTTATATTGATTACCAAAAATTTTAAAAATAAACATTGTGAATTATTTTTCGATAACTGATATTTTTAATTTTAATTATAAAAAAAAAATTAACAGAAATCTTTGCCATTTTAAACAATGGATTTATTGATTTAATTAAATATAAATTAGGTCTTGATAATTCCCAGCAAAATTTAAACAATGTGTTTATTGATTTAATTAAATATAGATTAGGTCTTGACAATCCCTAACAACAAATCTACAAGTTTAAATTATTTTATTTTAATCGAAAAAATCAATCAAGTTTTTTTTGTTATATAATAAATATTTTAATTAAAAATTTATTTCAAAACAACTAAAATCCTAATTAAATCAAAACTGTATTTAAAACTTTTTTTCAACTTAAAAGTAATTAAATGAATTATCATATTAATTAAATTGAAATATTTCCAAATAATTTTTTTTTAATGATAAAAAAAACTACTGAAAATTTTTTCTGTGAAAGCGGTCTTAAATGGAAATTTGTGCTATCAAGTCATATCGTCATAATGTCCTAAATAACATTTTACAATTGTTCAAAAAAAATAATGTTGTGTTTCAAACGAAATAAACATTTTAATGCCGTGTTAATTGATTTGTCATAATTGTACAGTAGAAATCTAAATTATAAGAGGTTGCCCACAGCAGTCATATATATTTTTTGTAATTATTTTAAGATATATGACTTTGCAACGTTATGACTACCTTGTGAATCACCTAATAGTCTTTTCAAAAATTGTGTATATATATATAATCACTCGTGGATTATAAATGAAAGGTGCTACGACCGACGAATCGCTTGAAAGGAGTCCTTTAAAAGTTTTCAGATAGTGAATTCCATTTCTTTTCTTAAAATTTACCGGCCATCAATTACTGGCATTAATGTTTGCAGTAATTGCTTGAAGACATATTTATACAAGATTGTTCATGATGAGCATATTCTGATTTATGCTGTTTCTTCCTGCTTGCTTTTTCACATGTGTTCGCCACAGCCTTGAGAATTTAATGACTTTTTTGTTGTTTGAGGTGGGTACTTCAAAAAAGAAATAATCCAACACCAATAGTTTTCCTTGACTATCTTAATCAATTTTGTTTAAACTACTATAAATTACTACTACTACTGTAATAGTTAGAAGAATCCCTACAGCTTCCAAAAATCCCTACTTTTCTCTACCAGATTTCCTAAGTTACAATATTTAAAAAGTACGGAATCTTCCCTACTGATAACAACTCTGGCAGCAGTTCTAATGTGATTTGCGTGGTTTTGTACTACTTTGTTGTAATTTTTTTTATGAAACAATAAACAAGTCACAAATTCAACTCTCACGACTGTCTTAATCCGTTGTGTGCCAATGTAGATGATCAAAGGGGTTTGTCATCTTAAAATAATTACAAAATTTAAAATAAGAGCTATGCGTTGCCGCTATTTTTTTTAATCAAAAATTTCATACGATCACAAAAGTTAGCTGAGAGCGGCATATGTACGCGAGATTACCTGTCTACTGTAAAACCATGTCTTAATCCATAACTGTTACGTTCATACTCGAATGTTATCGTTTGTAATACAAATTTGGTACAAAATATCGATTTATTGATTAATTTGAAAGCACACCAACGAATATGAATACCTCTTACATTTTAAGCACATTGCGGAAAAGTACAATAATTTTTTATCCATTTCGCACCAATGTCTGATCTCTCACTCCCTTTTCTTTGTCTATTTCTATTAAATGTTTTAAGCCGACATTTTGTACTTTTAACAGTTTTAAAATGTTTTCTAAAGGTTCTAGTGAATGTGTGTAATTTACACACGTCTGCTTTAATGTGTTCGAATAGAATTGCATTTTATGTTCGCTTTGACAAAAAAAGTACCCATTTCAAAAATAAAAAAATTAAATTGTATTTATTACGAATATTTAGGGGTACTTTAATTTCTTTGTTTTCTGTTTTTTTCCTTTTTTATTCCTTTTATTAATAATTTTGTGATATACTGACACTAGTAGTGGTTTTGTGGTATTTGTAGATACTAAACTCTAAATACAATAATACAGGAGTAGGTACATATGCATATGTGCAAACATATATAACTACACACATGTGCAAGGACGAGTAAAATACGTGTGTAAAGTAAAATGTAGGTATGTATTATGTGTGTTTTTGTTTAATGTCATAAATAATTTTGACATTTTTCACATGCTGTTCATAACACCGTAAACATTCTCAATTTTTTATGATCATATACATGCATACATACTTAAATAAAAGAAAAATAGCCTACATACATAATAAATGAAATTGTATTTGTAGTAGTAAAAGAGCAAATATGTATATACATTTCCATTTTTTTTTTTTGTACAAATTAAAGGTGGACTATAATGAGAAAAATGAAACAAACATGCAAAATCTTGCAACATACATATATGTGTAATGTCTAATTGATAACTCATTTTGTGTATTTGTTCTTTCTACTTATAAACACAGAGGTAGGCAAACACATACACAATTATGTACTTGCATTATGATATCAAAAAAAATTTGTACGAAAATGATTCAAAATACATATGTATGTATGTATATACATATACAGTGTCGGAAAAATAATAGGGCCGAAATCTTTCTTCCAAATAACTTGAAAATTTTGCATTGAACTTGTTGATGAAATTTATTTCAGCCTTTTTGTTATAGTATAATACTGCTCATTAACTCTTCAAAGACCGGAGATATTTAAATTATGCTTACATTTTATTTTCCAGAAACTTCTTTAAAGCTTAAGTAATTGAATAAGATAAGTTGAATAAAGATTACTTGAATAAAAGTAAGGTTCGAGTTGAAGTCATGGGTTTTTAAAGGTATGTTCAGAAATAACAAATATTTGACGAACAAATCGAAAAAAGCATGACCAGCAAATTGATCAAACCTTAGCTTTATTTTTAACAATTTTTATTGACTTCCTTTATCTTTATTTGTAAGAAGATAGTTGTATAATTCAACTAAAAATCTATGAAACGATGTTTGATCCAGCAAACGTTTTGCAAAAGCAAACCATTTTTTAATAAAACTAGTTGTTACGAGTAGTATATTTAATAGGTGCGAACATAGCTTAACAGTTGATTTGGCTTAGCACCACATAGTGGGCAGGATTGACATGAGTTGGCACCAGTTAAAATATTCAGAACTTTGACATATATAAGAGTCATATTTGCTTCATATTTAACAAGAATGCTTTTGCCCTTGTGTACATAGATGTGTTATTGGATGTTTTTAATTTGAAAATCTAACTTGCAATGGGGCAAAAGGTTCAAGAAGCTTGGTACTCACTTTCCGCAGATACATGCGCCAAACTCGTTAATTCAATGAAGCAGATAGGCGAAGAAGTAGTTAAAATGAAAAGAGCTTTTACCAAATATTAAAATAATATTCTGGTTTTATAGAAAAATGTAACATAATTAAAAGGTCCATCATGAAATCTAATGTTTAATTAAACTCTTTCTATAAAGAAAGGAATTTTACACATGAATTTTTTTCATTCTTGACTGATCGGGGGATCAAACCCACGTTCACGGACAGGTTGATTCTGACATATTCCGATAGTAACCCAACTATCCTTTCAAAGAATCTTTGCCGTTTAACACTCACCGCCATTGGCGGCGGCTGGCAGTCAAAAGTCAAACATCAATCTTTAAGCCAAATGCTATTTTCACCTTTTGGTGGCGCGAATATCTAAATAACTAAATAAATGTGTAAGAAACTATAATTTTCCCAACACTGTTAATACGTACAGAAAAGTATAAGTAAGTATTATACTTACTGTTTGGCATTTTTGCAGCTAAATTAAGCATTAAAAATTTTTAATTAGCTGCAAAGTTTTTATTTGGCACTTGGCATTTTGTTAAGCATTTTTAGAAAATATTTTTAGCTTTTTAGCAGTATTTTAAAAAATTTTGACGAATAGTTTTATTGATTTAACTTAAATTTTTTTATAAATTATAATACATTTTAACTTAAAAGAGTTGTACCCAACATGAAATTTTGTATTAAAATGGCTAATTCTTATGTTAAGAAAGGGAATATTACAAATGCATTCATACAGTTGATTGTAAAAACGATTTGGTCTTTGATATAACGATGTTAGAGTACAAAGAGATTTCACTTTGTATTTATACTACATTTACACCTACACAAAATCTAGTAGATTTTAGTTAAAATCTTAAAGAAATTTTTTGGCGTTTACACCAGTGCTTTTTGACATATTGTCGGATTTCATTTTCATAATAAAAACAGCTGATTGAAAAAGGAAAGAAATTGTATTGTAAACTCTTATTAGCAAAATGGAAAGCCAAAAACTTTTTTTATTATATTAAAAAAAATAGAATAGGAATTAAGATTGTTGCGTTAAAAACACCAGCATTTGTTAAATATAAGGTTTCATAAACTGCTACAAATATACTACCCGCAATAAATAACTTACGACTAGTATAACCCAAAAGGAGACAAAATAATAAGAGACAAAATTGCAAATTTTTATATGTAACAATTTTATTGCAAAACAAACAAAAACAACTAAAAACTTAAAAAACAATATTAAAAGTAATAAAAGCGCCTCTTCATTGGAATTGCACTGCTTTTCCTTTTTGTAGGTACGTTTTGTGTAAATTAAGGCCTTTGTAATGCTACACAGTTTCTATTAATATAATTTTCATACTGTTTATTAATTATTGGCTTATCCATTTTCACAAATGTTTATTTTTGTTAATAACTAATTTACCGCAAATTTATTTTCCACGCTCTTTTTATATATTTTAGAATTTTTTCTGTTTTTTTTTTTTTTTTTTTTTTTTTGTCAAACTGTCAGATTTTTCTTGTTCAGAGCTGTATTGCAAGATTTCGTGAGATTTTGCCAAAATCTAGTGGCGAACTAGATTTTGTTTTGTATGGGAAATCTAGTAGAAATTAACAAGATTTCGCTCAAAATCCCTTAAGTACTAGATTTTGTGTAGGTGTAAATGTAGTATTAGATAAAAATTTGAAAATTTAAAAAAAAATTTGCTTTAAATTGTAAAAAAAAATAATAGTTCTAGTATGGTCCTAAAATTTTCCATGAGACACAACAACACACAATTTTGGCAATTTTTTTTTGATTTTTTTCATTTTTACGTTGGGGATGAAATTACAATTTTGTACTTTAGGGCTATTTTTCATTTACTAATTTAAAATCCAAATTTCAAGAATAAAAAAGTGACACAAAAACATTTTATATAAATTTTATATACACATTTCTAGGGATAGTTTCAAAATCCCGAATCCTTATATCAAAGAGGAGAAAATCCTCGCCGGCCTTGCAGGCAATTACGTTTATAGCCATTCCAATGAATAAGCAGTGGCACATATAACTATACATACACCACCAAAAATGTGTTCAATGTAAAAATTTATATTATTTTTCAACAAAAACTATATTGTATCGTTCCTTGTAAAAAATAAAAAAGTTTCCCCAGCAAAAATTTTAGGAAAACAATATATTAAAAAAATTAAATAAATTAAATTTCTAGTACACAGAAATCATATCATAAAAAGTTTTTATTTATTAAAATGTTGTTGCTATTCCTTTAGTTTCTTACACGGCATTTAGACGATTTCATATAAAATAGACAAGTTAAGCGGTTGTTTCCAAAGAAATTTTATACCAATCCTTGCTAGGGACAATTTTTGGGACTTGTTTGTTTCTTATTGTAGTTTTTTTATCCAGAGTCCCAATTCATCCCAGTAATTTTCAATAGGGTTTATGTCAGGCGACTTTTGTGGAGAATGCAGTTGTCTTGGTACTTTATATAACAGCCATTCCTTCTAAATGGCCGCAATATGCTTTGGGTCGTTATCTTGCTGGAAGTTCTAGTTTCAAAATAGACGCATTTTAGATACCGGCTTTCTCAACTTATTTTTGAATACGTTCAAATACACAATACCAGCCTCAGACGCCGACATACAACTCCAAACCATAAAATAACCTTCTCAGTGTTTTACTGTGGGCATCCAGTTTTAAGGTTGCAGCTCTTTATTTCTTTGCACCAATCTTCGCAAATATATTTTCCATTGACACAACAATTGTACAAATGGAAATTTTTAACTTGTTGCGAAATTTTATTATTTTTTAAATTACCGAAACGGTAATAGCGTTAGATATAATAAAGGTAATTATTTTGGTATCGGTATTAGTATAACTACATGTATTTACGCAGTAACGGTATTAATAACGTCATCGGTTGCCAACCTTGGCTATAAATCCTTAAAAAACCGAGGTTTTTCCGTCGAGACGTCTTTTTCCCGTACTTAAATTAATTTGAAAACATTTTCGCTATTTTTTTTATTTCATTTAATCAAAGATCACATTTTTATTTAAACAGTTGCTACATGGTTTGTTTTTTTCGTAAAAAATGTGGCTTATTATTATTTTTTTTATTTAAGTTGTATTTAGCATTTTATTTAAGACAAGCAAATATTTTTTATTGAACTAAATTTGTCGGCAATTTTAAATTTGTTTTTTGTTACTTAAAGTGAATTTTTCTTTTTGTACATTTGGAAAAAAAACAAAAAATTATAATTTCTTTCTTTTGTTCAGTTTAAAAATCATTTAATCTTTTGCCGACAGAATTTGCATAAAATTATTATTTACTTTTCGTTATTTATTTAGTTGACACTGCCAATTTTTAATGCTGCTGTATTTTTATGAATAGAATGAATATCTTTAAAATGTTTTTTTTAGTGAATCTGCCGACGCACAGGGTTGCTATTTAATTTTTAAAATACTCATATTAAATTAAACACCTGAGAACTTTCGAAGCCAAAAATTAAAATTTCTACATAAACATTTTCCCTATAAACAGGGTGATTCCATATGTACCTTTTTATTATCTGACTGAGAAGTTTGATTTTGTAATAAATTTTGAAAATTCAATCGATTAGTTTTTATTTTCAAAAGGTATTTTTATGAAATAAGCTGTTTTCGTTAAAATGGTTTCTTAGCTTTAATGTCAATGGAAATATATGTTTCCACCACTTTTGAAATCGATTTCATATTATTTTTAAAAATGTGTTAAATTTTACATAAATTTAAGGCATTATGAAATAGAACCTTAGGGAATTTTTTGTATATCGTAAAAAACCGAGCACATTTTAAAGTACGTACTCTCTCCTTTATTTACATACCCATTTCGCTTGGCTTTTTTGCTCGTTTGGAGCTTAATAACTTTTTCTTCCTCAAGTCTGATCTTTATACTCTATACCACCTTTAAAATATATTATAAATGCATTATTGTAAACAAAGTCGCAATTTTCAACGGAATTCTTAATTGACTTGTTACGGTTTTGAGAGGATTACAATATTTTTTTTTGTGGCTAAACGGAAATCATTATTTACATTGATTTTTTTTCCTGAAAATTACTATATTAGCAGCTTAATAAAAATTTTGTTGGTGTTTTTTTTTTTAAATTTTACCTTTTTCCTGTTTTTGCTCATCTTGCAAGATACTTTTGAGTAACCCTTTTGGCAGCCATAAAATGTTTGAGTTTTTAAATTTAACTACCGATATCGTTAAGTAACAAGAAATCTCGGTTACTTTAACGAATTTGTTATTCCCTATTTGAAAAAAACAAATAATCTTTTTTAGAAATATTAACGACAAATATCGGTAAAAATGTAAGAACGTCAAAGTTGAAATTTTTGAAAATGAATAAAAAATATTCAATAATTTTTTTTATAAAACACGAATGAAATCGAATTAAAATTTATTATATTCCTTAACAAATATGTAAGTTTCAAATCCTTTCATACGTAAGGAAAAAGTTCGAGGTTCCCGCGCCACTCAAGCACAACATTCTGCATGCTAATTGTCGCAAAGTCGAAGTAGTTCAAAATGGTGAGATGCGGTTCTTAATTTTACTTAACTTTCTTCCGAAACAGAATTGTTGTGGCTATTAACCATCTAGTTTTGTAAGTATTTAGGTTTAAAAAGGTCCAAAAATATTTTGTGGCAACCTCAATTAGCAGAGCAAATTTAATTAAAATTGGTCCATATTTGACCATAGCTCCAATGCAAATATACTCCCGAAAATAGCTTATAATAACTAACCTTTATAATAGCTTCTACGTTATCTCATAATAGTAAACATCGTAATAGTAGTAGATGTATAAATAATATTGGGCAAAAAAATGTCTTATGTGAATCTTTACCTCACAACATACTCTTTTTGGCGGAAACATGATCGCCCATGGGTCCAAAGTACTGTGGTGTATGGTCGACTATGCTTTCTTACTTTTTTTGTATTAAAAATCGGCTTTTTTCTATATATATTTAAACAGTTAACGTTACATTTATTATCGTTGTTTTTAACAATAACTTTTTTTGTGTCGGTAGCTGCCGATATTATTTATATAATATATAATTTTTTTTTTATTAAAAGATTTTGTTTGTTGTGCTTAATCCCCCCTTTTATAATTGATACAAAAATACTGAAATTTATTGTTGGAGGATAAGCTGTCCCTATGCTCATTTCACTGGTTGCTTAGGCCGGATCATCAGGAAACGTTCTCCTAAATAAAATTTGAAAAGCCAAAGCTATCTGGAAACAAGACTACAGAGGGAATGAGAATTACATGCACTCAAAAAGTCTTATTTGCAACGATATCAAAGCTTAAACAAAATACCAACAATAAAACAGTGAGTTTATATTTTCTTACATTCCCCACTACAATTATTTGGAATTCTCCCAACATTAATTGCAGTTGTAAGTGGGTAAAGAAAAAACACATTAAACATAAAAACAAATTGATTTTATTGTTTTCGCAAGAAATCAAAATAAAAAAATTTGACTGTTCAGTTTTTTATGCACGTGCACTTGCAAAAATTTAATTTTTTTTATATTTTCTTAAGCTATGTTCACATTATGTGTATTTGTCATGTGGATTGTCACTTTTTCACATGCTAAATTTGTACATATCGTGTTATTTCATATGTTTTTTCTCTGTGTACAGTACTTATGACATTTTTGATTTAGAACGTGTTCTATTTTCAAGTGACAAACCGTCTGACATCAGCTGGTTCGTATTAACAAAATTGTTTGTGGCGGCGAAAATTAATTGAAATTTTATCAAATATAAATTATAAAGTAAATAAATAATACAAAAATAAAAAATACACAAATAATTATTAATTTTTGTACATATAACCACTCATTTGTTTTAAGATTGTTTTTCTTGATAGGTTATGTCAAACGTACTTACATCCCAACATTTGAACATAGAAATTTATAAAGCTTATGTATTACTCAAATTTTGACATCCACATGAAATTACATGTGTGTAGAAAAGTGACATTCCACATGACAAATACACATAGTGTGAACATAGCTTTAGTTGGAAAAAACAGTTCTTAAAGAAAATCTCGTCAAGTGGAGTGAAAATAAAAAAGTAGTCCAAACTAAAAGTTCGGTTCTTAATTATTATGATGACAAATTTTGTAATTAAGAAAGCCTTAAAAGTCATTAATTACGAATTAGAAATGTTTTATCAAGACTTGAAAACGGCACAATGAATGCAGTAGAATAAAAAAAAAATGCTTCAGCGTAACCATAAATGGTTAACAAGCGAATGAATTTTTGAAACCCCGTATAAAATTGTTAATTCTGGAAAAATAATTGGAAGAACTGTGAAACCAATCCATGGAAGCAGTGAATGATCCAAAGAATAAAAAAAATAAAATTGAAATAATTGAAAAACCCGTAACTGCAAGCCCAAACGTGTAAAAAGCATATTAAAAACTCCAAATGAAGATAAAAAATTTACTCCAGATTAAGGGCTTGCGATATTTTTAGATTAAATACTCACAGCACATCAGTACATGGAATTGCGAAAACGCACAAATCAAAATTTTTTTTTGCAATTTTTGCAGGATACAAAGAAATTATTTCTATTAAAAGTGATTGCTTACCACCACAAGAATCGACTTAAGTAACAGAAAATTCTGTAGAGGTTCAGTTACAAAATATGTATTATGAATTACACTGCAGAAAGACTATTCAAAACATTAAATGAAAGTAGCATTTTAAACATTAGAAATTGTAATCTTACATTAATTTCAAAATGGGGATGCGATGGATCTTCCGGACAAAAGCAATATAAACAACGTAACGTGAAAAACCCATCAGATTCTAACCTTTTTTATGATTTCTATCGATCCCTTAAGGTTAAACAAAAATATTTTAGATTTTGAAGCTTCAACAAGTACATCTACAGAACTCGATATATGGCAGAACGAAATATCTTCTTCAACCAAATTGTGCAGACCAATTAAGTTTACTTTTAAAAAGGAAACAAAACATTTGATAATAGAAGAAGTATCTAAACTTCAGATACAGGTAGAGATACAGATACTTCCGCGAGCACAAGAAAAATATCCAGATGCAATACAAATGAATTTCTTTTTAATATTTTCCTTTGTACTTCAGATCCAATAATATCGAGCATTTGTCATAAGTGAAAATCAACCTTAATCGAACTAGGCAAGGAAGCCATAAAACTTCATGAAGATCAAGAATCGCGAATATTTAAACGATATTTTAACTTAGAATAAAAATAATAATTAATGCGTTGTTATTATTACTATTTTCATTTATTACTATTGTTTTAATTACTATATATCTCATATTATTACATGATCATTATTTGTTAAATTTTAATGGAAAATATAATATTTCTATTAATAAACTTTTTTAGGAAAATCATCATTTTATTTGAAATTTTTTTAATTATCCAAAAAAAAAATGGACTAAAAACATTTATGTTATGTTATTTTATTTCAAATTTTATTTCATATACGAATTCCAAAAAAAAAAATGCTTACTCAAATTAAGGCTAATTATTCTTAAGAAAAATAACTATCAATTGTCTAGACATCATTACTACATTTCGCCACAACCTACTATATAAAAAAGTCATATATCAAACCAAAAAGCCTGTGTCAAACACGAGTCATAAACATGTACAAGCCAACAATTAACAGCTGGCTTATTGAGGCTATCTTCAAATAATTACACCCAGTGTTACCGTTGGTGCCACTAAAGTAGAAATTTGTCACTTTTTCGACTGATTGGATACTATTTTGCTACTTTTACAAAATGCACCTAAATGTGATACTATTTGTAAATCTTGCCATTTTGTTATACTTTTTACTAAATAAAGAGATATTTTTTTGTATTTCGCGTTTCCTTAAAACTTCCAGCTGTAAGCAAATGTTTATATTAAATCTTTTTTCTTGTAACGTGTGATTAGCTGAAGTACATCTTTCGAATAGTTAATATGTACACACTTGCCTTTATGCGTATTATTATGTCTGTATGAATCAGGGTTGTTAGCTTGTTTCACCTTCGTCGCCAAGTTATACACTGAAAATAGATTAAATTCGCCAATTATAATATTGTTTACATTTTTGTTAAGAAAAATTCGCCAAAAATCGCAAAATTGGATTTTTATATACCACTGCATTTACACATGAAACTACTTTCATGAAATTTCTTTATACGTATTATAAATAAGAACTTCAATGAATTGTGAATAAAATCAACATTTGTCAACCGACTTTCATGGTGTATGGCTTATTTTTATTCGTAATATACTTAACTTTCCGATAAATTGTAAAAATGTAAAGTTTTTGCTCTTATAATTTTTAATATGCATTTATGAAAATAAAAAATAACATTTATTTTGCTTCAAAAAATTTACCGTAGTATTTTCTGAATATCTCCGAAAATGTTAAAGCAAAACAAAAAAAAAACAAACAAAAAAAAATAATTGCAAATAATTCACTGGTATCCAAATCGGACATATCAATCTAAAGTCGTGATGAAATGCAAAACCGACTTATTTCGGTTGAATAATGAATTATACATAATATAAAGATTTGCCAACCAATTTTCATAATATATGCATTACTTTATTCGTAATATACATACCTGGCTTTTAGATAACAATCTTAAACAGTTTAATCTGAAACAGTTTGAAATACAAAAAAAAAAAAAATGTTATTTGGACGATTCAAAGGAAATTTTATTACTAACCATCTGTAATTTTTTGATCGAAATCGTACCAATTAAATGTATAAGCATAACCGCCTTATTTCGGGCAAAATATTGGTTTAGCTTATAAACTAGACGTGATAAAACCAATCAAAAGATTTGGATTCAGTACACTTAAATCAATTAAAATCATATAACAAAGTTTTTACTCCCGATTTTTCTTTTTTGCCGACCAGTGTTATTATATGTTTTCTGTTATGTTTTTATACCATCTATAAAAATTTATTTTTAAATTTAAATACATTTAACAACATACGTGGAAAAACCCATAATTTTTTGTAGTTATTTTGGGTTTAAAGGAGGTGTCTCCAAATTTTTTAAGTCCCCTTTATGGTGCCACTTTTTTGTATCCCCTTTTTTTTGGTACTTTTTGAAAATATCCAACGGTAACGCTGATTACATCATGGAAAATTTTATTTTTATTCCTATAACTGTATTGTACTTATTTAATGTTTTCAAGCAATATCGCTTATTTATCCTATTGTCATTCGTAAACTTTTCCCCGTTCCGCATTCTTTTAAGTTCGCAAAAATATTGAATTTTCCATTTCGTTTAAGTTTCATGTTTGCTTTCAACATTTATACTTATAAAACAAAAACATATTTGTATATTTCAAATAAGCCAATTGACAACATCTGTTTGATTTCTCTAAAAAAAGACAAATTTCGAAACAGTAATTAGTAATGGTAAATGTAATTTGAAACTAAAGTTTTAAAAGCCAAAAGAAAAACTCTACCCAATCTTGTAAATTTTTGAAAATAAGTAAAATCAAGTAAAAGGTATATATTCCGCTGTGCCGTCCGAATTTTTGATACCCTCCACCGAGGCTCACAGAATTATAATTAAAGTCGTTTCGGAAAGTGTACTTGCCATGGGACATGTGGTAAATTCTGAACCGATCTTCGCGAAATTCGGCAGTATTCGTTTTAGTCATGTGAAACGAGTTTGAGAAAAGTTTTAAAAACAATCGGTACATTCTGCCACTATTTATGCTAGTTCTTGTTACAAAAATATATATTTTTTAAGGAGGTTGTTTCACATTTAGTTACAGAACTCTTCTACTACCGATTGTGCTGGATTTCAATTCCAAACTACTTAGCAGAACTTAAAAAAAATGTTTCTTTTCTGTTGAGTCGTTCGGAAGTGAGCGTGATTTTAACAGACGGACATGGCTGCATTGACATACATATATACTTCTTCGGGTCGTAGATAAATATTTAAAAAAGTCTCACACGGAATAAAGAACTTATTATACCCGTATTTACCATAAGCGGTGGAGGCTATAAGAAAATGGTGAAAAAAAGTTTCAAATAACGCCAAAAATTTGCAACGTTTGGTGAAATTAAGCCACACCTGACACCAGAACTATTTGAGGTAAAATCAGCAAAAATAATGATTTTTTTGTCAAAACATCTGATGCGTCTAGAGTGTTTTATGTAGTTCAGTTAGAATAAGGTAGAGTGCTATATTCGGCTGTGCCGAATCTTTGATACCCTCCACCGACATTTGAAATATTTCAGGCGTGGGTCCAATATGGATTCTATAAATTATTAATTAATCTTTTTGGTATTAAAAACACTTAATTAGAAAACATTTCCATTTATAAGTGAAACTTTTTATAGCTATGGAGTACGGTGTTAATTGGTTTTAATAGAATTAACTTTATTAAGAAAACAAAACCAAAATTGTGCATGGTGTAATTCAGGGTTGCACTTTTGGGTCATATGAAATATTGTTAATTTAAAAATAGCCATAAAATTCTTATGTTAACAAAAGTGATAGAAAGTTGTATCATAGAGTATCTGGGATGGTGATGCCACATTACTCCCCTTCCCGAGGAACAAAGAAACGAGCTAGAGATCAAATATTGCAATTATAAAAGATATTTATACAGAATTACATATGAATTTATACGTAAAAATGCATATTATTTCGGGTAAATATCAGATGACATAATTTCGGCGATAACAATGTGTCAAACAATGCGAATTTTTAAGCTTGAAATAATGTTTTGTGAATAAAACTCCTGCTAATGAATACATTTTATCTTTTAAACTCTTTTCTTGTAAACTTTTCTTGTGCAAAATAGGTTCGAGGGATATGACAACCGTTATATATTTTTTTCGAACGCAATCTTTTTTGATATTTTTCTGTTCTATATTCGTTTTTCTATTTATTTTGTTTCGTGTTTTCTTCCATGAATGGTTGATATTTTTCGTTTTTCAGTGTATGAAGTGAAAATTGTACATACATATGTAAGTGGCAAAGTAAAGAAGTTTCTACATAGCGTAAAAATCTGCATTTTAAAGCCAAAAAGCGTCATATCCGCATTTTGTCAATTTGGGGGTATAAAATCTGCAAAATGCAGATAAATCTGCACTCCTGGCATACAAGAATTGTCTTCATAAGAGAGTTCATGAGAAAGAGAGAGAGAGAGGAAGAGAGAGGGAGAGAGTAAATTGGATTCTTATGATTTTATAAATTGGGAAAGTATAAATCGATAAACTTGTAAAGGTGCCTTTCGTGCACTTTTCGTTTCATTTCGCTTTGGCGAATGACTTGGCGTCGCACATAGGGGTATTTCGCCAATCTAACCGGACATTACGTTTTTTTTAAGCTTATTTTTTATTGCTTCCTAAAAGTTATTGAGTGCTCCTAGATCGATGAAACTTGGCAGAAATATGTATTATGGTCATAGCCTGGTAAAGCTCAAAAAAAAATCTGACCAAGGAGGAACGTCCCCCCTCCCCTCGTGAAAAGCTAATCCTACCTCTGAAAAATTCAATTTTTTACAGTTTTCCCACGCTTTTGTTTAGAAAATGCAATTTTAGCATCGACAGAAGTTAAAAAACTTAAAATAGGACCCAGGAGATCGTAAAATGCCATTTTTGGCCCCGCCCATGTTGTGGTGGGTTACATAAAATAATATTTGCATAAAGTGCATATATTAAAAGAAATGGAATTATTACGCCTTAATACTATAAACATTAATTTATTGAGCTGTTATGGGTAGGGGGAGGTATCCCTCCAGTCCCACACCCGGAACGACCTTGTCAAAAAAAAAATTTTTTTTTTTCTAATTTCTTAAAAATATTTATTTTTAGGCTTTTATGTCGCTTTTATGTGTTTTAAAGTATTTAATTTATATGAAAATAATTAATTTATTCATAATTTTAACTTGTTTATAACAGTAACAAAAATTTTTATTTAAAATAACAAATATATATTAAGTTGTTATATAGATATTGATATTTCACTATCTCCTTGACATATGAAATTTCGCATAATTTTCTGATTAAAAATTGCAAATTCTTTTCACCAGGTTTGGCACTACATTACCGTACTATTTTACTGTACTATTATTTTGTCTACACTTTTTTCATTTTACTCTAGAAGCTTCAAAAGGGTTTTGAGAATAATTTTGTGCACTAAAGCACAATTAACTAAGTACCTAGAACCCAGATTTGTTTTTTTTTATATTATAGTTATCTTTTATAATTTTAAAAGTTATTTTAAACAGGTACATTTATTTTGCTCCATAAAATAACGTTATTTAGAACGCACCTGCGCAGGTAGTTAAAACCCGTTTTAGGAGTGGGTGAAATTTATTGTTTCATTTACAATAAAATACATCTTAGTACAATTATTAAAAAGCAAAACATTTTATGAATGAAAAACCCGTTTCTTACTCATATGTACCTAAGCAAGATGAATCACCAAAAAATGGCGTAGTAGAGATTTAAAATTGTATCGTGATGTATAACATTTTTAGGCTAGCGACTATCTTTACTTTCAAAAACCTTTGAACTTATTTTTTACAAAAGTGGAACAATTTTAATTTTTAAATTCGAAAGACCTTTTTTATTAAAAAAAAATAAAAAATGAAAGTTTTCTAAAAATTACTATAAGTTTGTTAATATAGACTTTCACAGAAAAAAGATCAGTGTAAAATCTTTATTTGTTTAGCAACAAAAAATATATTTTAAACCTCTCAAAACCCTAAAACGTCAATGAAAACTCATTCAATTTACTCAACTTTTCTGACCTAACAGTGACCCAATACGATGCCTTGTAGAATTTTGTTGTCAGTCGAGGTGCGTAATTAATTTTTTTATATTTCTTAAATTTGTTTTTGACCTAATGTCCGGCTAGAATGGCAAAACATCCCTATGTGTGACGTATAACAGAGCAAAGTTGCCGTTTTCGCATTTCCAACATTACCCATATGCAATCGTTTTCAATGTTACTTTTTAGTTTTGTCTAGGTATAGTACCATAAATAACTAAGGCGAATTCCTGGTGGATACCATAATACTCAGAAGAAATAATCGTTTTTTTTTTAATCCAACAAAAAAGACCCAGGCAGTTTGTTTACCATTTGGCATCCTGTTGTTATTTAATACATATAAATTACAATTTAAGACATTCTAATATAATCTTGTTAACTAAATAAAAAAATCAAATTCCAAAAAATTATTTAAAACTATGTAACTTGTTGGCAATTTAAATTTAAAAATATGTACAATTTATAATATAAATAAGTATGTTTATATTGTATATAATTTTAAAGAATAATGTTTTTTTTTTAGAAATCTTTATTATGTTTCTTTCAGTGATGTCTATATAACGTTTGCACTAATCAAATGTTTTTAAATGTGGTAACATCGAAACACTTAATATTGTTCAAAAATCGATAAGTGTGCAATAATGATTTATGTATTTGTTGAAAACTTTTTTTTTACTCTTCCCAAGGCGAGTTCACTTTTCAGATGGCGTAATAAATACAGCTGAGCTACACTCACACTTTTTCACTAACACATTTACATCCTTCTACTTCCAGTCCAACTTTTAGCTAGCTTTCAATGAAAATTTCACGAAAGTAAATGACAATAACTAAGCAGTGTTGCCAATTGTAATTTTTTTTTCGTATATATAAAAAATTGTAATAACTTTTTTCAACTAAATATTAAGAACACAATGATTCTAATTAAAATTTATAAATATCATGTAAACTAATAAAAATAAATATTATTTTAAACGAATGCATGCAGTTCGGCGTGAATAATTGGCTCGGTAACTCTGAAACTCGAAGAAGAGACATTTTTGATAGAAGTTTACCCTTTGACGACATTTTGAAAATGAAATTTTACTTTCATGTGAATTTTCATGAAAGTTTATTTGTTTTCTATGAAATTTGTGGTGAACTACGTATACAGAATTTTCATGAAAGTACTTTTATGTGTAAATGCAGCGTTACTTAAGCCTATAGTACACGGCATGTAAAAACCCACATGCGCATGCGACTCTGACTGATAAAATGCAACGAAATTTTGATGGTACACGAAATGTAATTTTGTCCCAAAATTTAAATGTGTCGCATGTGGCCGAAGCTGGCACACAAGGCGAATTCATTCATCAGGTGGCGTTGAAAGCACAGCTGTGCTATTTTTTTTCTTACTTAGGGAGAGAATTGTCAAAAGTTGCTTGTGTTTTTGACATATCGATCAACGAAAGCAACAACAAAATACATTGTTGTGTTTTTGGTGTTGTTACTTGTTGTAGTATCGACACCACCGTGTACATGAATTCGCCTTGCTGGCACATTTGCAAAGATAGCACATGTATACACATGTAAATGGCTACACGAATGTTAGTAGTACACGGCATGCAGCAAATGTACGCATTTTATATGCGTGTATGGACGAAATCTACATGTGTATGTGAATTTCTAGTACCGGCATGTTACCCGTAGTATTATTGACAGCGTTGTCAATTTTATTTTTTGAGAAATGTTTTAGCGCTTTTTAACAAATATTTGCATTACAACTTGTGCAATTATAATTTGCTATTTAAAATAGCTGAAATTGTTTTGTGTATATATGGACATACCCACATTAATGCATTACAATACAATTTAAAAAATAGTTTTCACTATATAAAAAATTTTTTAGTGTATTTCACTGCCTATGTTTGCAATAAAAATTTTGGTTTGGGAATTATCATTGAAAGAAAAATTATAATTTGTATTTTTTGTCAATATAAATTTCCTAACGAATAATTTTAATTTTTATTTAAAAAACAGGCAGTTAATTTGTACTAATAAAATATTTGTTGGAAAAAATCTAGTTTACCAACGCAACTCCAAATAGAAAAGGTGCCCAGGGTGATAGAAAATTTAAAAGTAATAGCCAATTTACACTACAACGAAATCTAGTACTTTCGAGATTTCGAGCCAAATCTAGTTGTTTTTGGCTAGATTTCCCGTACAAAACAAAATCTACTCCGTAACTAGATTTTGACGAAATCTATTCGAAATCTAGTAGTAATTATTGATGCAACTATGTTTTTCCCCATATAGCACTAAAAACTACTTCCCTGCACAAGAAAAAAATGACATTTTAACAAAAAACAATAATAGCTGCTTGTTAAAATTGTTAAAAAAAATTCAAAAATTTTGTAAAATAGTAAAAAAAAATGCAAATGACAAATAATATTGATAAAATAAATGAAGTTGATTATAAAGGAAATGTAATGCAAATTTTTAAATGCCTATTTCTTTATATGTAAGTATGTGTTACACAAAAAACTTTCAATCGGCGGTTTTTGTTGTGAAAACCAAATCTCGCTAATGTCAAACAAGTATAATGTAAACGAACTAGATTTGGAGGAAGATTTCAAATGAAATCTACTATATTTCGATGTAAGAAGAAGAAAATATTAGGTGAAAAAAGTGGCGCAAACGCATAGTTTTTGAGTTACGCACCTCTAAAATTTTCACTTAAATATGCGATTTTCCACTACATTTCTAAACGTATTGGGCCAACGTTGTTATCATTTTGAAGGTTGAATAGCTCTTTTTGAAAATACAAAATTATAAAAATAAATACCCTCTTGTTGATCATGTGCGATCGATATCTTAACTTTTTTAAATCTTTTTTTGGGTGTTAATTTTTGTCAATTGTTGGATAATTTTAAATGTTTGGCTGTCATAAAAAAATTTATAACATGATGTATATCAAATATAATTATTTTAGAGTTATAAATGGCCACATGAATGTTACTAGTACACGGCATGGAGCAAATGTACGCATTTTACATGTGTGTATGGACGAAATCTACATGTGTGTTTCCTTAAACACAAAGTGTACACAAGTTTTACATGATGTTAAATGGCACAAAAAATAATCAGCTGGGCCCTCAATTCCACTTGATATAAATACGTCTTGCATTCAAAAAGTAAAACCTCAGAAGTATGAATATGGTTGCCCACATTATGATAAAATAGTTATCAGAATTCAAACTATTTTCTTCAAATGTGCATAAAGACTATAAATAAATACAATTCATGCCATTAACAACTTAAATATGTTTATAAAAGTTATAATATGTATAACTCTTTCCCTAGCAATAAGTTAATATGATCCGAGATGTATGATAAAAAAAACAAATAAAAATTGTGCCTTAATTCAAATATAGCAAAATTGATAAACAAATTATGGGTTTTTTTTAGATTAGTGCTTTTGAAAATTTGAAAGTTGACAATACTGATTGTGTGTTATTGTTTTGGGAATATATAAAAAAGAAATTTTTTTTTGTCAATGAGGCTTTTTTTTGCTAATAATCATCACTCATTTTTATATTTAAATAAATAAAACTTGCATTTAAAAAAACTGGAATAGCAAAATAACTTTTTCCAAAACTGAAAAAAAATCAAATGCCAATAACCAAACTACATTCAGCAAGGTAGCAGTTCTAGCCAGAGTTCGAAAAAAAACTGTACACTAACGCAGTGTACTTGTCTTTCCACACAAACTCTAAATCTTATTTTTTTTGTTTGTGCATTTGTACACAAACAAAATATGGTACATAACTATTGTGAGCTGACGAACAGAAACACTTAGATAACTTACCGAACTTATTTTAGAGTCCGTGTTAAGTTCTTTTAAGGTACTTATCTGTACTTTTTAGTGAACACGTAGTTAACTTTTAGCTAACATGTATGTGTTTTTTAGTGTCTGCGTAGTTGTTATTTATTGAGAAAAGAACCCAAAATATAATTTGAAAATAAGTTTTATAACAGGAGTGCAGAAATATAAGAAACAAATAGTGCAAAAATATATGAAAAATTTGAAAAAATTCACGTTAAAATTCAAGAAAATTATGTAGTACAGAGGCCTAATAGAAGGCCTTTTTGCAGACTAAAGATCTCCCAGCCGCATGCTAACTTTATTACCAATTAAGAAGGTGTGTCATTGGAGACCAACACCTTGCACTTTTGCATCAATTTTAAGCACTTCTGGAAGGGTTTCTAAAAAGATTTAAGAATAAAGCTTTATCCAAATTTTATTGTTGTGGCAAATAATACGAAGTAAGTCAATTAATAACTAAACTTGCAACACGTTCTAACATAACTACTAATAAAACGATTGCGACAGGCCTTATCTTAGAAAAATTTTTATTTGTAAAATATTTAATAAAAACTTTTCTAAAAGACGTTTTCAAAGAAGGCAGAGTGGAGTAAGTAAAAGTTTGTAAAAGTTTACTTACAATTTAATTGTGAACCTTCTTAAAGGCCTAAAAAGTGAATCGCTTGCCATTTTCACTGCTGGGCAGCACGATTAGCCTGTGTGTATTTTTTTTTTTTTTTTGTAAAATTATTTCTTGACAGGTGAACCAAATTGTATGTATTGTTTTTTTTTTTTGTAGGCAAATATTATTGAAATAAAAAAAAACTAAGAGAACTGAACATATCGTCATCTTAAATGCAGAATATTGTAACATCAAATTTCATAAGTTTACATGAGAAGCAAAAAACCTTGTAAAATGGAAATTATATGAGAGTATTAAATATTTAGAATAAAAATGCGAGAACCGATATATTTTTTATAAAAAATATTATTTTTATTATATTCAACATTTTTGATTTTTCGAATTTATTCTATGATAGTGTATAAAGTAATTCCTGAAAAATTTAAGGAATAGAACTATTACTCAAAGCTCATAGAATAAATTCGAAAAATAAAAAATTTTGAATATAATAAAGTTGCTTATGAAAAGAAATAATTCCCAATATCTATTTATTATTTTTATTGTTATTTATTTAGTTATGTGTGTTGCGTTATTTTAAATTGAATGTGTGTTGCGTTGTTTTAAATTCTCTGAAACAAAACGACAAAAATTTAAATATATTGTTAAAAATTACAGGAATAATTGAATATTAAGATACTATAATAGAATATTAAGATAATAATCGTATAATTAATATGTAGCAAGAAGTAAATTTTAATTAGTTAATTTCTGAAAAATTTAAATAAGAAGAATGAACGTTTTTCAATTAAGAATAGTTTTGATAGCAGCCCCCGTATTCAGTGAACGAAAATGTTGTACAAAGAAGCACTTATCCTAAAAAAAAATACTATTAGTATTTAATAAAGCCGTAAAAGGATTAACAGAAAATATTGCTAAACAATTTATATTCCAGCACTTTATAAAAAATGCTATTATGTATGTGATGTAGAAGACAAGTAATTTATTATTTAACACAAAAATCTTTATAATAGTCTTTTTGAGGATATTGAAAAAAATAACAGATTATTTTAAATAAACGTGGAAAAAATATTTCTATTGTTTTATAAACATTCTATATCAATAATGAAAAAATATTCTGGTCCAATAGTAACAGATACATTATAGGAAACTCGTCTGTATTAAAATTTATTAAAAAGTATATATGTACATACGAGTATATTAACTCATAACATTAGAAACGAAACAAATAATGGAAAAATCCTATCATAAAAATAATGGCATCCTGCTGGAAGCAAAAATCTAAGGATCTGAAGATGTTACTATTTATTCTTGGAAATTCTTAGCGTATGGGAGTGCAATGGGCTAAGCTGTGTAATTTCTAACAGTCCAATGAAGAAGAAGCTGATAGTCATACTTAATTTAGGTTTTCATACATATATATGGATTCGGTTTATATTAATTTTACCGTATATATCAAATACTCTGCTAATTTTTTTTTAATTAAGATTATTCATTATGTAGTTTAAGTAAATTATATACTTAATGATAAGCCATTTTTGATTTTGTTAATAGCTTGGATATTTTTTAAGGTGGAAGTTTAAAATTTTTTTTAAATATTTAACGTAAATCGTAATCAATAATAAAGTCTATTTCAAAAATGTTCAATGATACATTGCTTTGCATCTTAGCAAACGATATGTACCTATACTGTTGTAAAAAATTCTTTGATGCTTTTAAAAGGGACCGTTTTTTTCTTAAGCAGACATAAAGGCAAAACTCATTCAAAAAAAACTCCAAGTACTCAATACGTGTTGTTGTTGTAATACAGTTTTACCAACCAAAAAAGTGCACTCACAATATTCTGTACGTAAAATTAACTGAAATTGTAATATAAAATAAATGAATATCCAGTTAAAAACCGATCTACTTATTTTTCATTTATTTTTAACGAAGCGTTCATTTAATTTTTACTGTCAAAAATTCAACTGTAACGTAAAAACAAATGAATTTTCAGTTATTTTATTAAAATTAACTATCAAAAAATAACCTACAAATTACCTAAAAACAAATGAATTTTCAGTTATTTTATATAATTGAACTACCAAAAAATAAATCTATTTATAAATCTGTCTGGTATTTTTTAGAAATTCGAGTAAAACCTGTATTATATAAAATTACTGAATTACATAAAATAACTGAAAATTCATTTGTTTTTACGTTACAGTTGAATTTTTGACAGTAAAAATTAAATGAACGCTTCGTTAAAAATAAATGAAAAATAACACAGTACAACATTTTTCAGTTAATTGATTGCCAACTCAATTCTGTGAACTGTATGTGAAATTAGACCCAAAAAGAAGAATTTCTGCATCATTCGTTTTGTCTTCTTACCTGCGATATGAAGTTAGTATCGATTTGAAGTTAGTACTATCGTATAGGGGAATTTATCACGTTTTAGGCCCTGTTGTTTGACATAGCTCGACAACCACTAGCCCAATTTAGTTGAAATAAATTTTAAAAAATTAAGAATTACAATTCCCTTAATCTGTTCATATATTGTTTTCCTATACAAGTAACACTTTCGAAGTTAAAAATGAATGTATGAAGGGAAAAAATTATTTTTTGCCTAAAAATTTAAATTTTTTTTTTTAAAAATACATAAAAAATGCAAAATGGAAAAAAGTTTCAAGTCTAGTTATTTTTTCGCAAAGTCACATAACCTATGAGCAAAATGAGACAACGATCATAAAAATCGAAGCACGCGTTTCGCTTTTATTCGCAATTGAGTAAATGTATGAATTTCAAAAATTTGCTCGAGATATGCACAACATTATTTGGAGAAAACATTGACACCTTTTTCATGATTCTGAGAATTAAAAAAAAAGGAATAAACAAGAGGTTATTTGATTTTTATGATTGCGGTAATAAATGTACGTGGACAATTAAACGGAAAGTGGACCTTTTTATTATTTGGGTTTTTCCGGTGGCTACCTATATGATTTTTTTACAGAAATTGCACCCACATTTAAGGGTGGTCATTATTTGGAAAGTTTTGCACAGTTTGAAACGTACAAGTGCTGAATCAGGTATATAGCCAGCCGCCCTTAAAATATGCGCCCATTTATAAGTACCTGGCAGTAAAATATTCAAAAATACGTAGTATTTATAGGTGTGCATTGATCGATTTTTGGCATTCAGCCAGTGCCGACGAACGCGAACAGTAAAAGTGATTTTTCTCCAGTTTTTTAAAAGTGAATAACAACAAAACATAAAATATATCAATATGGAAAACAACAAGTGCCCATATTTGGATGAATATTGTTACGTTTGTGGTCATATCGTCCGAAAAATACAGAAAAAAGATCGAAAAAATTTGTTTACTGAGCAATTCAAAACCGCGTATTGTAATTATTTCGATGAAGCAGATTTAAGTGGTGCAAATTTTACGCCGAACACACTGTGCAACAGTTGTTATACTACCCTTCTAAAATGGATTCACGGAAAAAGTAGAAAGTTATCTTTTATGAAGCCAGTAATTTGGGTGGAAGACACAACTGGACATGATGAATCCAGGTGCTATGCATGCATAAATTTTCGTCCTGGATTAAACAGACAACAATTGAAAACAAAAGTATACACTGCTGCATTTACTGCCACACTTCCAGTGCAACGCCCTGCTGATACCGATGCACCTAAACATCCGAGTGCGGATACTGTGTCCCTGCTAGCCGAAACCGTTTTCACCAATCCGACCGATTTGGATGATGCTGATTGGATACCCGATATTGAAAATAGTGCACCACAACCGCTACCACAAATCGAAATGGATTACATTGTGGCCAAGCTGGGACTATCACAACACGACTCCGAATGGCTGACATCATTTTTGAAGAGAAGAAAACTCACACAGCAAAATGTCAGCGCAACATCATACCGACAACACCAAGCTGATTTTCAAAACACGCCCTTGAATAGTATGTGTATCTCGGATGACGATACAGACTCAGACCATGAATATGAACAACCTACGAAGAAAACAAGATCATCAGAACCACAAGCGTCAACTTCTACAAGGACGGATATTGCCAATAATTGAAAAAATGTTCTAAATTTTGTTTTTATGCATATTATAATTGCGTATTAATTGCATATTATTTTATTTTCATGAAGTTTTTATAAATAAAGTTTTTTTTGCATGATAATTTTTTTAATTTATATTTTTATTTTAAGGGTGGTGGCTATAACTGATTTTTGAAATTCATACCTTTACTCAATTGCGAATAAAAGCGAAACGCGTGCATCGATTTTTATGATCTTTGTCTCATTTTGCTCATAGTTTATGTGACTTTGCGAAAAAATAACTAGACTTGAAACTTTTTTCCATTTTGGGTTTTTTATGTATTTTTAAAAAAAAAAATTTAAATTTTTAGGCAAAAAATAATTTTTTCCCTTCATACATTCATTTTTAACTTCGAAAGTGTTACTTGTATAGGAAAACAATATATGAACAGATTAAGGGAATTGTAATTCTTAATTTTTTAAAATTTATTTCAACTAAATTGGGCTAGCGGTTGTCGAGCTATGTCAAACAACAGGGCCTAAAACGTGATAAATTCCCCTATACGATAGTACTAACTTCAAATCGATACTAACTTCATATCGCAGGTAAGAAGACAAAACGAATGATGCAGAAATTCTTCTTTTTGGGTCTAATTTCACATACAGTTCACAGAATTGAGTTGGCAAATCATGTGTTGTACTGTGTAAGTAGATCGGTTTTTAACTGGATATTCATTTATTTTATATTACAATTTCAGTTAATTTTACGTACAGAATATTGTGAGTGCACTTTTTTGGTTGGTAAAACTGTATTACAACAACAACACGTATTGAGTACTTGGAGTTTTTTTTGAATGAGTTTTGCCTTTATGTCTGCTTAAGAAAAAAACGGTCCCTTTTAAAAGCATCAAAGAATTTTTTACAACAGTATAGGTACATATCGTTTGCTAAGATGCAAAGCAATGTATCATTGAACATTTTTGAAATAGACTTTATTATTGATTACGATTTACGTTAAATATTTAAAAAAAATTTTAAACTTCCACCTTAAAAAATATCCAAGCTATTAACAAAATCAAAAATGGCTTATCATTAAGTATATAATTTACTTAAACTACATAATGAATAATCTTAATTAAAAAAAAATTAGCAGAGTATTTGATATATACGGTAAAATTAATATAAACCGAATCCATATATATGTATGAAAACCTAAATTAAGTATGACTATCAGCTTCTTCTTCATTGGACTGTTAGAAATTACACAGCTTAGCCCATTGCACTCCCATACGCTAAGAATTTCCAAGAATAAATAGTAACATCTTCAGATCCTTAGATTTTTGCTTCCAGCAGGATGCCATTATTTTTATGATAGGATTTTTCCATTATTTGTTTCGTTTCTAATGTTATGAGTTAATATACTCGTATGTACATATATACTTTTTAATAAATTTTAATACAGACGAGTTTCCTATAATGTATCTGTTACTATTGGACCAGAATATTTTTTCATTATTGATATAGAATGTTTATAAAACAATAGAAATATTTTTTCCACGTTTATTTAAAATAATCTGTTATTTTTTTCAATATCCTCAAAAAGACTATTATAAAGATTTTTGTGTTAAATAATAAATTACTTGTCTTCTACATCACATACATAATAGCATTTTTTATAAAGTGCTGGAATATAAATTGTTTAGCAATATTTTCTGTTAATCCTTTTACGGCTTTATTAAATACTAATAGTATTTTTTTTTAGGATAAGTGCTTCTTTGTACAACATTTTCGTTCACTGAATACGGGGGCTGCTATCAAAACTATTCTTAATTGAAAAACGTTCATTCTTCTTATTTAAATTTTTCAGAAATTAACTAATTAAAATTTACTTCTTGCTACATATTAATTATACGATTATTATCTTAATATTCTATTATAGTATCTTAATATTCAATTATTCCTGTAATTTTTAACAATATATTTAAATTTTTGTCGTTTTGTTTCAGAGAATTTAAAACAACGCAACACACATTCAATTTAAAATAACGCAACACACATAACTAAATAAATAACAATAAAAATAATAAATAGATATTGGGAATTATTTCTTTTCATAAGCAACTTTATTATATTCAAAATTTTTTATTTTTCGAATTTATTCTATGAGCTTTGAGTAATAGTTCTATTCCTTAAATTTTTCAGGAATTACTTTATACACTATCATAGAATAAATTCGAAAAATCAAAAATGTTGAATATAATAAAAATAATATTTTTTATAAAAAATATATCGGTTCTCGCATTTTTATTCTAAATATTTAATACTCTCATATAATTTCCATTTTACAAGGTTTTTTGCTTCTCAACTTATGAAATTTGATGTTACAATATTCTGCATTTAAGATGACGATATGTTCAGTTCTCTTAGTTTTTTTTTATTTCAATAATATTTGCCTACAAAAAAAAAACAATACATACAATGTGGTTCACCAGTCAAGAAATAATTTTACAAAAAAAAAAAAAAAAAAAAATACACACAGGCTAATCGTGCTGCCCAGCAGTGAAAATTGCAAGCGATTCACTTTTTAGGCCTTTAAGAAGGTTCACAATTAAATTGTAAGTAAACTTTTACTTACTCCACTCTGCCTTCTTTGAAAACGTCTTTTAGAAAAGTTTTTATTAAATATTTTACAAATTAAAATTTTTCTTTTCTAAGATAAGGCCTGTCGCAATCGTTTTATTAGTAGTTATGTTAGAACGTGTTGCAAGTTTAGTTATTAATTGACTTACTTCGTATTATTTGCCACAACAATAAAATTTGGATAAAGCTTTATTCTTAAATCTTTTTAGAAACCCTTCCAGAAGTGCTTAAAATTGATGCAAAAGTGCAAGGTGTTGGTCTCCAATGACACACCTTCTTAATTGGTAATAAAGTTAGCATGCGGCTGGGAGATCTTTAGTCTGCAAAAAGGCCTTCTATTAGGCCTCTGTACTACATAATTTTCTTGAATTTTAACGTGAATTTTTTCAAATTTTTCATATATTTTTGCACTATTTGTTTCTTATATTTCTGCACTCCTGTTATAAAACTTATTTTCAAATTATATTTTGGGTTCTTTTCTCAATAAATAACAACTACGCAGACACTAAAAAACACATACATGTTAGCTAAAAGTTAACTACGTGTTCACTAAAAAGTACAGATAAGTACCTTAAAAGAACTTAACACGGACTCTAAAATAAGTTCGGTAAGTTATCTAAGTGTTTCTGTTCGTCAGCTCACAATAGTTATGTACCATATTTTGTTTGTGTTCAAGTGCACAAACAAAAATTAAAAAAACTGTGTGGTACCTTAACTTGCTGTACTTTACAGTTTATTTTCGAACTCTGGTTCTAGCTGTCCCTTTTTTCATATGTATGTAATTTGGACTTGACACATTAGGTCTGTCTGCGTACACATATTTTGCATAATTTTGTACAAAATGTCGCAAAATCTTGCAAAATGTTGTCTGCGTACTCCAAATCTCTTACAGCGAGAGAGCCAAAAAGAGAATTTTTTGACAGTTAGAATTTGGAGAACTTGCAAAATGTTACTGGAGAAATTTCCTCTGGTAAGATTTTGCAACTAGTTTGAACAGCTGTTTTTATATACTGTTTGAATGAAAGAGTTTACGTGTGCCAAGATAGCGTTGACGAAATAGCATCGAATTTAGGAATTTTAAAAGGAATTTAATATGCACGCATCGCTCATTTTGTCCAGAAAACTATTTACTTTCAGAAAATATATAGTTTATACCCTGCAAAAGCCTGTGGTAAATATTTTTTGAATTTTTATTAAAAATATAAATATATTTGGGCTTAAATCTAGTTTACCGACGCAGCTCCAAATAAACAAAAAGTACCTAGGGTGATAGAAAATGGAAAAATAAGAAGAAAAAATGAAATGTGATTTTGCAGTACATTTCCAAATGTATATGGCTAACATTGGTATCATTGCAAAGCGTTTCACTAGATCTTTCTGGACATACAGAATTTATTTTAATATTTTTAGTTTATTAAGAAGTGGGACGAGTTTGCAAAATACAAAAGCTTTTTAGTAAGCATAAAAACAAATTTATTAATTTTTTCTAATTCTTTAATGTATGTATATACTACATACTAATTTATTTAAGAAAGTTAATTAAAATACAAGTAAAACCTTCTTTATGTTTATGTTAAACTAATGAGGAGAGAATCCTTGCCCATGGGCAAAGGCCGCCTATGCAGAGAATCTTTAGTTAGCGAAGCCGGTATTAGTTATACCATAGAGAAGAACACCCTTGCGTCCGGCCAAAGGCTGGCTATGCAAAGAATTTTTTTTTGCGATGCTAGTGTTTGTTATTTTATAAAATTTGTATTACACTTTTATTTAAATAAACTAAAATGAAAAAAACTGTAATGTGATCTAAAGAGTTTAATATTTTGAAATAAATTATGTATATCCAGAAAAATCTGTTCAAGAGCTTTAAAATGATACCAATATTGGCCATATACGTTTAGAACTGTAGTGGAAAATCACATATTTATATGAAAACTTTAAACGTCCATAACTCGAAAACTAAGCGTTTGCGCCAACTTTTTTATTTAATTTTTTCTTCTTATTTTTCCATTTTCCATCACCCTGGGTACTTTTTTTTTATTTGGAGCTGCGTCGGTAAACTAGATTTGTTCCTATATTTGTACTTCCCTATTTTAAATTCCTAAATTCGACGCTAACTTTTTGTTTATACTGCAAATTCCCATTATTTGGGTATTTTGGTTTCCCGGTTTTTAAATTTCCAAATTGGACGCTATTTCTTCAACGCTATCTTGGCTCACGTTTGTTATTTCAATTGTTTACACACCGATCAGCTGTTTTCTTGCAAGATTTCACTGGATACTAGGTCTGTCTGCGTACACATATTTTGCATAATTTTGTACAAAATGTCGCAAAATCTTGCAAAATGTTGTCTGCGTACTTCAAATCTCTTACAGCGTGAGAGCCAAAAAGAGAATATTTTGACAGTTGAAAGATAGAGAACTTGCAAAATGTTACTGGAGAAATTTCCTCTGGTAAGATTTTGCAACTAGTTTGAACAGCTGTTTTTATATACTGTTTGAATGAAAGAGTTTACGTGTGCCAAGATAGCGTCGACGAAATAGCGTCGAATTTGGGAATTTAAAAACCGGGAAACCAAAATACCCAAATAATGGGGATTTACAGTATATGAACAAAAAGTTAGAGTCGAATTTAGGAATTTAAAAAGGGGAAGTAAAAATATATTTATATTTTTAATAAAAATACTAAAAATATTTACCACAGGCTGTTGCACGGTATAAACTGTATATCTGTGGAATTTTGACAAAACAACCAATGTCGAAAAACTGAATTTTACAGGAGGACCAAAAAACACTTTTATAGGTTCACAGAATCGTCCCAGAACATATCTAAGCAAATGTAAACTATTTTTATGGTGGAGAATTTAAATACCTTTATTTTCCAATTTGCATCTTTCTTCCAGATATAACTGTTGCCGAGAAAATGTCCAAAAACCGAGATGTGTTGTTTTGTCAAAATAATTTTTGATCGAAAAATCAATCCTTCTCTAGATAAAATCTTTTTTCATACTGAAAAGTAACAAATAGTTCGCAACCTTTGTCGGGACTAGTGCTTTTATTAAAATGAAATAAGAAAAATTCAGTGACATATGTTATTTTCTTAAATAGAATTCAGTTTATTTTAAACCAATATTATAAGAAGTTATGCTTTCTATTAGACCAGTTACATGCATTTTCAGGTATGGAAAAGAAAAGTTTGAATTAATTGAATTAAAAATACAAATAAGAAATAGTTCATATATAGAAATAGTTCACATTTACATTAAATTGCTTTAATTTTTATAATTCAGAAGAAATAAAGAATAATTCACTCTACAGCTAATCATATTCGTCAATATCCCAATCATCTTCCAATTGTACTTCACCTTCAACGTGCAAGTTATTGTAAAAATTATGAAACTCTGCATTTATAAATGGCAGAACGGACTGTAAATCACGTTTTTTATTAGAAGATATTGGCAAAGGAGCAGAATAACATTTATTAAATTCGAAATTTGTTATTTTTCGTCGCCGCTGTGTTATGTCTAGTTCCTTGAAGTCCTCGTCCGGCTGTAAAGATAGCTTGTTCTGTAAAATTCCAGACTTAGATTTCTCATATCGCATCCAACGTATTAGCTTCCATTCAAATTTGTCACCCTACAACACAACAAATAAAAATTATACTAAAAATATACAAACATCAGTAGTGTTACACGCACCTAATGTATTAGTATTTCTTCACGTGTATTTGTTCTTTAATAGGCTACCGAAGTCAAAGTATTCATCTTGAACCATCTCGATTGCATTGTATTTGTGATTTGTAGTTGCTATTAAAGTAGCCCAGTCATGTGGGTGATGTATGGAATTCACACATTTTTTCTTCTTTTTTTCTATTTGGGAATGAACAGTGTCACATTCCATATGCGTGTGTCCAACAACCAGAAACTTGTGATCAATTAATTCTATAGTTTGATGATCTTCTAAAACCTTTTCAAACATGGCGGAAATATAAGAATTACGGTTTTGCCCTGGACATGAGTCGCTGTACAAAATAACATGCTTCACATCTATCGGTAATTCCATAATACATTTGAAGATACAGGAACTAATCTCGTTTGCTCCACGCTTTGCAATGGTCTCATTCCATATATAACAATTCGCTCTGTTTGTTGCTCCGTCATGCATCGTAAAATTAAATGTCCACAGTGGTCGTTTGTAGAAGAACATTGCCGCATTTAAGTGTGGTGTTGGCAAACATTGCTGCAGATCAAAAGTATACATTTTGATAGATTTGTCCTTCGAAGACAGTTCTTTATCATGTTTCTTAGATTCATATGCCATGTCTGCCTCTTCGTGATGATTTTGTTGTTTTAATTTAAGCATTGCTATTTCATCCTCAGTTAATGCATTTTTAATATCTATTCTTAAAGTCTCACACTTGTTGCATACATCAATATGCGGCTTTTTAAACTTAATGTCCAGCTTCTGAAATATTTCTCGATACGTTGGCAACGAAACAGGTTGAGAAAATTTGTTTGTGTATAATCTCTATAATTCTGCCATGCTTAAATCACACTGAAGATATAGTTGTTTTGTATGACGACGGCTGTAATGGCTCACATATTTCGGAAAACTATTAATGTGATCTAAAACTTCCTGGTACTTTTCCGTCGACAGTTTGTGTTGTGGAAAATGTTTTCCTCTTTTATCGCACTGAACAATTTCAACGGAGCTTTCTTTAACTTTACACTTAGTAACAGTTTTAATACTTTGAGCAGTTTCGGCATAAATTTTCATAAAACATTGTTTACATACTCTTCTCCTTTGACCGTTAATTTCACAATTATACAAATAGTTATATTTGTCGATTTCCAACGTTATTAATTGTATGCGTTTTCTTAAATTCAACATCAATTAAGCCTGACAGATATTGCCGTCGTTTGTTGTAATCACCCAAGTTCCAGTACAGTTTAAAAATCATCTTTTGCTCCTCAAAATTTAGGTGAGTATTGCACAACCTTCTGCATTTTGGAAGTGCTTTAATTTTTTTCGCAGGGACGATTTTCTTTTTATTGGTCACATATTCTTTTCCTAAGTTTTTGTTACGCCTGTTTTTATTTTTAACTGCTGATGTGGTTGGAAATTCGAATAGTTGGGTTTCATCAATTTTGGTGAAATCCAAATTACTTACATTGGACTCAATATCTGGAGCCATTTCCAGCGTAGTGGTGTTAAGATCGGAATCCGTCTCCGGGACAAAATCGGAGTCATCAACATCAGATTCATGGAAAGGATCTTCATCAATATCAATCACTTCATCAATATATTGGACACTTGTGTGATACATTTTATTTAATTTAATTTAAACACAACTTGAATGAAAAACAGAAAGAGAGTACTATTCAATTTGTCGTAACTGACATATCTGTCATTGATAGTGTGACTTTTCACAAATGCTTACTTGGATTCGTTAAGTTTCGGCAGTTGAACAAAGGTGCAATTCCTTCGATAAACACGGCACCCTCTAGAAAAGTCGAAAATACTAAAATCATCGAAAATTCCATACAAATTGACAAACTCTTTGGAGCCGTGACATAGGTACCTTCAAAACAGCTGATAATTGTCGTAATCTTGTATATCTATAATTCTTGTAGTCAATGTATTCACTTGCGAGAGAGTCAATGCTCCTCCAAAACTTTGGAACCTTTGTTTTTTGTCTTCCTCTGTGCATTGTTTATGTTTTTCTATATTAGGAAACAACATATTTTCATAAAAAACGTCCTAATTTGTTACACATGCACACGACAAAAGCACTTGATTTGATATAGGTTCCTCTTATTTCGTTAATTCCAACTACACTAAAGCACTCATGTTAACATAGGTTGTTTTGTCACAATGTATGCTAATGATCAAATGGCTATTAAAAGAACTTAACTTTAGAAGGGAACGTGTTATTTTCGTTTATGCATTTGATAAAAGAACATTAGTGCAAATAGGTTGTTTTGTCAAAATAATTTTAGTAAATTATTGGAAACCCATATTCAAATTGGTTCTTTTGTCAAAATTACATTATGATATTTTTCTTTGTGCCCTGCTGCATATTTCGATATGGGTTCTTTTGTCAAAAGCAGATTTTAAAAATTGCGAGATAGGTTGATTTGGGGGCTTCTATATCTTCTGATCTACACTATCTAGAAACACGCGGAAAAGACAGAAAGATGCGCTTTTAAAACTTATATATATGGTTTGAAAAGTGGAAAATTGTCCGATCTCGAGTTAAGTTCTTTTGTCAAAACTCCACAGATATTTTCTGAAAGTAAATAGTTAGAAAATATATAGTTTATACCCTGCAAAAGCCTGTGGTAAATATTTTTGTATTTTTATTAAAAATATAAATATATTTGGGCTTAAATCTAGTTTACCGACGCAGCTCCAAATAAAAAAAAAGAACCTAGGGTGATAGAAATTGGAAAAATAAGAAGAAAAAATTAAATAAGAAAGTTGGCGCAAACGCTTAGTTTTCGAGTTACGGGCGTTTTAATTTTTTATATAAATATGTGATTTTGCAGTACATTTCCAAATGTATATGGCTAATATTGGTATCATTGCAAAGCGTTTCACTAGATCTTTCTGGACATACAGAATTTATTTTAATATTTTTAGTTTATTAAGAAGTGGGACGAGTTTGCAAAATACAAAAGTTTTTTAGTAAGCATAAAAACAAATTTATTAATTTTTTCTAATTCTTTAATGTATGTATATACTACATACTAATTTATTTAAGAATTTTAATTAAAATACAAGTAAAACCTTCTTTATGTTTATGATATACTAATGAGGAGAGAATCCTTGCCCATGGGCAAAGGCCGTCTATGCAAGGAAGCTTTAGTAAGCGAAACCGGTGTTTATTATACCATAGAGAAGAACATCCCTGCGTCCGGCCAAAGGCTGGCTATGCAAAGAATTTTTTTTTTGCGATGCTAGTGTTTGTTATTTTATAAAATTTGTATTACACTTTTATTTAAATAAACTACATTCTTTCCTAGTGCACTTCCGTAACATTTCGACGTAAAATGAAAAAAACTGTAATGTGATCTAAAGAGTTTAATATTTTGAAATAAATTATGTATATCCAGAAAAATCTGTTCAAGAGCTTTAAAATGATACCAATATTGGCCATATACGTTTAGAACTGTAGTGGAAAATCACATATTTATATAAAAACTTAAAACGCCCGTATCTCGAAAACTAAGCGTTTTGGCCAACTTTTTTATTTTATTTTTTCTTCTTATTTTTCCATTTTCCATCACCCTGGGTACTTTTTTTTATTTGGAGCTGCGTCGGTAAACTAGATTTGTTCCTTTATTTGTACTTCCCTATTTTAAATTCCTAAATTTTACGCTAACTTTTTGTTTATACTGCAAATACCCATTATTTGAGTATTTTGGTTTCCCGGTTTTTAAATTCCCAAATTGGACGCTATTTCTTCAACGCCATCTTGGCTCACGTTTGTTATTTCAATTGTTTATACACTGATCAGCTGTTTTCTTGCAAGATTTCACTGGATACTGTCTGCGTACTTTTTGAGATATTCTCAGCCGAAAGAGTAAAATTTGTCTTACTCTCCCAAAAAAATTTACTGAGTATTTGCTACTGGAAAAGTACTTAGACAAACCTTTTGAATTCATGGGTTTGCCAAAGAAGACATACAAAAGAAAGGGACAGCTTCATAAGCTTCTCTAGTGCATAAACATTGTTAAATGTTAAATAGAGTTGCCAGTTTTATTTTCATAAAAAGAAGGACAAATTTCTACATTAAAAAATCGCTGGAAAAATAAGACGAAATAAAACAATTCTCTTTCTATTATTTATATGTATCTTATTTCCATTTTAAATTTAAAAAGTATTAAAAATTCTTTAAAAAAAAGAAAAGTGTTTATAATTACACTGACATTTTTCGTTTCTTTTTTTATAATAAAAAATGCGAAATAGCTGGCAACCCTAATGTGTGTACATGCAGTCCGCAAATGTTGTGTCAAAAATTTTTGCTTCCACATATTTTGTGACGGCTTCATGCGCATGTAATAGGGTAGTACACGGCATGTAAAAATGTGACATGTGTGCATGTACTTTTAAAGCTACATGGGATTCACATGCAAATGTGTGCTATATGTGAGTGAACCAAAAAGTGGAAGTACACGGCATGTAGCCATTGTGGCTTCGTGATGACGTCAAAATTACGTCAGATCTACATGTACATGTAGCTTTTTTACATTCCGTGTACTGTAGGCTTTAGAAAGAGAGTTTTTGATGTATTTACCAACTTAAGCAACAATAAAAATACATTGTTGCTTTTTATCGTTGTACTTGTTGTAGTATTGCCGCCACCAGTTATATGAATTTGCCTTGACTCTTCCCCATTGTGACCAGATTTTAAAATAAAAAGCTAAATCATGTTTGAAATAGAGCTAAAACGAGCTTAAGAAGGATATTTAAAGCCAAAAATAAAGAAAAATTTTTTCTAGTAGTAACTTTTAATTATAAGCACCAATTAATTGTGTTTTTTAGGTATATCTATATACATACATTTTTTTCTGCAGGAAAGAAACCGGAGTTTCTGGCGGGAATCGAACCCGCAACCCAGGCGCTGATAGGCTAACTCACTACCAACTATTCTACCGGGGTACGTTACTGAATCATTCATCATCGTCTAAACTCCAGAAACTAAATGTTTTTAGCTTAACCTCCAGAAACTAAATGTTTTTACCGCAAGCTGGTCTTTTGCCAAATCGATCCACCAAAATGGGAGTTTTGTAAATTCGCTTCCTCCATATTTCTTTAGCTAAAAGAGATACAAAAATATTTAAAGCTTATCGTTGTTCATTAGAAAAATAAGAGGACAGGTTTGTGGTACTTTTTTAAATTCGGCCCTTATTGGAAGTAAACGAGTAAAAGCTGTATTTTGTGTACTTTTTTGTCGCCCTATCAATCTTTTAGACCAATAAACATGGAAATTTAAGTTATATGACATTCGTAAGTTATCTAAAAAATACAAATTACCTTTTCGAAATTTAAACGTTTAAGCTGTAAAAATTTTACTTACTTTTGGTACGTTTTTATACAAAACTTTTTTTCCTTTTATTGACATACGTAATTACTTGCATCGCAATATTGAAATGTTTGATACTTCAATACGGAGAAAAAAGTATAAAAGGGCGAAATACGTGAAATTAAATTTCTCTCTATTACTTTTCCGTCGCGGGTTACTTTTAAGTAGCGGGTTAAATGTTAGTATTATATAAAAATATATTTTTGGTTCATTTAAATAAAAAAAATGAACTTCAATAAGTACGTAAAGCATATATGTATGTTTACACATTTTTTTAATGCTCATGCAATAGGCATAAGCCTGAAACTTACACAGCTGTATGTGTATATCTCTTTTTAAATTTCTGAGTTATGTTTTTGTTCAATAAATTAATTTATTGCCTTGGTGTCATCACTGAAATATGCAATACAAAAGTTTGTTTTATATAAATCACAAAAAAACGTAACTTTTCTGAAAGAAAACAATGACTTTTTTTTTCTTCCCCTGGCAGCACTGGTATGTATGAAGATCAAATCTACTATTGTTTCTGCGCTGCCACACTTCTTTTTTTTTACTACTTTATATGGTTACAACTCTAAAAATTATTCAAATAACTGTTTTATTTATTTTGAAATAATTAATTTATTACACGAAATTAAAGAAAAAGCTAGAAAAAGATAAATGCATTGTTGAAATAAGCTGAAAAGAAATCTAAGAGCTTAACGAAATATTTCAAGCTAAACATGAAAAATAAAGCTTAACTTAGCTCGAAAGAAGCAAATTTGGTTTTACACATTTGGTTGACTAAACTTTATCCAAAAATTTATTGTTTTTGAAAACCTCTTCCTGTTAAAAAAACATCTTTTTTTTTTGCTTCAGATTTATATCCAAGTCACTATTTTCAATTAAAAAAAAAAATCATATGAAAAATTTAAATCTATTTTAAAAAAAACTTTAGGAATCCTTTTTTTAACTGCCTGTTCTTCATCTATTTCCGAATGAAGACTTCGTTCGCTTAACTTACATTTAAAACAAATTATTTAGTTATATGGGCTCATATTTAACTTTAAAACAATATGAAACTTAAACAATACACTAAAAAAGGAGTTGCAAAGAATTTTCTTTTTTAATGAACAAAAAATGAAGAAACGTGAACCTAAATTGAGTTTTGCGCCTCGCACAACATTTTAACAGTTTTTGGATTTTTTTATATAGATATATATAGACGTTGATACAAGAAAAAACATAATTGATGTTCTGACCAATAAATATGTACTCGCACTCGTATATGAATTCACAATCTAATAAAACTTACACTGCTGCAGTCAACATTAACTATTGATATCCCACAGATATTCGATATAATAAATAAAAATGTTGTAGATTAAAATCGTAAGGTTTATTACATTCAATATACATATGTACATATAAATGTATCCGAAAGTGTTTGAACATCTGATAGATATTTTCCTGGAATATATATTTAAGAGGGTACCCCGGTAAACTAGTCGGTAGTGAGCTAGTCTATGAGTGTCTATGAGTTGTGGGTTCAATTCCCGCCAGTTACTCTGGTCTGTTTCACTACAACGTGCTGAAGGTCTTAGCTACGATTGCTCGCTTAAATATGTTAGAATATAATATGTAATATATTTTAGAGTTTTGAATGTAATGTCTATCAAAAAATTTCATTTGTTGATGACAATTTGCATTAATTCATAAAATGTTATAAAATATTTTCCTTAATTTGGCAGTGACTTTAGTTTTTTTTTATAATTTGCTACTGAATTTTTTATTTAATTTTTTTTTTGGTTGTCTTTTCCATATTTTGAACTGACTTAACACAGATTCATAGCGTGATCTAAAATATAAAAGTATATAAGCGACGAAAAAATTAAAATCGACCTTTTGTTGTTTAAGATGTATTTTGGTTAATAATTAAAAAATCCATTTGGCCTTTTGTATTTTAGGTTTATATATGTATGTAGCAAAGACTGTGGGCAAACAATGAATTAAATTCTAAAAATATACAAATTCACCGTAAAAACAAAAGCAAATAACAAAATATACGACATCATATTTTATCATTCATGGATGGTGTCTGAATGTCATCTTCGGTTACACAGAAGATCAATTGATCGATGGATCGATGATTTTTATACGACTACAATTTGAGGCAGTGTTTTGTTTATAATCTCTGACTGTTTGTGCAAATTGAGAGATCCCATCAATAATGACTTGGCCACATCTTGTAGCATAAATAAAAATCTTATCAAAAAGGAAAAAACAAACGTTGACGCGACAACTGTCAAAAATGCGTATACAAAACATGTATGTATAAGTTTCCAAATGATTGTAAAGCGCATGAGGTAAAAGAAAACAAAAAGAAATGAACTGAATTGTAAATGTTGAAGGTTTTTATGATTTGTCATGAAGTGTTTATAACAAAAGGTAAAAAAGAAATAATAAAAAATTGCTATCAAAATTTTAAATCTTAAAGAATAATAAAGATATTTTACAATTATATGATTTTATAAGAAAAGTATCATAAATACCGTGAGAATACCAATGGCTTTTTATTCATGATATTAAAAAATCTTAAGTTTATAACACTGGACGCGTATAATATACTGCTCGTATTACCAAGGAGCCACTTTTTGGCATTTGATTTAATAAAATAATAATAAAATTGTTGTTATTTGTATCTTCCACTCATTCGCAGAAAATGACTTAATGAAATTAATATATTAAATAAATAAAACTAAAATGCATTTAATTATTAACTGTAAAAGTATAGAAGTTTCCATTGCGAATTGTGATATAAAAAAAATATATATCTAATGTTAATTTTAAGTACAAATTTTATTTTAAGGATGCAAATTGTTAATCTAAATGTCAAAATTCCATTTTAATAGGTAAATGTGCTGTATTTGGCTGTGCCGGATCATTGATACCCTCCACCAAGATTTTGAATATTTCAGAAGTGTGGAATCAATCTTTAAAAACTGACCTGAATTGGCTTTATATGAGGCTTACGGTAAACTTTGGACCGATCTGCTTAGTATTTGTTGTTGTGGTTTCTAGTCCTATGATACTATGATAAGCCTATTTTACTCAAATAGCATTATTTGCTACGGTTTAAGGCTTAAGCTACACACTTGTCAAATGTTTGACGAAAAAACGTGACCAACGGTCAAACTAAAATATAATTTTCTTCAATTCCAATATTTATTTTGATTATAATACCACATCTTCTAAAAATTAATAAAAAACTATGAAGATTCGGAAAAAATAGTGATATACATATGTATGAAACTTTTAAAAATGCTACATAATTTTTAATAGTTTCTAAAATTTATATTTAGTTTTTCATATGTAAGATGATATATATATATTAAACTAATGCTATTTAATGTGCTGAGTTCAGCTGTGATCAAAAAATTATTGCAACTAAGAAATATGTCTGGAAAAAATAATATTATCAGTTAAATTTTGCCACTTTTTGTATCCTTTCATTGTTATTACTTTCTCGCATCTCAGCTTCATTGAATTCATGGGATTGACGCAGGTATCAGGATAAATCGATTACCAAGTTTCTTGAATCTTTTGCCACATTACCTGCTTATTTGCTGATTTATACGTCTCAATTTTATTTTTTAGAATTCCCCAGAGGTAGAATGATAGAATTTGACAATAAAAATTCAATTCAAAAATTTTTTAGCGACATGTTATTTGGAAGGAAGGTATGGTCCCTATTATTTTCCCGACACTGTGCATGCATTAAGTACATTAGATACCATGTACATTAGAGTGTCCCCTAACAATATGGGTTTTTTTAATAGCATAAAAGTTCAGGGGGACCTGTTTATTTTTTTCCATTGGACTTAAATATAACTCATTTGAAATTTTACGCCCCTACGACCACGCCTTCCCTAAACGACGGGGTCTTTAAGAGCGGAATATGCGTTTTTTTCATTATCGGGATGTTTTTGGATTAACAAATTTCTTTGTTGTTTATTTTTGTAATAAATAAGATAATAAGAAAGAAAGAGCTCAACTTCTTTTCAATCAGAGAAAAAATTAAATTATTATTACGACCAGGGCTGCCAGAATTGACGATTAATCGTCATTTCGACGATTTTTGGTTCCAAAATATGCAAAGTGCCGATTTGCTGATTTTTTTCTAAAAAGTGACGATTTTATTCAGTCTTCAAAATAAGACAATTTTAAATCTCTTGATGTTTGTTATTATGCAGCACAGAAAAAAAAACATTTTTGTTCTTTCCCATAAAAAAGTTTATGGGCAAAAGTAAAACTTCGAGTCAAGTCAATGTTAGTAAAAACTCGTACCAAAACCTTGATTTTGAGATTGAGAGTTCACTCGTGTGGGGAGCAGGTGAAGTTATGGACTGATTTGGCTTTATTTTTAACATTTAATACTCTATATATATGAAACATTTTTGGGCCAAATTTAATCATCCTAAAACTATAATTTCGTGAAGAAAGAATATAACAGGTAAAAAAGAAAAAAAAATAATAAATTTAAAGAAGATTTAAAGAAGTTAAGGTTTGCAGGTCAAAATTAGAGATTTATGGGTATAAATTACAGGCAGTCGTGGTTTTTTGTTCATACCTTAGGCATTTGTAGACCGATCTGGCTGAAATATAATTGCACACTATTCCGTACTATATCTAACATAAATGTATAGCAGTGTTTATATACGAGTATTCGGAAATCCCATTTCAACAAACACATGGTTAGATTGACATCGTTAAACCAACTTTGCTATTCATAAGCACTCAGTATCTACATATGTATATACGAGGGGGTGCTTTAATACCATGTGAGATAAGGCCATGATGGCTTTATCTCTCATTCAATAGGGAGATAAAGCCTTTTTTCATTTGAATGGGAGATAAAGCCATCATGGCCTTAGCTCACATTAGCAATATTAGAAAATGGCTTTATCTCTCATTTCAGTTTTGTTTTCCCGGAGACACTAAAGTTAAGTACTGAAATCTGGCTTCGCATACTAAAGTTTTCCTGCGTGGCGGCCTGCGGCCGTGCTTACGGATTTTTTCCTCCAATAGGACACGGCAGGTGGCTTAGCTGAATAAAGGTTTTCTACGTGCGTCACAAGTTAAAAAAAATGTCTTTTCCCGGAAACACTAAAGTAAAGTATTGGAATCTGGCTTCTGAAAAAATATGGATTAATCTCCCATTTGCGAAACAAAAATATGGCTATATCTCTCATTTCGCAAAATTTTAAATATGACATTACCTCTCAATGATTGGGCAATAAGGCCATTATGGCTTTATCTCCCATTCAATTCAGCAATAAAGCCTTCATGGCCTTATCTCACATGGTTTTAAAGCACCCCCCCCCCCCCTATATACTTTATAGGGCCTAACATTAATATTGTAGCAATTACAAAAGGAATGACAAACTTATATAAAAACAAACTTGTATGTATACCTACCCTCTGTGGTGAACGGTATACAAATTTGAAATTTTTAGAAAATAGCCCGATTGAAAGTACCTTTTATTCTTAAGACTTTGAAAAAACCTTAGATTATTATAATATAGTAATTAAAGGTTTACAAAACAAATTATTTATGAAAATTTTCCTTAACAAACGTTTGTTAAATTTAACAAACAATTTCATAAACAATACGGTGGTATAAGTATATAATATGTTTTTGTTTGCTTGTTTTTAAATAAAAATCGAACAAACTTTGTTTGAAATCTAAATTTAAATTGTCCGATTCTTTTGACGATTTTTTAAACAGAAAGTACGATTTTTTTATTTTTTATCAGGAAATTGACGATTTTTTCACAATTTTATCTGGCAGCCCTGATTACGACTAATTGAAATGATAAGAAGGTCACCAAATCCAACCAAAGCTTCTATCCAATTTGTTGACTTGTGTTTATCTTTGGTTTGCATCTAAAAAGAAATTATTAAAAGAGTCAAACACAAGATCAACAAAAACTAAGAAAGGGGTTTCCCCGAAAACCGCAGAAAACAAAATTTAAAAATTACCATCACATAAAAATCAGTGCGACAGAATAACAGAGAGCAAACAATTGAAAAGCAAGGTTTAGAGTTTTTTTTATTTGTATTTTAAGCGCGTAAAAAATTTAATTCTGTTAAAAAGTTTGTGGTAAAAAATTAAAAAAAATTAATAATGTCGGACGATTTCCGTGGCAGTAAAAAATATAAGTATATTTAGTTGTAAATGTTAACTTCCGAATACCAGGCATGAAACTTCCTTCAAACCGACAAGTTCTTGCTGTTTTATTTTATAATATTCGCCAAGGAAAATTAACTATGCAAGAAAGTGCTAATCTAGCTATAAAGGAATGTATGATTTTCTGGGAAAAGCTCGAATACCCACTAAAATATTAAGAAATAGTGTGGAAAAATTAGTTAAATTACATCGAGCTTGGCAAAATTTGCAAAAAAAAAAATTTAAAGAAGAGCACCCAAGTGCACAAAGATAAAGAAAATTTGTTTGTACTTACATTGGACGATATTTTTGACATAGCGCACGCTGATGCCTTAAAGATAATAAAAATCAATGAAGACAAACTTTTTTTTTGCAAAAACAGCGGGAACCTGGTAGACCGGGCTCTTTGACAGGAGTGGATTACAATACAGGGCGAAGAAAAAAAGAACGAAATCGCGGTTATTAGCAGGAAGGAACAGGCAGGTAATTGAAACTAAAACACCAGTCATATCACCAAATTCAAGTTTCTCATCGATTCTTCATCCATCAATTTCGTTGAAAATCACCTAGATCATAGTCAACAGATTTCGGAAGAAAATGTATTGCATTTGCAAAAAAAGGACACAAAGATTTTCTTTCTCGAAACTTGTAGCTGCTATTGATAGATGCCAGTTGAGCATTCGTGACTCCGTGTATATTCTGGAATCAACACGTGTAGCACTTGGGAAGAATAAATAAATCTACCATGCAAAGAAAAAGAGCACAGATGAGAAAAAAACGTGCCGAAAAAATAAAAGCAGATTTTTAAAACAATGTTCCTGAAATGGTCACTATTCATTGGGATGGGAAATTATTGCATGCAAAAAATGTTAAAGAAGAGAGATTTCCAATTGTAATCGCGTATGAAAATAAAGAGAAACTTATTGCAGTACCTAAATTAGATCATGCAAGTGGAAAAGAGCAGACTGCAGCTATATTGAATGCAATAAATGACTGGCATCTCTCCTATAAAGTTCAAATTATGTGCTGTGACACCACAGCCTCTGACACGGGTCGCTTTAATGGTAAATGTGCGCTTCTGGAGCATGCACTAGAAAGAGCACTTATTTGATTTGGGTGAAGACATCATGTGATCGAGTTAGTGTTGAAAACTGTATTTGAAACCAAAATCCCTCAAGTCACGGTTAGCGATGATGTACAGCTCTTTAAAAAGTTGAAAAACAATTGGAACAATATTAATCATAACAATTTTCAAAGTGGTACCTCTATTTCAAACCAGCATTTACAACCATCGCAGATTGAGAAATTGATTAGCTTTTATCTCTCTGAACTCGAAATACCAATTGTGAGAGGTGATTACCGTGAATTTATCGAGCTTTCGATATTATTTTTGAATGGAAACTATAATAAAAAATTTAAAATAAAACCCCCTGGCGCTATGCATCAAGCCCGGTGGATGGCGAGGGCTATTTATGGGATAAAAATGTTGTTGTATTGCGATCACCTTAATTTGACCACAAAAGAAAACGAAGGGTTACAAGAAGTTTCTCTATTCATTGTCACAACTTACGTTAAACCATGGATGCAATGCAACTTAGCCATAAAGGCTCCCTACCAAGATTTGTGTTTTATAAAAGCTGTTAAGAGCTACGAATGTGTTGACTAATCAATTATATATGCTGTTTTTAAAAAAAAATTTTGCCAGCATCTTTATTATTAAAGTGAAGAAGTCGTTATTTTGTCCCTCTTGATGAAATGGTTGATATTGAGACAAAAAAGAATATTGTGGCAATAGAAATAATAATTTAAAATTCTAAGCTATATGTTCATTGAAAGAAGAAATGCGTTCTTCATTGTTTGGTAAGTATTTTCTAATTATTATGTTTTTGTCATGATGTTCATTTCCTTTTTCATTTCGTACATATAAAACACTACCTGACTTTGTTTCAATAAAAAGCAATGACATGTTTTGCCGATTGAAAATAAATTTTCTCACCGAAGACCCATCAACTTGGGAAGACCGTGCACCCTTTTTAGAAGCAAAATCAAAAGTGATTCACTTGAAAGCAGTAAATGGCAACGCTGAAAGAGCTGTTCAGCTCATGCAACAATTCCACGGACTTCCTACAGTTCAAGAAGAACAGAAGGAATATTTATTGCAATGTGTACAGGAGCACAGACAAATATATCCAAATTGTTCAAAAACTACTTTAAAAAAGAAATTTGCTGCACCTTGCACACCGGCTTGCAACACTTCGATTTGCGACGACCAAAAATGGGATAAGATTTCGAAATAACGTTGTCGAAATTTGCTTTTAAACACACCAATTTTGGATAGAGACTTTTAATTTATACGGTGAATTCCTTATTTTCAGTTTTTATATTAATCTTTAGTTCTTATCAGAGTACGGAGAGTGCTCGAATTAAACTCGCTCGCGAGCGAGTCCAATTCGAGCGAGTTTTATTTTCAACATTGAAAAGAATTATTCTTTACTGCTCGCGAGTTTAAAAAATAAAACTCGCGAGCGAGTTTTATTTTTGCGAGTTGAAAAATATTGCTCGCGAAAAGAATTCAAATTTTAAGAGTCAAAAATAAAACTCAACTCGCGAGTCGAGCTAAAAAGAATTGTTCGCGAGTTTTATTTTTGCGTATGAATTTTTTTTAACTAAAAATATATTTTTCCTGTTTATTTGTTTGTATGTGTGGATAAATGTGTGTATGTATGAATATTTCATCGAAACACAACATAGCATTAGCAAATGGATCAGAAGTAAGGTGGGAAAAGGTATTTATTGATACAGCAAATATTACGTTGTGACAAGTATAACTAACCATGAAGAAGAAATAGCAAAGGAAAGGATTCGTTTAAAAGAATGCAATCATGTTATACGTTTCGAAAATATAAAAAAGGCAGTTCATTAATTTCCTATGAATCGTAAACACTTCTATGTACATAAGTCACTAATGAACGCATACATTTTATTACACATCATTCAAAATTTAACATTTATACGTATTGCACATATATTTTAAACCACACTTATCTACCTGTTTATGAGCAGCATTCACTTGTGTGCATTTTTTTAGTATAAACGTTACTTTTACAACCCTTTCCCACACGTCTTGCCAGCCATTTTAACATAAACATTAATATAATAAGTTTTTCAGACCCATTGCACTGACATTTAAACACTCACTAGGGATCAAACAAACATATCAATGATCACATTTTCTATAAATAGTCGTGATTGTTTACTACCTGCTGATGTTTTCTATAAGAATCAACTAATTTGGTTGTCACAAGACAATTATGTGATGGCTTTTGCTACCCTGAAAAACTCTTAATTCATTTATAACACTGGTCTTCAAAAACAAATGTAAGTCTTTAAATAAAAACATATAAAATATAAAGATTTTGAAGCGGTTAATTTAAATCCGTTTGCAGTTTCAAATTTTTTTATGGGCTTGACTAATATTCCGCCCGAAATAAGGGCCGATTTTTATAAAAACACCAACAAATGATTATTAATAATATTTCCTTTAAGTCAAACGAATAACATTTTTTATATTTTCCACTGTTTCGGACATTTTCAGAAATTAGTGGCGATAAACTTTTTTTTTCAAGCAAAATTAGTACTATTTTTTGTTTTCAAAAATTTGTTAACAAATTTAGAACAATTTTTTTTATTATTTATCAGAAGCCAGATATATTGCGAATAAAATGAGCCATAAACCATGAAAATCGATTGACAAATGTTTATTTTATTTATAACTATTAAAGGCAGCTATTATGAAAATAATATGTTACCAATCTCAAACACTTTTATTTAAGTCATTTAAGAACGCATACATTTTATTACACATCATTAAACATTTTGCAGGTTTACATATTTTTAAACAAGAAAACATTTATACATACAAACACACATACATTCTTATCAACATGGTAATGCCCAGCATTCATATGTGTGCATATGTTTTTATAACCCCTTCCTACACATTTGCCTGCCCTTCGTTTCTAAAAATTCATATGTATGTATATTTTTACTTCGCACAAGCAAACATTAATTTTTTTAAACGAGTTGCTCGATTTCAACTCGTATGCGCTCGATTTCTGCTCGCATAAAATTTGTACTTACGAGTTGAAAAATAAAACTCGTAAGCACAAATTTTAAAACGAGTTGTTATCTGCTTACGAGTCGAGCACAAAAATCTTATGACTCGTAAAAAATTTGTGCTCGCGAGTTTAAAAATAAAACTCGCGAGCACAAATTTTAAAATGAGAGAGTTGACTCGAATTGTGCTCGCGAGTAGAATTTTTTCCTACCCTGGTTCTTATTATTAATTTTTTTTAATATTATTTTAATGTAAGCTTGTTTTCATGAATAAATTAAAAACATGTTAATATAAAAAAAAAAAAAAATTTGTTTATCTAAAAATAAAAATCAATACAATTTGCATAGGAAATCTTAATTCGGTTTGCGTCGCATTTATCCGGATCCAATCATCGACACAATGCGGGATGGCGTTTGCTAAAAACAAACTAAGTTTTTAAATGCAAAAACAATACGACCATAGAAAAAACGCATATTCCGCTCTTTAAGGCCCCGTCGCTTAGGGAAGGCGTGGTCATAGGGGCGTAAAATTACACATGATTTATATTCAAGTCTTTTAGAAAAAAATAGCGGGTACCGTCTCAACATTTCCAACATTGAAAAATAAGGGACACTCTAATGTCCATGTGTATAATTTGTAAAATTTCTAATTTGTGTAAACAAACGAAGAAGAATAAATACTTTTGTATTTTTTTTATCGATTATGGTTATTATAATGTTGGTTATTTTTTACAATACATCGCCAAATGACAAAATTTGTACAGCATTTTGCACTTTCCTATTTAATATGCGACCAATAAAATAATTAAAATAAAACAAATAAAATTAAACGAGTTTTTTTAATTTGATGTCATTAATTTTATTCGAAATATTTTTCCAATGAAATTTTTAATGTTCATGTCGTCTATAATTTCATCAATTAAGTTGTACAAAAAATACATAAAAAATTAGCACAAAAATTTGATTAGTTTTAAATTTAAAAAAAAACTGCACCAGATAAAAAATTTATTTAAAGACAAATTAAATTAACGAAACCGAAAATGCAATGAAATTAATAGTGTTTTCTTTTCTACAAAAAAATTTTACATTTTATTATAAAAAAAATGCAATTTGTTGTCCGTTTCTTAAAAATGTTGTGATCTCTAAAACGATAGCATGTTTTATTCTAAAAAATTCAAATTTAACAATGGCATAAGGCATTGCACTTTTCGCCCCATATAAATCGACAGTGTTGATTAGGCTGACCGATAAATCAAACGTTGGATTTCTTTAGGTCTCAATCCCCAATTTGGTGGGTATTGATAAAAAACGACACCAATAAATTTTTTTGAAAAATCGGCGAGGGCTAAGCCGTCCCTTACCACCAAAGTTTGAGAAAAATTATATTCTTACATTAAATCCGACTTTTATGTTTCATAACTTAGAAATTATTAAGTTTATATAACAAGTTAACAAGTTTTTCCTTAATCTTTTATTAAACAAAATACACTAAAAAATATCGACTACATGCCTTTTCTCTTGAAGAGAAAAGGACTGTATTCAACTGCATTCTTTAGTTGAGGGCAAATCGTTGACTAAATCGCTTTTGTGATTAAAAGCCTTATTTACATATATTTATTATGAAGATTATAACTGAATTCGAATGTAAGCAACTTCTGTGGATATAGAACAAAATAAAATTATATTTGCTACACCGACATCAGACTACTGGTCTTGCAACAGAGTTGCATACTGTGTAAAAAATAGTTAAAATAATAACAATAAGATATTTCTTCCATGATACCAAAGACAAAAACTATTTTTTTTTAAGTGGAGAGTTGGTGGCAAAAATAAAACGATTTTCCTACTTTTATGTGGCTTCGAATATTAAAAAGAACTTAATATATTTTGTTGATGTGACTATAAGGTAGGGAAGTCACGATTATAAAATATCAAAATATAATAACAAAATAAAATATCACCGATATCGTTACTGAAATGCATATTGAATTGGAATTCAAGTTAAAATTAACCAAACTCAAGTACCGTATTGTTTTTTATACAAAATTACAGAGCAAGAGATTATTAATATTTAAAATATAATAAGATTTCAAAAATAAAGTATTAAATTCGAATTCCCAAAAAATTTTACATAAATAACAGCGAAAGAAATTAATAATTAATATTATAAATTTACACTTATAAGATTTGTTAAAAAAAAAACAAGGTATTCCCAACTCTTGCGGAGACGATTTCGCAAGTCCGTTTGTACCAGACCTGCAGTGGAAAATAGTCTCTCAGATGCGACAGAACTAATTTGAAAACTTAAGAATATCCGCGCCATTTTCTTTAAGTTTTGATATCACATGTCATGTTGGACATAAAAAAGATGAACAGCGTCTCTAGAAATAATAGTAGATCTAAGTTATCTTTCGATTTCTTCTTTAGCAGAATCACAGCTAAGGATGAAAGGAGGCTAATCCTCTACGGATTCTCTTATAATTTTTTCACAATCGCTCCGAAGGCCAGTTCTTTTAGACTTTGCAGAACTTGTACCATTTTTAGAAGTGAACCTATTTTCAACACTTTCGGAATGTAGAGACATGGTAAGTAGCTCAATAAGAAATTTGAGTCGATTGTGTTTGAAATATTCGAGCATTGTATCGAGGATCATTAATTGTAGATAAACAATAGGCTAAAGCCTCAAATATTTTATTTATAGCTAATGCTATAAATTTAGGGACTCTGCACTATTCTCCATCTCCGTTAGTTCACTTATTATCAGTGTTACAAAATTTAAAACTGCACATGGAATTACACCTGATATTGAATTGACGTTTAGTTATAAAAAGAACTAATTAGAAGGTATTTACAGAAACATTTTTAATGGTGTCCCCTTGGTGACCCCATATGCAACCATGTTCCTATTAAAACAAAATTATGTTATGAGGTTAATACTGATAATGAAAGAATTACTAACGCCGAATATTATCTAGGTAACTACATCTATCAGAGATTTTTTCGTCTTAAAGTGATTTATATGATGTACGTTTTATCAATGCTTACCAATATTTATAAGTCAGTTATGGCATTACAAACTATATTCGTGAGTGATATTTGTATGAGAGCCGTGGTCAAATATGGACTGATTCCAAAATTAATTTCATAAGATAATTTAGGTTGAAATAAAATATATTTGGACCAAAGTTCTTCAAATACGAACATAATAAAATGGTTAATGGGCACAAACCCTTTATTAGGAAAAGATTTCGTGTGGGGGATATGTGAAATTATGGACCGATTCTCAAAATTTAAAGAAAAAAATTATGAACCAAATTTCATTAAATTATCTTAACAATTGCGACCTGTACTTTGTGAAGAATGTCTACATGGACAGACAACCAGCCAGCAGGAGGGACGTCTCAGAGGCTGATTCTAAGTCGATCGGTATACTCGAACAAATATTTGTTTGCATTTCATACAAAAAATTAAATCATTATACCCTTGTTACTTAAATAAGATTAATATTAGTCATACTATTGAGATTCGTACAGTAGTTCAAAATAATTTAACAAAAATAACATTAAAAACCTCAAATAAATTAATAAGTTCTACTTCCATTCATCTCGGGAAGGGGCGACATTTTCGTGTTCATCCTTGGTATACTTTATTTAGTAAATAAAATTCCTGTTATGGTTTCAGATGACAGTCTGTTTCTCGTATCAGTTTAACAAATATAAAGGGCGCTAAATATTTCTCAACTTTATACTATTTGTTTTAAAGCGAAAGAATTTCAAATTATACCTGATCTACACCTCAAAGAAATCACGTGCGCTCTACCCAATAGAGTAAAAGTTATACCAAAATCGGCTAATTACCCACAAAGTGGCAACACTGTTTCTATATATATAAAAATGAAATTATGTGTGTTTGTATGTTTGTATGTTTGTCGCTTTATAGACTCCGAAACTACTGAACCGAAATTTTTCCTGAAATTTTTACAGTAACATCACGTGAGCCCTAAAAATAAAATAGGCTACTTATTTTTTCGATAGGGGCAGGGGAATTGGTACCGCCCATAGGATGCCAATATTAATTATCGAATATCTTAAGAGCCGCTGCACGCATTTTGCTGAACTTTTTGCAGTAGGATCTTCTAAGCCCCAAAATTTAAATAAAATAGTAGCGGGGGAAGTGGTTCCCCCCATAGGACGCCAATGTTTAATATAGCATATCTTAAGAACTGTTATAGTGAGAATGTTCAAACTTTGTAGAAGTCACTCTTATGGTATACTACTCTATTGAGAATAAAAATAAAGCGGTAGGCGCAGGGGGGAAATACCTCCCATAGGATGCATATATTAAATATCGCTCAACTGAAGAACTATAAAAGGGACAGTCTTCAAACTTGGTTAAAGCTACTATTATGGTAAAATATAAATTTCAATATAAAAATGGGCGGGGTTGACAGGGGAGGAGCAGTACCCCTCATAGATAGAAATATAATTAAGAGCCGCTACACGCATTTTTTTGAACTTTTGGTAGTAGGATCTTCATAGCCCCCAAATTGAAATATAATAGCAGCGGGGGAAGTGGTACCCACCATAGGACGCCAATGGTTAATATCGCATATCTTAAGAACTTTTATAGTGAGAATGTTCAAACTTTGCAGAAGTCTCTCTTATGGTATACTATACTTTTGAAAATAAAAATAAAGCGGGTAGGCGCAAGGGGGGAAATACCTTCCATAGGATGCATAAATTAAGTATCGCTCAACAGAAGAACTATTAAAGGAAGAGTCTTCAAACGTGGTTACAGCAACTACTATGGTAAACTATTAATTTCAATATAGAAATGGGCGGGGTAGACAGAGGAGGAGCAGTACCCCTCATATAAAGAAATATTAAATACCATATATCTGAACATAAAAGTTATCAACCTTTACAGGACAACTTTCAAAACAAAAAAAAAAAAAGGGGGTAGGTGCAGGGGGAGCAAAAATAAATAAATTACACATTAAAAAAATACTGCAATTTTTTTCTTATTTATTTTTTTTACCAGTGTAGCGAAGCGCACCGGGTTAAGCTAGTATTATATAAAAATTTAAAATTTCATTATTCTGTGTTGATTTTATGCTCTGCTTTTTAATGTGTTATATATCTTAGTAACTATGCAAAACATAAGCATAGAAACTAAATTGTTAGTTCAAAAATGCTCCAAAAAAATATAAAAAGTATTGTCGTATCGACATCAAAATATCGTCAATAGCGATTAATCGGAATATCTGATGTATCACCGATATTTCGGTATTGTGTACTTCCATCCTCTACTTTTCTCTTTGCTAGCCGCTGATAAATTGAATATATGACAAACTTAAACGAACTTTCTAATAAATTTGCTTATAGCGGCAGAAAATATAGATAACATGGTCTATATCGCTAACGTGAATACAAACGGTATTGACTATAAACGAAAAGTATTGTATAGTTTCTCTAATTTAATTATGCAGTGTTGTTTGGCTCTAGTTGGGATTCTAGCTTTCTCTTAGAATATTGAAGGTTCGCACTTTGTCGTACGTTAAGTTTAAACACACGTAAATTAAAAAATGAAACCTTTAGCACTTCTCAGTTGGATTCTAATTAATTTCCACCTAAGCTTGTAGAAAAATTGCCTACTAACTGTCGTGTCCTGACCAAATCGCAAAACTCCAGATTTATTTTATGGTGTTCTGAAACTCTTGCGTTTTGCTTCCGATATGTCGTAGTTCTTTAAAAATATTTCAGTTCCCTTATGCACACTTCGGCAATTTCAAGTCCCCAAACTTCAAACTCTTCAAACAGAACACCTTTTATACGAAATCGGAATCGCAAATTTTAAGCGAGTTGCGATTGCTAGAACTTGAACGTTAGTATGTTTTTTTCGCGTATTATCTTTGAGCACATTTTTAAATATTCACCTTGAATTATTAATTTCAACTGATATGCTTGCAGCGTTATAATAAATTGTTAGTCAAATATATTACAAATGAACTAAAAACAATGCAAAAATCAAATATGGACCGTTAGTTCAAATGTAAAGTGGGTAATATCCAAGCTTAAAAATGTATGTTTGTGTGCATTTTTCCGAAAAATAGTCACACGACGTATGCGTTTGACTTTTTTTTTTGTAACAAGCGCACAGGATACTTCGGTTTATATATGGGGCTGTTTTCATATGGGCAACGATTTCCTCAAAGAGCAAAAAAGCTACGCGAATCTGGCGAAAATCCGGAATAGTTTGCAAAAATATCGAAAATTTTTAAAAATAAAAAGCCATAAATTTGATTAAAACTCCCTAACAGTATAAGGAATGGCAAAAATTTCTAAATTAGCAGAAATAAGCAAAAATTTCATAATTTTTTTAAAAATCTATAAAGACGTAAACCATCAGAAAACTTACAGAAAAAAGTCGCTTCTATCGCGAGCATGGCTAAAATTTGCAAAAAATTGCAAATATGTCGGAAAATAAGCGTTTAAAAATTAGCTGTATGATGAAGAGCAAACTATTTGTCAGGTGTTAAAAACAGGGCATTCTAGTTTTTCCTAACTTGGTTTCGTTCTCGTCAAATAAAAAATAGCATTATTACAGGGTGGACAAGTAACATTATACATGCACCTTTTCAGAAAACACCATAATATATTTTCATATGTACATATGTACATAAATACATCCATGCATTCATACATATTCGGACATAAATGAGAGATTGTTTGGCAAATTTACTTAAATATTTCTTGCATTGTACACAAGAATTTCGTTGAATGTGGCATCGTTTTCTGCGTATTTTGTGGAAAATTCAAAGAGCATTTTCCAAATAAACCATATTCTAAAAGTAAAACGGATTGTTCACGAGAAAATGTTTATAATTTTGAAGAAGTTTTTTAATGTTCTTCTTTTTGATTAAGTGTGCACTTGTTTTTGCTCTTATAAATTATTTTTATCGATTGCAAAAGGATGCTCTGTATTTTCAAAGATGTCTTTGGGAACTCCTAACCGCTTAGAGATAGCAAAAAACAAATATTGATTGCTGAGACTACCTTGATTGACTTAGATGATGATATTATTTTGTTAGAGCCGGCATTAACTGCCTTCGTCCCCTACGATCATTTGTAAGGTTACATAGAATTTGAAGACCCACCGCTGCCTGTTCCAGAAATACCGGTACATATTCAAGCAAGTGGACGCTTCGTTCAATTGATAATCAATCTTTCTCGGCGAGTAGTAGATATCAATCATTAATAAGTCAGCTTTCCAAGTTGTATTAAGCAAAATTAACATATATTTTTCTTCTTCTGTGGTTTCGTTTTTTTATATTTTTTAAAAATAGATCAGTAAAAAGGTAGAAAGATAACTCTAAAAAGAAGTATCGGGGAAAATTAATTTTGGTAATTACATAATTTCGTCAACAACTATCCGTACACTCCCATGGACGAAATTTGTAAAATAAAATAAATGGGTGGGAATGAATAAAATCCACACATTTAAGAGAAAATTATTGACGAATACCAAAATGGCGTAGAGTAACTTCGGGTATTGTGGAACCTCTTTTTTCGTTTTGGCAATCTTCAAAAACGTATAAGCAATTTCTTCATCGCACTAGTTGGAATGTGTTTCTAAATCGGTTGCCTAAATAAGTTAACCACAAAGATTATATTTTCTTAATACTAAAAAAGTTACAAATGAAAAATCTGAGGTACCTCAAAAGCAGTGATTTGAAAAATTGTGGAACCCCCCTGGTGGGTAATATGGAATACTATTACATTTGATCAGAAACTAAATACAAACAAATTCAATTTAGCACAAAGTTTTTTATTTTAATTTATTAAAAACATAAGACTTTCTTTCTTTCATAGTTTGTAGTTTAAAAATAAAAATCCATTAAAGATAATTCCTCAGCCTTCGTGGCTATTACGTTCCCCATTACCAGCCTTCACTTATTCCACCTTAGCCGATTGTTAAATCTTTCAAAACAAATCTTATAAATATTATAAAACTTTTTAAATTGCCAAACTTACCAATTAAAAGTATATTTAGTTAACAATTTGTAAGCCTTATAAAAAACAAATAAAATATCAATATTTAGAGCATAATAATTGTTTGAATATGCGCACAAAAAAGTCGACAACACATGTTTTCACTTACCGACCGACAAAAAATTAAAAGCGCGACCATTTGCATAGCCAGAGCCGTAATGTTAATATTTTTCTGCTATCTGTGTTAACATGGGAGCGTTTCTTAATAACATTTGGCTTAGGAAATAAAGGCGAGTTCCATTTTACCCGCCTTTTCCACAATACACGAAGTTATCCCAAAAAAGAAATATCGGGAAAGTATTATGCCTCAAGTTTCAGATAGTGCAAACATCAATTCAGAGCGAATAGGTGGAAAAAACCTTAGACTACGCCAAAAGATGATCGGAAAATTAAAAGAATTATGCAATAATTTCCTCTTATAGTGTGGAAAGAAATAAAAAGTTCGCTTAATCTTGATATCTCTACGCCAACAATCATACGTAATGCCATAGAAGGCGGACAATGAGCTTACAAAACTATTAAAAAAAATACCGATGAATCTAAATTTTTATTTTCACGGTTCGGATGGCAAGTGTCTGGTGCACAGAAAAAAAAGTCAAAGTCTTAATCCTAGATATACAAAAAATTCTTTTAAATATGGACGATTTAAAAATCGATAGAATCGTGAGATCAAAAGACTACAAAAACTTATTGCCGAATGTAATATTCCCATACGCATCTTGGTAAATGCCACTTGATTGGGTCTTTCAACACGATAACGACACCAAGCACACTTCTAGGGTGGTTAAACTATGGATACCAGATAAAAAATTTTGGGTTCTTGGGCTCTTGCCTGCCCAGTCACCTGACCTAAATTCTATAAAGAGCCTTTGGGAAATAGTGAAAAATAAAATTTGTAACAACATTTTTAAAAAATCCGAGGATATTTTTTTTTGACCTAGAAGAGCACTGGAATAACATTCCAATAAATATAATTGGCCATGTAATTCAGTCTATGCTATGACAAGGCGATGTGGGACGAAAAGGTAACGCTGTTAATTACTAACAAAAATTTTAGAATTTGTTTTATGTTGAGTTGTATAATTGTATAAATTGTAAATGTTTTGAACATAGTAAAACGCGTGATGTGACGTCATTTTATGAATTACTAACGAATCGTTGTCGATTAGAAATTTTTGTTTAACAATCCTTTAATATTAGATAATAAAGAACATTTCAGTAATAATTTTTTTGTATATAGTTCTTATATTTTTATTTTTTGTTTTTATTGAAATTTTGTCATTAAATTAATGGTTTTTATTAAACATGGGCAATCTCTGAGATTTGTTGACCCCTACTGCACAGTTTATTCTCACACCATAATAGTGAAGAGGGTATTATGCGTTTGTGTATAGACCTTTATATAACCTTTTAGTATACCGATTGACTCAGAATCACTTTTTGAGTTGATATAGGTATGCCCGTCCGGCTGACAGGCTGTATATGACAAGCTTATGCGCAAAGTACAGGTCCAAATTTTGGAGATAACTGGATGAAATTTTGTACAAAGTTTCTAATTGCTAAAAGGGTCAAGCCCACTGAGAATCGGTTCTTAATTTTTAAATATCCCCCATACAAGTTTTTATCCGGAATAGAGGCGTTGTGACCATATTATCTTATTATGTTGGTGTTAAGATTAAATTTGGTCCAAACTGATTTTTACTGGAATCGGCTCATTTTTGACCATAGCCCGCATACAATAACTACTCCCGAAAGTAGCTTCAAATGTCATAACTTGCATATGAGTTAATCTTGGTATTGATATTAAAGTTGGCGACAATAACTTTTACGATAGCTCGTATGCATTGTAAAATGTTGTATTCTCAGGTCAAGAATTGACCATTGGTCGCATATAATCATTAGAACGAGGTCAATCACTTAAAGGCAAACAAATCTGATATAAACGAAGATATATCTTTTTCATTATTTATTTATTGAATCTTCATATATTAAAAATGAACTAATAATATAAATGAAGATATAAATCTGATATAGATGAAGAAGATATTGATTCATACTAATGATCACAAAGAACCTTTACATAAATCTGATTCTCATTACATTAATTTATTCAGCCGGGGCCATGATTGCCTAAAGGTCCCAACTAGGGAACCTTTTGAAGAAAAGATTTTCTTCGACTTATGAAAAAAAAAAAAAAAATTGAATCGGAATTTTAAACACTATCAAAATGTGTGTGTGTTTTTTATGACATTTCACATAAGGCCTATTTACATTCTCGTCCATTTGATATTGCCAATTTATGCAATTGAAAAAATTTTCAATCAATTGTGAATGACCTCTTTGGTTTATTTTACAATGATTGTTGCATAAAACGAAATTCACAGCTGACTGATAATTGATTCACTGAGTGGCAACTGTAGGTTTATAATTATGTGTTGCATACATCAAGTAAATATAAACTATTGGTATTAATAAAAGAGTAGCAAGTATATTCCGGTATATTCTGTTCGTGTAAAATTAAAATATAATATACCATTTTGCAAATGCTTCGGTTCATAACCATTTGCACATGATTGTTAAAAGAGCTATTGTCTTATAATCGTTTTTATTTAATTCTATTTAAATTAAGCATTTTTCTAAATAATTATATTTGTAAAAAAGTGTAGTTCAAAGTCAATTATTACTTAAATGCAACATAAATTAGATATGTTAATTTAAATCAAATAAGTTAGACTTTAATGGAATTCAAAACAAAAACTTGTCCATTGTGAATCTAGAATTAATTTTATTTATATATAAAAAAAAAAGAAAAAATTCCAATTTTTCAATCTTATCCCCAATCCACTACATTTACTCTTTGACTGGGCTTTTCGAAACTTCTTTTAAACTAAATTTAACTTTTATCTTTTCTTGAGTTATAAACGTAGTAACTAACGCCACATTTTTTTAAATATATATATATATAGGAGATTAATCACATCAATTTATTTTGAGTAATTTTCAATGGTGCCGCCTATCGGCTTCGAGTCATTTTCAGTGGCGCCACCTGTCTGAAATTGGTCATATCAACTTATAAACCTTCGCCGGCTCATGCTCAACAACTTTGCTGAAGATCATAGCATCGTCAAATGCAGAGTTTACGATTTAATTCATACTGAGTAATTTTCAATGGCGCCACCTATTTTAGATCATTCCGAATTGGTACGAATCATCGAAATCGGTCCAGCCGTTCTTTAGTTATAAACGTAGTAACTAACGCCACTTTCTTTTATATATATAGATTCGACCATCCATTATATTATTTTTCATTTCTATTTATTTAAGCTTATGGTCTATTTTTTATTTTATAAAAAATTAATCTTTATTTTTCTTTTGAATTTTCGTAACTCCGTTGCGTTACGTCTTCAGGATTGAAAATTAAAAAAAAAAAAAAAAAATTTTCACGAAAATTCATAAATTAATTTTGATGCTATCAAACATAAGTCATATCGGTTAAAAGTTTCAAGTAGATTTACTGCCAATTTCACGATGTCGAAAGAACGCTTTTGTTTTTGTTTCATATGTATTTGTGCGAAAAAGTACATATGAAACAAAAACAAATTTTTGAGAATTTGTTTTTGTTTTACATGCAGTTTTGCGAAAGAAAGCGTTCGTTCGCATTTAGTGAAATAGGCAGTTATAGTTTGGTTTAGTACAATGTTTGTATAAATATGTATGTATACTAAATTTATTTTTAAAACTAAATTTTATTCATATCACTTTATGTAAATACATGCCTTTTAGGAGAGATTTATGAGAAACTACATATTTCAGCAAAAAATTTACTAAATTTCTAAATGAAAAAAGAAATTGTTTTATTAGTCTTATTCTATCGTTTTTTGTCTGTTTCCTTAAGACAAACGAAACAATTACGAAATACTTGAACTTTTTATTGTACATACACACTTATTCAACTAGCATACTCACAGATACTACATGTATCCATACATATTTACTCTCATTGGTTTTTTTAAGTTATTCTTTAAAATTAATTTATGTATGGATGTACTCGTAGATGACTTTATGTCACAGCCAAAGATTTGTTTATAGCCTTCACCGAAGTTTAACGGGTATGCAGTAGGGAGATCGATTATTCGACTTTTTTCAATAACCGGTTTTCGAATATTACGAATAGTTGCTATTTTAAAAAACCCGGTTTTCGGTTAAGCAATTTTTAAATAACCGGTTAACCGGTTTTAATTCGAATACTTAAAAACACAAAAATCTAATAAGTTTTTAAAATAAAAAGTTAATTTGAATAAAAAAAAAAAGGAAAGGAACCAACAAAATACATAAATATGACTAAGATCAGACCTAACAAATATTTTACGATAAAATCCAAGAAAAGTGGGACCAGTAAATTGGTCAAACTTTAGCTAAATTTTGAAAATTTTTTTATTGATTTACTAAACTTTATTTGTAAGAAGATATTTGTATAATGTAATTTAGAAACGGTTGAATGATCTAGACGAACGTTTTTCAAAAGCAAATAAATTATAGGAATTTTATAAAGTTATTATTTGAAATATTCTCTTATATTTATTTTAAATGAATTCTAATTTGTTGGTGGTTAAGCTATCTATATAAATCAACCATATTTTTTAAAAGTTGCAAACAAAACCTCTTAGCCAGGATTATCTATTTCAAATTATTTTGTTTCAGCATTATAGAAACGAATAGTGAACTGAACATTTTTTTGTGGAAAATATTTGTCAATTCGTCGACTACAATTTAAAACATTCCATGACATTGTTTGATTTCTTCAATTTTGCTATTTAGTTCTTGGTGTTTTAATAAATAAAACTGGTAGATATTTTCCCATATCGTTGATTCTGCCGTAATGTTGTAGTTTTCAGCATGAAGAGATGCTAGAGGTACTTAAGAGTTTTAAGTGCCTTATGGGGCATTTCGACCTCGGCAATACAACGGGCTATAATTCATTTTTTGCAGCGTATTTTAGTAACGTATTATTTGTCGTCTTCTTGGAACTACTTCGAACGGAGTTTCATTTGGATCACATTAATGTCAAGCATGTATACTAATTAAAGGTGATTAATAAGTCGTGACATGGAAGAACCCTTGTAACTTATCATTTTAGGGCACTTCAAGCACATAACTTTGTCTTTTTTATCGCATTCGAAAAATATCTAGAGATATCATTAATATAAAAATATATTTAATATTTAGAATACTCTTGCACAAATTACTATTTACTTTTTAACTGAACACGTTTTTGTAGTATTTTGAATAGTTTCTGGTTTTTTTCTACAAGAACACACGCTTTTATAAGCAATTTGTATTTACAATATTCATAATGTTTTTTGACCTTTGTTACATTTTGTTTTGACATTCTTCATAAAAAGTTAAAGTATAGCCAATATTCAATTAGAAAATACTTAAATTACGGGTACATCTACAACAAGAGTAAGGAAAGTGTATATAAATTACACATTACTAAAATAACCGGTTAACTATACCAAAATAACCGGTTTATTCGATATTCGAAAAATGGACATTTTAAAATAACCGACTTGGGCAAAGCTAAAATAACCGGTTAAAACCGGTCGAATAATAACCATTCGATCACCCTAGTATGCAGTGAACTCGCGATAATGAGAACAAACAAAAACCATTATCGAATTTGTTCACACTTTCGATTGTGAAAATGTGTACTGCCATACTGTGTTTTTTTTTTTTTTGCTTAAAAAAGTCTAGAAAGATTTGAAGCTCTTGATATTTGTAACATGGGATATAATGAATTGCAAGCTTAACGATTTTTTATTTCAAATTCACTTTTTATATTAAATATTTACTTAAAAAAAATAATTAACTAAAATGAGTACAAATAATATAATAATTACAGTAGGTAAATAAATATTTTAGGTAAGGAAATACTCGGTTATAATTTTTAGAATTTTTTTTGTTCTAATAACTTTTCAATTGCTGCATTCCTTAATTAATTCAGAAGTTTTATATCTGTCTGGTGGATTAATTCATACTCAGCCCACTGTAGTGCTTCATTGAAAATTTCGACAGCTTCCTTTGGTTTTATTTTGGGTCTCTTCGATTACACATTCATCAACAGCGGATATTTCGTCTAAGTATATTCATTAAATAGCGTTATATTTTCGCATGGGTTATTATTCCATTGCTGGATGTTTGTCGCAGTGCATACCTCCTATGATAAAGACATTTACTTTAAATAGTACGTACCTGTGGTGACAGTGTCTGAAAAATATCGGCTACATTTTCTTCCAAAACTCTAATCTACGATTGCCATTTATCTCTTAAAACACTTAGAGGGACATTAAATTCAGGGTCTTTATCACCATTAACGATATCCAGAATACCTTTTTAGTATTTAGCCAAGGTTTCATTTCCCACTCGACCCCAGGCTGCTTCTAAAAGATTAATTGCTCTTTTCAATGTTAGTTGTTTCATTGCTTCCAGCCAACTCAGCTTCTTCGCGTTGACAAAAGACTGTTTCTATAATAGAGTTTTCTGATTCTAAAAGCATTCTGATCCATTACAGGAGTTACGTTTGGTGGCATGAACATCGCTTGTATGCAACTATTCTCGGATATGAGCTCTGATTCAGGTGGATAGGATGGAGCATTATCTAATAACAATAAAGCTTTTAATGGCATTCTCATTTTCGTCAAAAAATCTGTAGCCTGAATGAGAAAAATAATATGTCAACCTGAATACATAACAACATTGGAGTTTACTTAGCTCGGGAACAAAAATTGAAGAATTCATCCAAGCAGATTTTGAGTTTTTGTAGTGAATTTGACGGATGAAATTATTAAGCTGCGAGGATTTTTAGACTTCCCTATAAAAAGAAGTTTGGTTTTATGGGGTTCAGCCTCTCCATCTCCGCACCTGGTGCAATTTTTCTAATGACGTTACGTACGACTTTTGAGGAAGAAGTTTTAAAAATAAGCCTGACTCATCTCCATTGTAACGCTAATCATTTGATAAGCCGAGTTCATCTATCTTTGCTATGAGCTTCAAGGTTAAAGGGTCCTCCAGCTGGGGTTTTGCTGAAAACTTTTCACCGCTGATTTGTAAAAGTCGGACCCCGTATCTCTGTTTAAATTTTGAAACCCCTCCCATCGCTGGCGTTGAAGTCGTGTCCATTAAATAAGAAAGTAGTCGTTTCGATTTTTCTTTCAGCAGCAATCCACTTATCGGAGGGTTTTTATTTCCCCCTATAGTCACATGTAATCATACTTGAATACCCTAAATATTACCTTCTTATTTATTTCTTGTTTTATAATTTAACTTTATTTTAATATCTATTGAACCTTCCTTTAATTTAATAATTATCAGATATTTTGTTTTACATATAATTATCATATTTTCCTTATTCTTAATCATAATATTTTTATTAGGCTTACATTATCAATAATAGTTTTAACCGTTGTTTTCAAGAGTATAAATATGTTAACCAATGTAGATTTAAAGTCACTTATTACTTAAAACTTGAAATGTAAAGTCGTAAATAAATAAAAAAATTGTTTTGTTGAAAAAATATTGTTTTGGTACTTTTATTAATTAACTCTATGGGAAAGTGAGCTGCTACTCTTAACACCAAACTTGTAACGTGATAACTAACACTTCATATGACTTTAACATGGCGATGTCCTAGGAGGGGATTAATTGGCACCTATATGATACTTTGTAACAGGTCACGGACATAACATAAGGGGAAACATTAAATTTTGGTTAATATAATGCTTGCCGCAGAAAATATGACAAAAATTTCATAATTTTTCAATGAATTTAAAAGGAATTATATAAAAATCATTTTCATTTTTGGTAACCAGTTTTATAATAACCAAAACAGAACACTATCGTTTGCCTTCACTATGTGACCAATCACAAAGAGCCAAAAATATATCAGTTTGCCACCTCCTAGAACAACACCATGTTAATATGATCTTTCCCTTTTATATTAAGCCACTACAAGCAGAAGATCCAGTCAAATGACTAGTTTTATGTCAATTACCTTTCCTCTGAACTAACTACACTTTGAAAGCATTATCACCAGTTAAGTGATATGTCTCGTTTTCATCTATTCTAATTCGATCCTTTTTATTATAATATTGTGTTCACTTGTCACGTGATACGTGCTTTCCGACCAATAGATACAAATTTCTCGCAGGGTCATGTTAACAAACCACTTGTATAGAGATTTTTTACATCATTGGAAGCTCTGAAGAACGCAGCGTGTTACGTTGCCCAGATACATAATATACAGTGTTGCCACTTTGTGGGCAATTACCCGAATTTGGTGTAATTTTTACTCTCTTGGGTAGATCGTGTATAATTTCTTTTAAGTATAGATCATTTATAAATTGGAATTCTTTCATTTTAAAGAAATTAATATAAGGATTAGATTTTAGTGATTAATTTTATACCATTATTTATACCAGCGACCAAAGTCACTGTTTATTAAAAAAGAACGATTTCCATAGTTTATCAAGCAAAAGATTATTATAAATTGTCGCCAGATGTACAATTCGATTTCGACAAATATGAGCTTTATAGTCATTACGAACCCGAAATTTATTGGAAAAAAAGGTATTTATACTAACAAAAACCACTGGAGAAGGATATCTTTCAAATATTACACCAAGTAATGAATTTTATGTTTGCTTTAAAATTAAAAATGCTTTAGTCGAGCAATATTTGCCACCCTTAACATTTGTTAAAGTTATTTGAGAAACAGACTGTCATCTGAAACGATTACAGGAACTTTATTTATTAAATAACGAATAGAAAGGAACGGCAATGAAAATTTTGAACCTTTTCTAGATATATGGAAGATAAACTTACTATTATAAGTATTTATTTAATTTTAATATAATTTATTTTTAATATTATTTTTGGTAAATTATTTTGAATTACACTATGAATCTTAATAGTATGACTAATTTTCATCGTACTTAAGAGAAATGTATATTAAGAGTTTGTGCTGATGTGTGAAACATATACAAATATTTGTTGTAGTACACCGATCGACTTAGAATCAGTATCGTCCGTCCTGCTGGCGGGTTACGTATCGAACAAATTGTAGATTTCCCAACATTATATCCAAATATTATTATCCAAAAGAGACAGAATTTCAAATTTTTTATTGATGGCTAAAAACGTTCGGTTATTCTTCGGCATATTTGTAAATATACAGAAATTTACGAAAAAATATTAAGTTCAAGTGATTTTTGTGCGTAACGAAAGAAAACTGACCTTCATACACAAAACTCAAAGTAAGTATGAATGTACACATTGTTTTCATTTTTTATTCAGTCAGTGATTCCCAAAATTAGGAAATAAACAAAAATCGCCAAAAAAATTTATTCACCATTTAGAGCCATTAAACTTTATTCACTGTTTAGAGCGTTAATATAAAAAACTAGATTAACCCAGTGCGCTTCCTTACCCTCATTAAAATAATATATGTAATTTTTTCAATACAGATCTCGTGCATTGTTTATGAAGTTATTATTTGTACGAAGTTTGAATACTCTTACTGTTACCATTCACCAGTTGCACAGAAATAAATATGGTATTTGTATGGAAGTTGTCCCGACTATGTCTACAATATGGCAGTGGGAATTTTACAGATATTGTTCAATTGTAACCAAGCTTTTTGTTTTAAATTTTTAAATTGTAGATGTGGCCATTCTCTAGATATACAGAAAACTAGTTTAATCCCCGCCCACTAGCCCAATACCGCTCATTTTTTACAGATGCTTTCTGTATACCCAGTAAAAAAAGTTTGTGTTTTTTTGAAACACTTAAGAGAAAAAGCGCATTATCGAGCGCTCCAATAAAAGAGCTCTTATACAGCAGTAAATGATAACCAATAAAATATACAAAAAAGCTGCTATTTAAGTGTTGACAACGAAGAAGGCTTTAAAGCGAAAAAAATATAAATATAATGGTTTTCGAAAATGCTTGAAAAAGGCATTTAAACTATTAAAATTAAATCATTAATCAATATGTCAATATAGTTAGCCCTTAAAAAAGCACTTTATGAGTGCTTTATATGCATGTTTTATTATGTTAAAAGAAGCACTTATTTTCAGCAGAAAACCGAGCACACACCATACATACCGACATACCATCAGCAGGTTTGAGGCGATTTAAGGTATAAATTCATACATAAAACCTGTTCTTTTTGGAGCACATTTTGTACTGGGAATTGATAACCATTCTAATTGTACCAAATGTGAACAATTTTAAATTTACTGTTCTTCAAATATACGGGATTCTATTTTGTGTTACGCTCACTCATCTAATCACGCCCACTTTTTGACTGATGTTGCGCACTGATCACCAATCTATTTGTTCCAACTTTGGAAACTTTAGCTATTACTGTTCTCTAGATATACAGAAATTTCTTTTGCCTTTGTATGTGAGGTACCACGCCCGGTTAGCCACCCTCACTTTTTTTTGACAGATGTTGCTTATCGATAACAAATTTGGATAATTTTTCTCTTACTATTCTTCAGATATAATTAAATCTATGTTATGCCACGCCCACATCTTTAACCCTACCCAAATGTTGTCTGATGTTGTGTTTTGCTTAAAAAGGTGCTTGTACCTAATTTGGAAACGATGAGCCTTGCCGTTCTCCAGATATAAGGATATCTACAATCCTTTTGTATGGGAGGTGCCACTACCACTTTTCCAATCCCACCCACAGTTTGGCAGATATTGTGTATTGATAACCAAGATGCTTGTTCCTAGTTTGGAAACTTTGGAACCGTTTTCTAGATATAAAGCAATCTATAATGTCTTTGCATGGGAGCTGCCACGCCCACTTTTCCAGTCCGGTTTTTTTAGAAAAGCTGTATATTGATAACCCAGCTAATTGTAAAAAATTTTGGCAATTTTACTCCAACCGCTCTTAAAATATAAAAAAATCTTTTTGTGCCAACACCAATTCTCATGCCCATATTTTGACAGATGTTGTGTATTCATAACCAAAATGCTTGTACGTAATTTGGAAACTTTGCCTGTTGTAATTCTCCAGATTTACATAAATCTATAATATCTTTCTATGGGAGTTGCCACGCCCACCTTTCCAATCCCGCCCATTTTTTAGAGAAGATGTGTATTGCAAACTCAGTTATGCGTACCAAATTTTGACACATTTTCTCTTACCGTTCCTTAGATATAAATAAATCTATTTAGTGCCACGCCCACTTACCAAATCCCGCCCAAATTACTTCAGATGTTGTGAATTTGTAACCAAGATTCTTGTTCCAAATTTGGAAACTTAGATATTTCCGTTCTCCAGATATACAGAAATTTATATTGTCTTCGTATGGAGGTGCCACGCCCACTCAAAATTTCCCAAAAAAATATATAGCTTATAGATTCTTCCAGACCAACAGTAATATACAGTAAAAGCTGCATGAAGACAGGCTCAGCGGCTTAGGCGGCTATAAGGTACATACAATCAAACAAACAAATAAACATACATACATTCATTTATATATATATATAGATAGGTGGTGTTCACATTACTGGATAGTTCAATATATTGGAAGTTCACATAACCGAGAGTTCACTGTAAATAAGTTTCTAATTCCGCTTGCAACTTCAACAATATTGGTGTAGACCATATAAAATATATATATTCTGACGCTTATGAGAAGAGAAGTTCAAGTCCGGTTGACTGTATGTCCGTCCGTCTGTTGAAATAGGTTTGCCGAAGACCCCAGATATTACGGGGACTTGGTTGGTATATATTTATCACAGGTATGCTCATTTAAATTTTACTATTGATCGGTTCATAATGAAAGTGCCAAAGATTCCAAAAAAGGAATAAAAATCTCAGTTATCAATGCATAATATCCCACAAAATGTGGGCTTGATTAGAGAAGTAGACATGGCACAAAATGGTTTTCTTATATCCGAAGAAAAGTAAGAGAAAATATTCCAAATTTCGTAAGCATAGCTGGCCTATTTATACACAACCTCTTTAAAAATGGCACGTGGCATCTCCCGTACAAAGACATAATCGATTTCTCTATATCAAGAGATCGGGAAGAGCCAAGGTTTCCGAATTAGGTACAAATGTGGGCGGTATTGGAGATGTTGGTGTGGCACAAAAAAGATTTATTTTTATTTAAAGAACGGTAATTAATAACCTCTCTGTTCTAATTGCACCATGGTGAAGGGTATATACGATTCGGCATATCCGAATATAGCACTCTTACTGGTTTTACTTTATTTTAATTTATTTAAAAATCTGCTAAAATTTTGTTTCTTCTATTATTCTTTGCAGACTGAGCTGCGTTCCTGCGCAGCGTGTGGAGAGTCAATCTCAGATAGATTCTATCTTGAGGTGGGTGGCTGTTCGTGGCATGCCAACTGTTTACGGTGTTGCATGTGTATGTGTTCCTTGGATCGTCAACAGTCATGTTTTATACGTGAAAGACAAGTTTATTGTAAGGCTGATTACAGCAAGTGAGTAGCCATTTCCTTGATATTTCCTTATCCGACCATATAATTAAAAAATTTAAGAAACATTTTTTTATTTTGATTATAATCAGTAAGGTAATTCACGTCACAAGTTGCGCCCTTGTTTTGTGTTGTATGGGAAATCTAGTAGCAACTAGATTTTTTTTCCAAATCTCGAAAAAAAAATTGCTAATGGCTTAAATAAATTTTCCACTGCTTAACACTAAGATAAAATGGCAAACTACTAAGGCAATTCAATCTACTCAAAATCTAGTTGTTTTAAATGATGCATCTCTGTTTATTTATATATATTATTATTAGGGTTGAAATATTCATGCACTAAAAAAAATAAAAGATATGCACTAAAAACTTAAAAAATGTCCATAAAAATTATTATTCAAATTTCTTTAAAAAACTTAAGTAACTAATTAAAATTGTGTTTAAATAAATAAGTTTGTTAATCATAAAAAGCTTATAATAACAAAAACACATTTTTATACCCACCACCACTGGTTGTAGGAATTATGTAGTGTATGAGTTAAACTACTTTATTTCGTGAAATCGCTCCATGAATTACCTCAGGTCCCATGCCCACTCTCGGAAACACATTAATAAGCCTAAGCGTGTAAATAGTAAAGCTTAAATTTTGCATTTGGTGCACCAGTGGAATCAATTAGATAATAAAACCACACGGAACTTTTGGTTTTTCTCTTTGTTTTGTGCTTTTCATTAATTCTTTGATTATTTTAAGACAATAATTTCTCTGATTAATTTTCTTGTTTAATTAGTTTTAGTACTTCTCACATTAACATTTCTTAATAATTGTTGGACACGCTTTAAAAAAAATAACAAAGTTAAACTTTGTTCTTTCGTTTTCACTGACAGTATTAAGTCCCAATTTCCACAATGCAAGTCTTATTGATCAGCTTGCTACTTTGAAGGGGGGAGTGACAAGGGGAAAAGAAACGAGTACTCAGCTTGATGTACTTGTCATATACGTTTTGTTTTCTCATTCGCAATCTAAAAAACGCACACGTACGTGTGTACTTCATACATAAAACAGTAATATATCAGCAATTAGATAAGCATTGTGTAAACGCCGAAGCTGATTCAAAGAAGAAAATGTGATAAGTTTATCAATAAGACTTGCATTGTGGAAATTGGGACTAACGGGTTTAACCAAATAAAAATAAAAGATCAATATTGTGTTCACTATCCTCTCAAGGGAATAATTTTTTTTTTAAGTTAAAACAAAAAATTAAGTTAACTATTTCGGGATTGACTAAATCCCGAAAATCCCGGGATTTTTTGGGATCGGGATTTTTGGATGGGCATTCCTAAAGCCAATGCATTAGGAATGAAAAATACAACAAATAATTTAATTTTATTTTTTTAAATCCTTATTTTTTTGCAAAACGTTTTGGATTTTTTTAATTTGTCGGGCTATTTGTCCTTCTACATTGTAAGTTTTACTTTCTGCAATATGAATTAATTTGGCTTGACTATTAAGTGAACTAAATCCCTCGTAATTAGTTATAGTTTCACCAATATATCCGTAGGTGGAAACTACAAATGCTAATTGATTTCTGTTGTTTTACTTTTTTAATAGCATAATCATGGGTATCAAGAAGCTCTTCAGTAACGTTCTAAAATTGCTCAAAAATTTTGGAATAGAGTTCTAAAGCATTTAGCCATGTTCCCCATCTTGGTTATACTGGAGGCTGCGGTAGAAGGGGGACCAAGGGATACATTTCATTAAAAATCTGCAACGCGCTATATCCCATGTGCCAAGCAAGTAACTTGTAACAGCTTTGAACACAATATGTTAAACCTATTGGCAGCAGTAACCATGTAAGGTGCTGCAGCTGGTTAAATGGAAGGATCTTTCGTCGAAATCTTGAAAATATTGTATTTTAAGCAGAGCTCTAAAATAATTCATTTATTGATTTAAAAACTTTTTCTGGAAGATTTTTTTTTATTTGAAAATTTTTTGAAGAACTTTTCATTTAAAAAAATTTTTTTAAACGAACCGTTTCATTATCCAAAAGTAGACAAAATAGCACAATATTTTTACGATATTTTAAGCGGGTAGATATTAAAAAGTGAAAAAAAAAATTTGGAGTAAATACCATCTTTATGATCAAGTGCTATATGTAAGTATATGTATGAACATATTATACAAAAAACTTTCAGTTAGCTGATTTAGTTGGACAAACTAAATTTAGCTAATGTCAAAATATTGCAATAAAAATGCACTAGATTTTGAAGAAGATTTCGGTGCAATGTAAGGGTTCTATAATCCAAATGTTCCCAAAGATATTTTTTGTTGCAATGGTCTTGTAAATGTCCTTTGAATTTCAAATATCCTTGATATTTTTATATGCACATTTTAGTTGTTCCATATGCATAGATTTTATTTACAAATTTGCATATTAGCATAATTATATTATTTTTATTAACTTTAAAAATAATTTTAAAAAATCGTATTTATTTTACGAGTAAATCGCTTTTTTAAAATAGACATTTAAGTGATTGAAGTCCTGAAAATTCTATTTATTGCATTTAATACCAGCACTTAAAGTTTTAAAATTTTTATAGAAAAAATAAACGTTTAGCTACGACATTTCAACACGTATATCTATCTACTTTAAACCAGCATGTATATTCAGGTGTCTAGAGAAATATTTTCCCACTGATACAAAAAGAAAAAATTAATTAAAAAAAAAAAAACGATTCCGATGCTTCTTGCATCACTTTGGGCGAGTGTAAATGTAACGACACAAAAAAACTTTATATTATTGTCTCAACTTTTTTTAAACACTTGGTTATCTAATCCCAAAAGCAAATAAAATTGTACCTTCGATACAAAAATCGAATATTAAATTGAATTGTAACTACATATATTTGTATTTATGTATGAGCGCTTATATCGATGATGACGATGGTAATTAAATTGATCAAATGAAAAAAAGAGAAAACTTTTAATTTCAAAGATAACAAAATCGTAAAAAATTGGTGAAATGTAAGGAAATTGGTCGGTAACTTATTGCGTCTCTCTCACTCATTTCTCCTGCTATTTTTATTAAGTTGTCATTTAGTAATGATCTTAAAAGATGACTCTTCATTGATACGTTGTTTTCAAATTAAATTCAGGCATGAGTTGTCAACATCGGATGTATGCATCATGTCCCCAATATGTTTATTTTATCAACCCAGTCAACAAACAAATAAACAGACCAAGAACTAGACGAATATTCGTTCATTCATTCACAACATTTGATCGTACGTACGTGTACAGTGACATAAAACTAAAGATAAATATTACAACAACTACTTTGTATACAGTGTATCCAATGAAGTTTGTCTTCTGAACAAATAATATTTGATGAAAAGAACATAAATTATAAAATGTTTTTAAGAGATGCTGTAAAAATATTTACTTTTCAATTTAAGAATTTAAAGTTAAAATTATTAAGTTTTCTTCCAAATAAACTTTTTTAAAGTTTCAACACAACGGCACAAGAAACTGCAACTCATTTGAAAAAACTTTGATATTTGTCACACGTATTTCAACACTTAAGAGGCCGATAGAAGAAAACAGTGGCTGATTGAAGAGCAGATGATAAATTATACTTCCTGTGTTTAACAAGTGTCTGCATAAACAAAGTAAAAAAAAACCCAACTCTCGTTTAAATTTCTTTAAGAACAAAGTTTGCTTTTTAAGTGATTAACTGAAGAGATATTTTACTAAAGAAACTTCAGGATTATATTCGATCAAAATAAGAAATATTTCTAATCATTTTACATTTAATACAATTTTTATTATTCTTTTTTTTAAAAAAAAAAATAATTATTATCTTTTTTTTAAATTTTTTCAGAAACTTTGGTGCAAAATGCTCAAAATGTTGTCGAGGTATTTCCGCCTCCGATTGGGTGCGGCGAGCCCGCGACTTAGTTTTTCACTTAGCCTGCTTTGCATGCGATCAATGTGGTCGGCAACTGTCAACAGGTGAACAGTTTGCCCTCATGGACGACCGAGTATTGTGTAAAGCCCATTATTTGGAAACAGTAGAAGGTGGCACTACATCGAGTGATGGTAAGTAGAAAAAAGAATATTTTTTTGTTTTAAATTTCGGTGCCAGAGGTTGGTTCTTTCTAAGCTCTTGCTATCTGCGAACTTATCTTTAACCAAATATATAAATATCGCACTGGATCAACAAGTGAGTCTTAACTCAAAATTTTTATTTTTCATCGATACGTTATACTCAAATCTACCCGCTATTTTTATCTAATTTTTGATAATGAAACGGTTGGTTTGAAAATTCTTTTTCATATGCCTTTAATATTCAATTAATAATAGGGGTTCTTCTACTGAACATTTTTAAATTTCGAGTTAATACCCTCTTGGTGATCAAGTGAGATATGTATATTCAATACTTACGGTAGCTGTAGGCTTACCTTGTCGAATGACGAATAATGTGTGAATGACAGGCGCATATTTTGGCCAAGATTTTTTTCTACCTTACATATGTATTTCAGCCATGTTCAAATACATTAATGTCGGAATCTGACAAAAACCATGTCATTCATAACTAAAGCGAAGCCAAGACCAACTAAAAAAACATAAAACGTAAGAACGACAAGAACAATAAAAAGTAGACGCCATCCATTCATCCATTCAACCAACCAGTCAAGTAGCCAGTCTGTCATTTAGTCAGTTAGTTTGTCAGCCGTCCCTCCATTTACTTAACAAATGCTACTACAGTTTGCCTCCCAGCCCGCCAGTCAGTCAGTCATTTAGCCAGCTTTTACACTTACAAGTTAAAAACAAACGTGCTTCACTTATAAACCAAGTAAACCGCAACAACAGTAGTACACAAAGTATAAAATTTGCTCATTGTTAACGGTGAAACAATTCAATATGAATGCTTGAGATGAAAGAACAGAAATCGTACACTCTTAAAATTAATAAAAAATAGTTCTTGCATTTAAAAAGATTCATTTCCCTCTGACTCTTATCATTTCGTCCACTCTCAATCTTTTTGAAAATTTGGCTTTCTATCCACCCATTTATTTTTAAAATTTTAGCTAAAATAGTCACTTAGATAACAATCAACAGGGAAACCATAAATATGAAATTGAATGTTTTTCTTGTGCGAGCAATGAAGGCAGAAAGAATATATTTATCCGTTTTAGAGCTTTTATGAATTTTGGCATCGATTTGTTAGTGCATATTTTTCCATATTCCCTTTGCAGCATTTTTTTTTTTTTTTTTGCTTAATTTAGTTAAAAAATCATTTTTGCAGCATTTTTTAAGTTTACAGCGATACATATAAAATTTTTTTTAGATACTTACAAGAAAGAGCCATCGCAGCAAATTAAAAAATAATATTTTTTTTGTCAGAATTCTGATTTTTCTGTTTTAAATATCTATCTGTATGCCCAACGTGCTGCTTCAATTTTGCCATCTTCATTTAAGCCCTTATCATGTAAAACGCAACGCAATGCCAAAGAATTACATTAAAAGCACTATGTCATAAATATTTTGAAATTTTGTTGTTGCTTTCTAGAGAAATTCACTTTGCGTTTTAAAATTTCAAACGCCGCATTGCTTGTGGCGTTGAAAATTTTGAATCGGTACATGAATTTCTGTAGAAAGCAGCAACGAAATTACAAAATATTTATGACATTGGTTGTGCTTTCAGTGTAATTCTTTGGCTATGCGTTGCCTTTTACATGATAAGGGCCTTAGTTTTTACTATAAAATTGTAGCCTAAAGCAGGTTGTCATTAAAGATAAATGTTATTTTAATCTGGACTAATCTTTTAGTATAAAGTGATCTTACGATGTCTATCCTTCCGTCTGGCATGTTAACTTTGTGCGCAAATTACAAGTTGCAGTTTTGTACATAATTTTATCAAATTTGGTTTAATACATAAAATTACTTTTTTTCTAAGTGCATTTAATCCACATTGACACATATAAGATTGTTTTCAGATACTCAAAGTATTTATTATTGTTCAAAAACATTGATATGATTTACAATTTGTACTCCATGACATATTTATCGACTGCCACATCTTGACATTAAATACATTTGACTAGCATTTATTGTTTTAAACTTTTTTGCATAAAGACATCCGATTTAATGGAAATGGGTTTATATGCAAGTGTTTATTCAAATCAATATGAATGAAATAGCTGCTTTTAAATACTTTTAATTGTAATTCCTATTATGGCTTAAATGATAAATATTTGTGTGTTTAGCGATTGCAAATAATAAAATTAAATTTTCGCGAATGCGAATACAAATACATATGAACTGCATATATACGGTGACCTGTATTATCTGTATCTGTATTATACAGAACAGTAGTGTATTTAAAAGAATTATTTCTAGTGAAAAACTTTTAATTGTTCTGAATTTAATAAATAGTACTGTATTTGTAATGTATTTTATAATATAACGAAAAGAGATACATTTCCAATTTATCTGAATTTTCTCCTTATTAGAAGCTCTAGGATATTTCTTGCAAGCGTTGTGAACTTTTTACAATCAAAACGCGCTATTTTTTAGCGCGCCAAAATTAATTTGCAAAACATTCGATGCATATATAAGAAACAATTTCGATATTTGTCAAAACAAATTATTAGTCATATTGGTTGTATTTGCTATAATTTTGTGAATGTCACAACAATTAAGGTTTGGCATATACAACCAATATGACACAATTAAATACTATTGGAATTTCCTACATAATACAACTATCTACATATCTGTTTTTAAATTTCATTAAGGTACAGAAAATAGATACATACAACTATTGACAAAATGTAAGAAGCTTAAAACGATAACAAAACTTAATACACATCGCTCATTTACTTCAATAGGGAAATAACCCAAAAAATTAAATTTTGGAGTTAGCGATGCAGAATTATTTGCTATGTTTTTTCGTTATATTGTGTATAAAATTCATCTTTATATCTTTTATACTTTCGCCATTTGAAGAGAATGTATCGTTGTTTTCTACGTGGTGAGATCAAATTAAAAACTTTAAACGCGTTTATCTCGAACTGGATGTTATGTCACTATTTAAGTAGATGAGCGGTATGTATATTCTTTTGGTTTATCAATAAAAAATTGTTTTAAACATTACATAGAATTGCATGTACTACCGTACAGTCAGATATTAAATCAATAGCTCATTTTTTTTCAAATTATTAAACTTCCAATCATTATTACATTTGTAACAATTAGATTGATCAAAAACATTTTTAAGGACCCTTAAAATATTATAAAACTCAGTAAGAAAAGTAGCGTCAAGATAGATCTTCTTCAATAAAAATTGTACTTTTATTTAGCCCATTTTTTGCGGGAAAAATCGATTGTATGTAATTATTGGCAAATCTAAATAATTATCATAATTTTCACAATTTATTTTGTGTTAAAATAAATTATCACACTGAAAGATCTCTCAAATTAAATGATTGAAACCAAAATGATTTAGTTTTATTTATATTTTTTTACTGGTAAAACTACAAGTTATTAAGACATTTGTACGCAAAAAAATTACAACATATTTGGTTTTAAAAGTATCTATCCGTTCTGTATCATACAGAACAGTTCTGTATTTAATACCGTTGTTCTGTGTGAATTATTTTTTAGTGAGAAACCTTTAATTGTTCTGCATTTATTGAAATGTTTTTTATTTGTACTGTATTTAATAAAATAACTATAAAAGATATATGTACATATTTCCAATTTATCTGACTTTTCTCACTCATTATTAGAAACCAGCACAATAATAACTTTAACAAGTAATTATAAATTTTACTTTATGCCCAATTTATTCTAAGGACGGTTTAAGGATTTAAAACACTCTTTTTAACACCAACGAAATAAAAATAATTAATTTTAGAATTGAATAAAAAAAAATACGAACTGAAATTTTTAGTTTCCAAAAAAGCGTGTGATTTGTTCGCATACCATTTCTCCGCACATGACTAACAAATCACAATAACCTTAAACGTCAAAAAGTAAACATGAATTGTGAAGCAGATGATGCAATTGCAGTTTTGATAATTTATTTATATACACAACAAAAAAGAAATTAAAAAGAAGCAAATGGGTTTTTAAAAAGAAATAGGCATTCACATGCAATTTTATTAAAAAATATTGAAATAACCTCTCCGCAATAGATACAATTTGACGTTTCGTTGTATACTAAAATGAAAAAATTTTTAAATGTTCGCGCACAAGCCCAGTAGCACATCGAACAAATCACAAGAAATTTAAAAATTTCTTACTTGATATTTGTGCGCGCATAGCCAAATTAAGAAGTAACAAGATGTCGAGCACCAACAAATCACACACACAAATCACTCGTATGTGGGGAGCCTTACTTTAGTTTTTGACATGTATTAATACAAAGCATAATAGTATAACTAGCCTTTAACACAAAAATCTCCCATCAATCATTTTCTTTACTCGTAATCGATGTTAAGTGTCATAAAGTCAATGTTGTCGGACTTAAAGTTCTTAATACTTGTCCTTTTTGTAATCTTAAACAATTCCATTTTCTAAAAAAACTTAATTTAATATTTATTTATAGATGGCTGTGATGGTGATGGTTATCACAAGAGCAAAACGAAACGAGTTCGTACCACATTTACTGAAGAGCAATTACAAGTCCTACAAGCCAACTTTCAAATTGACAGCAATCCCGATGGTCAGGACTTGGAGAGGATTGCGTCTGTGACGGGTCTTAGTAAACGTGTGACGCAAGTTTGGTTTCAAAATTCGCGAGCTCGTCAGAAAAAACACATACATGCTGGTAAGAATAAAAGTAAGTAGTGTTGTGGTAGTGGTAGATTAGAATTCATTTAGCACCTCATCTATTTTGAATATTTCTGCTAATATTTTTATATGTCCATCAACTATTTCTTTGTTGAAAACTTATAGCATTTCTTATTGATTGTAATTTGATTGCCTTGCATGTTATTTTTGTTACGAATATACTTGTGGTCTAGTTTGTTAAACCTGAAAATAAAAAAAAAATCTAATAGTGATACTTATAGAAATATTTTCTCCAACATATTTTTGATTTTAGTGCGAGAGCCTGAAGGTAACTCATTTGCCCGCCATATTAACCTGCAGCTGACATATTCGTTTCAGAATAACGCTCAAAATCCCATGCAATTGAACGGCAACAAAACGGGATTGTATCAGCCACATGGTAAGTTCCCTTTTGAATTCAGTTTTTAAAAGATATTCCGAATTTTCCATACACAAATACTTATTACAATTTAAATTTTTTTTTTCGAAGTTTTATATACAGACGTAGTACATACATATATACTTATGTATCTATTTAAATTTCAGAACTCTTCAATTGTATTTCAAGAAATTCTTAATCTTGTTAAAGTTATTTCTAGTATTTCAAAAATTTTGCAGAATAAATTGGGGGAATTAATTGTTATAACTTTTAAATTTCATTTCAGAAATCTTTACATTGACCGTAGGAACACAATTGAACCGTATGACTCAGATACGTTGTCAAATAAAAATGTGTAATATTTAATACAAAGGCACACAATAGCTGGCGTAAACGTAAAAGCGTATCTACGTCGTAATAGATCTAATTCTATTTCACACGCCGGTTATAGCCGTATTGTCATATAAAAATAAAAATAATATTAAATGAAAAAATATTGTGTTTTCAAATAGAATATCTATGCATATATGTAAATAAAATACAAACAATGTTTCTATGTCCTCTATAGACTCTGCAACCACCCAACCGATGTGCTTCAGACCGGTGTCATTGGAAAGGTAATTTCCCAGGCTATACAGTTTTCCAAAACTCGGCCCACTAGGGGAGTTATGGGGAAATTTCTATCCCTCTGAAATTACCTCATAGATTTTACGGAAATTTAAAACATTGATAGATCCCTACTTATATCGACACTTCATCAATACATTTGAAAAATAAGACCACAACGGGGGGTGAAGATGGTTTTAGGCAATACATTTTTCCAAAACTAGGACCACGAAGCGAGTTAGGGGGCAATTTATGCCTCTCCGAAGCTGCTTACAGGTTTTTATAAAATTTAAAACATAGCTTACTTATGTATATGGACACAATAATTTTTTTTCAAAAATGGGACTACTACAAAGGGGGAAAGTAGCAGCACACGCCGGGTATCCGCCAATGAAAAAACTTAAAACTACCGCTTATCTGTTAGCATTCATCCAGAGAAAAAATGTGTATGAATATGGTCACCTCTAACAAAACTAATTTTAAAGAAAATTGTAGACATATTATGGTTAATTAAACCATATAATTATCACCGACAACCATATTATGGTTAAATGTGTCCTCCATCAGAAGGCACAACCATATTATGGTTGCCTCCGAACATGTTTTAGTAAATAACAACTAAAATATGTTAAACACTTATAATAGCATGGTTGGTTTTCAACCATAGCATGTTGCTCTTGGAGAAGAGGAAAATACTATTCTTAATTTAAAAACAAATTATTGTCATATTTAACCATAACATGTTTAGAGCCAACCATAATATGGTTGTGGCTTCTTGATGGAGGACTAATTGAACAATAATATGGTTGCCGGTGACAATAATATGGTTAAATTTAAACATTATGGCCCATAATCATAGTCAATAATAAAGTCGACTTTGTCTAACGTATACTTTAGAGCAATGGTATTCACATGCACTTAAAGTCGGTTTTAGCTTAAAGTATACATTATTTTGACTATGAGTATGGGCCAATATGTTTAAGATGTTGTCTAAAAATAATTTTGTTTGCCTTTTCCCTACATTTAAACAAAATGTATTTCTTTTTTAGGCGTAGTAGCACACGGCGGATATCCGCTAGTTGAATATTAATAAATAGAAGGCAAAAAACAAACAACAAATTCAATAAATTTGAATTTGTTTTTGTACATACATATATTATTTTCAAAGGAAAACAATATACGTCTGCGATGGAATTGTTGGTAAATAGAGAGCGTTTTTTTTAAATTAACGACGTTACGTTCTACGTTTTTACGATATAAATTATATATATATAACACAGAAATGTTAGAAAAATAGCCAAAAATAAAAATAATAGGAAGATCATTTAGCAAAAACTCCATTCATAAAAAGATTCTTCGGGCTCCATAATCATCTAAGGAGCGGCATGTTGTGATTAAGGGTGTTAGTTTTTGGAATGGCTGCCATTTTTTATTTATCTTCTGATTTTAAAAATATATAAAAGCTGTAAAAGATCTCACTCATATCAGAAACGTGATAGGCTTTATATTTCGGAACTGGGTATTATTTTGGAACAATTTAAGTTTTTTTTATAAAATAAAATCCCAAACATTCTATATACTCGTAGTATGAACATACATAAATTATTAAATTGGTATATTTCTTTTTAAGTTATTTACATAAATTTGGTAAAAATTGTTAAAAATTTGTTTTACCGGTTTAGAGAAGCGGAAAATATGGCTTTTCATCCACGAACAAGTCGCGAATTAAAAATAATCTAAGTAAGATTTTTCAAAATATACATATACATATCGTTACCTAAAACGCAAAAGGCCCTATCTAACATTTTGAAAATTGTACAGGAGAAGCAAAAACTATTTAATATGATAAATTTATAAATTGCATTAAACTGTTTATAATTAATTTTTCTTGTAGAACCTAGCAGTTGGTTTGACAATTAGCAATGTTGCATATTATGCAAAATGCTAGTTATTCCTTTTAGCATATTTCGCGTTATCGTTTGTAGATAGGGTCTTTTGTTTTTGGTTAATAAAATCGCTAACTTTGGTCGAAAGATTCCAAGTCGTTTTGTGATCATTTGAATTGATGCAATACATCAGAATCAATGAAAAAGTCGATTTTTAATTTTTTGTTAGATAGGGTCTTTTGCGTTTTAGGTAACGATATATATTTTTTATTTAATCTTATAATAAGCCAATCGAAGTAACCGGTATTTGCAATTAACGAATTTCAAATGTAAGTCCAGACTATAACAAGTCTGATTTTTTATTGCAATCGTATGATTTTTTATGCGATAACGAATTAAAGGGGCGATTAATCGCAACTACATTCCTTCTCTACAATAATGAAGTCAGACTGTCAAAATGTTTTTCATAATATGAAAGAATGAAACGAATAACGTGTTGTAAGTGACAAAATAATAGGGTTTCATGAGAGCAGATAAACGGTTTGTAAAGGCAAAAAATCAAGAAATTTAAATATACGGCTTACAATTTGTTTATGTGGAAAAACGTTTATTATCCAAGAACGCGATGAAAGTTAAAAAGTTTTTCCACTACGCAAAGCATTATGACTAGTGAAATTTAAAACGTTGCATAACAGAAAGTGCGAATCTTAAATGTCTGTTGACATTACCCTAGAGGAAAGCGAACTGACACCAAAGTAGTTTCGTTATAGGTCTTTGGTGGAAGAGACCGGTTCTAGTTCTAACACTTTATATGAGTGGGACCTATCAATTTAACTTGGGGTTGTAATTGGATGGGGTCATTTGACACCTAACAGCCAACATTTAACAAGTCACACATCTATTCTCAATAAACGTGCTTAGTTTTAGTTACTACAATGGAGGATTATTTCAATACAACAAGTCCTACAACTAAATTTTAGAACCAAATTTTACCGGTGAATACTGTACTTTAATTCCTTACTTTTTCTACCTTTTGGTTCTTCATATACCTGTTAAATGATTGGTTCGCTTTTCACTGGTCATGAGTTCTATCTTTTTTTACTTGTTTTATTTTCACAAATCCCAGGACCAGTCTGTTGGAACAGTTGACACAAATTTCCCGCAGGGTACACAGTGCAAAACATAAATGAGCAGTCCATTTTGACTAACATAAGTTTGATTTTTCTGGTTTAAGCCTGGTACTCTGTTCAACATTTCACGTGAAATGCTGTCAAAACTCATATGAAAAAAAGTTGTGCGGTATTTCTATGAAATAATGTTGATAGAGTTGTACTCTGTTCAATTTGTGAAAAAGTTACGAAATGTTTCTGGCAACATTTTTTTACAACTGCGAAAAAATATAAGCTGCACTTATTTCACGTGGAATTTTAATTGGAATTATTAAATGAGAACGAAAAAACATAAATAACACAACCGGTAACAGTTTTTCATCAATATTTCATTTTATTTTTATTTAATTTTTTGTTTAAAAATATACTTTTTAATAAAATACATATGAATTTTGTTTACATACGCAAAACAATATCGCATACTTTGAAAAATATAAAACGTCAAATTATGCAAACACGCAAGATAAGTAACATTGATGTTGCTGCATTTTTCACAAATTGGAACAGAGTAGACTAGGCTTTAGCTAGGACTTAGATTGGTAACTTGGAAATGTGGTTGCGGCATATGTACAAATTTTGATTTGTTTATTTAAGAACGTCTACAGAAAAAGATTAAGTTACTTGAAGATATTTTTACTTTACCTTTGATCTTTCTTATATCAATATAAAATTAATATAAAAGAATATCAAATGTGTCTATAAAAAATCAATGACAAATGTTTGATTATGTATGTATGTGCCCAAGTTTGAAGCGTACACCAATTTTGTCTAAATGCGAAATTTTTTTTGGGAAATTGTTGCAGGGTGTCATATGTAAAATTCTTGAATAGCAGTATAAAATTCGAAACTGAATTAAATTTTTTTTATAATAAAAAAAAAAAACTATATGAAATATGAAATTGAACTATTAAGCTTCGTTCGCAATGGCATTTTCACTGGTGTTCCCAATAATGCCCAATGAGAAAATGTTTACCAACACACACACTACCTTTAAGCCTCGTACACAATGCTAGCAACAATTTCGTTTTTTCTGAACACCAATGAAAAATTTGCTGCCTATTTAATGCAAATTGTTGATGAAGTAGAAGTAGACCCAACTTTTTAAAAAAATTTAGTTACATTTTTGTTCGAAAAATGAAAGGAAAATATATGAAATACTCAAGGCGAATTCATTACAGGTGATCCTAAAAGCCCTGCTGGCAACTTTTTTTCTTTAGCTTTATAAAGCTGGAGGTCCACACCACGCGTTTTAGCCTCCACGCATTGCATGAGTTTTATCCCTTACTTGCGTTCTACGTTTCAAGTTACATGCAACGCTTCTGATGCGCCATCACCACAAGTAAAAATAAAATTTTATTTGTCAAAATCAGCTGATTTATTCGAACACTGCTTGTGACGCCTGCAAGAGTAGAAAGTAAACCTACTTTTCGCATTCAACGCCTCAATGCATCCTAGGGTATTGTGCATGAAACTTGTTACATACAACTACACAGATTCTACTTTTTTGCCAGCTGCGTAGACTGCGAGAAGGCGTGTAACGCGTGGTGTGTAACTCTAGCTTAATTGTTGGATGTCAAAGTGTTGTTTATTATCTTTGTTTCTGTTTTGATTTGTTTCGGTTTTTGACATTGTACAATGATTTTACAAAAACAAATTGCTTGTGGTTTTTGTACGAGTTGTACTTGTTGTACTACCGAGATTACCTGGAATGAATTCGCCTTGGAAATACTTTGGGAAGAAATAAGATAGAAGAAAAAACAAAATTGTTACTAGCATTGTATGCGAGGCTTTAAGCTTTCAAAGACGTTTTATACTAATATAATCATATATATTATTTCTAAAGCACTTTTTTTTGTCGGTTGTAAATATCTCCCATACCACCGCATCAAATTTAATAAATGATATCTCATTTTAAAGCTTATTTCTAACACTAATGGCGAAAAATAATTAGAAATTTAAAAATTAATATTTTCATTGATAAAAATTATATTTTATATAGAACTGCATGATAATACTGTTGTCATTATGATTATATGTTTTTGTTCAAGTGTGGTAATACAGGGTCGCTTAATAGTAATGCAGTTCTACATAATATAGTATGTATTAAAATCCATTCTGGCAATACCGCTATTTACTATAATGCCGTTTATTACTAAGTCAGTTATATATAATTGCGTACGTTTAAAGATATTTTTGTTTGTATTAAGGATTCGTACGGGCAAAAAGTTAACGATGATCATGTCATGACCTCTAACATTGTATTCAAAGAAGTATTATAAAAGCATTTAAACATATGTATGTATGTAAGTAAATATGTATGATATCTTAATATATAAAAAATCCGTGTCACTGTGTATGTTTCGAATAAACTCAAAAACGAGTCAACTGATATTCATGAAAATTGGCATATATATGTAATTTGGTCCAACTTAGATGATAGGATAGTTATTATTTAAATTAATGGCCTGGGGGCGGAGGGGCGTGGCAAAATCCATAACTTGAGAACGGCTTGACCGATTTGAACGATTTTTTCTTTAAAATGATCGCCATGGTCCAACTTAGGTTTTTACGGTTTTTGCCCCGCCCACTTTTACGCCCACTTTTTTCGATTTACCTAAAATCAGAAAACGGCTCCATCGAGTTGACTAATTTTTCTTTCAAATGTTCGTATTAATCAACTTTATGTTTTCATCGAAAGAAAAATTTACCACGCCTACTTTTACGCCCACTTTTTCTATTAGGCGCATAACTGGAGAACGGCTTGACCGATTTGGACGAGTTTTTCTTTAAAATGATCGCCATGGTCTAACTTAGGGTTTGCGGAAAGAAAATGTTGCCCCGCCCACTTTTACGCTCACTTTTTTCGTAAGATTCACAGCATATATATACATACATACAACCATATGTATTTTCAAATCAAATGTTAATCACCTCAAGAAATACGTTTAACATCAATGGTTATATACTATATGATACCAAGGACCCTCGAGATAGAGCTTGTGGTGGTTCTGCCATTTTGATAAAAAATCGAGTCAAACACTACCTAATGTGTGATCATCGTGAGGATTATCTCCAAGCAACGAACATTTGTGTTGAAGAGCTGAATCGTAGCATTGTAATCTCATCTTTATACTCTCCACCTAGATTTTCAATATCAGAAAGCCAATATTGTGAATATTATAAATCACTAGGACCCTGTTTCCTGGCCGCTGGCGATTATAACGCTAAACATACCTTCTGGGGGTCACGACTAATAACACCAAAGGGTCGTGTTTTGTTTAATACAATCTCTAAAATGAATTTAAATGTTGTCGCGAGCGGCCAACCAACATATTGGCCTGCTGACCCGCAAAAAATTCCAGATGTCATCGATTTTGGCGTGGTTAAAAACATCCCCACAGAAACGATTCACGTTGAAGCTTCCCTAGAATTATCTTCCGACCACACACCTACAATTGTTACTATAATGAACCCCAATAGAATTGTATCTCCGACTGGTTACCTAGCGACGTCAGCCACACAAATAAATTGGTTAAAATATAAAAAATATCTCAGTGCCCATTGCACAGAAAATATTCCGCTCAGTACACCGGAGTATGTAGATCGCTCTATTGATAATTTTGACAGTTTTCTGAAACTAGCTGTTCAACATTCTAATATTGCCCCCAAAAAAACAAAAACTATTAAAATATATTCCACAGATGTCGAGCGTCTCTTGTCTGAAAAAAGGAGGGCACGAAGAGAGTGGCAATTGCACAGATCTCCTCAACTTAAGAACTTGCTAAAAGAGTGTACAAAAAGATTAAGAAAGTTATTGCAGACTCAGAAAACGGCTTCTCTGGAAAAATATCTTAAGGAACTTGATGCAACTCCACAATCGGACTACTCATTATGGCGTGCAGCTAGAAACCTCAAAAGGCCAGTTGTCTCTAAACCACCATTAAGAAACTTGAATGGAAGTTGGGCAAGAAATGATGTTGAAAAAGGAAATCTGTTTGTAAGTCACTTGAAAAACGTATTTACACCTAATATATCTCACAATATTGCGGTCGATTTACCACCTGTTGCTGCTAGAGCAGCTATTTCCCTAAGATTTGAGATGAGAGAAATCGAAAAGGTTATATGTGACTTAAACACTAAGAAGGCACCTGGCATTGATAAGATCAGCAATAAAATGCTATTAGAGCTACCTCGCGTAGCAAAGAAAATTATTCTTTTTATTTTTAATGCTATTTTACGCCTTGAATACTTTCCTCAAAAATGGAAGGTTTCCTTAGTTACCATGATACCAAAGCCAGGTAAAGATCATACGAAAGTTGAGTCTTATAGGCCTATTAGCTTATTGTCAAATATGTCAAAGCTATTTGAGAAATTATTAGTTTCAAAATTAACACCGATTTTAAGTGAAAATAGATGTATTCCAAACCATCAATTCGGATTTAGAAGAAAACACAGCACAATTGAACAAACTCATCGAATAGTAAATGTCATAAGAAAAACATTTGAAGAAAAAAAATATTGCTCAGCACTCTTCATCGATGTTTCGCAAGCTTTTGACAAAGTCTGGCATGAAGGCTTATTACACAAATTGAAGCAAAATTTACCAGCAAACACACACAAACTGTTAGAAAGCTACTTAGTCGGTCGTCAATTTATTATTAAAGAAGGAAATTTCTTAAGTTCACCTCAGCCGATTGGCGCTGGAGTCCCACAGGGCAGCATCCTGGGCCCTCTATTATACTTAATTTATACTTCGGACATGCCAACAAACAACTACACCCAAACTTCAACATTTGCAGACGACACAGCTTTTCTAAGCGTCCACGAAAACCGTTATGAAGCATCTCGTTACCTACAGCATCATATATTTCAACTAGAAATATGGCTAAGACAATGGAGGATAATGGTCAATGAGCAAAAATGCGTACATATAACATTCACCCTGCGCCGGGAATCTTGCCCCCCTATTACAATCAATAATCAAATTATTCCTCAACATTCGCATGTAAAATATCTCGGTATACATCTGGATCGGCGATTAACGTGGAAATGCCATATAGAGGCAAAATTAACTCAAATGAAACTAAAAGCCATCCAAATTCATTGGCTTATTGGAAGAAATTCTGTTCTTAGACTCGATTGCAAGCTTCTACTTTACAACTCTATCTTAAAGCCTATCTGGTGCTACGGTATTCAACTATGGGGCACTGCCTCGGCCTCTAATATCGAAAAAATTCAAAGGCGCCAAAATAAACTTCTTCGTATAATCACAGCCGCCCCCTGGTATGTTAAAAACTCAAACATTCATAAGGATCTCAACGTGCCATTAGTAAAAACTATGATTACAAAATATGCAGTAAAATATTTAAAAAGACTTGAACAACACCCAAATCCTTTAGCTCGAAATATTTTAAATCATGGCGGCCACACTCGCTTAAGGAGAAGAGACACTGCAGCACTTACTCAACTAGATGAGAGATAAACACCTATATAAGTGAACAGAACCCGTGATGAAGAAAATTTTTGTCTGGCACTGGCAGGACATAAATAAAGTATTAGGTTAAGATTTGATAAATTATTGTTAGTTCATATTAAATATATGAAGATTCAATAAATAAATAACGAAAAAAAAAAAAAAAAAAAAAAAAAATGTTAATCAAACATATGTATATGAACAACATTTTAATTTATAATATTATAATGATGAAACAGAACTGGGGATGAACGATGTTTAACATGCAGTTTGACATGAAATTTTGCCAGAGAATGCGGTCGTGAAATAAAATCAATTTTATTTTGAGGACGTTTTTTCTAATGCTCTCACATATAGACACTTATCCTCTTAACAATGTGCCATACTTTCATTCAAAAAACTTTATGATAGGTATTTCATGGATTTTTATTTAAAGGCCGTAAATTTCGTTTAAAGATCAATTTAAATCGTCTGGTAATACAACACTAATGTTTGCTTAGGGCCAGCAACGCGGACCGGGTCAGCTAGTATATTATGATTTCTAATATTTTTATACTTTTAACAAAATGTATTGAAGTTACTAAAATTTCTATTAATTATTTTCATTTTATGTTACAAAAATGACAACTAACGGTGCGAAATATTCGCACGGGTCATCTAGTTTCTATATATAAGTACAATTATTGATAAAAATAATGAAACAATAAATATAATTTTTGTTTTTCTTTCAGAATCTTCAATGGATGAATTATCACAGGATTCCAGTGTGCATTGCATGCAAAGTGAAGTGTGACTTATTGATTCCTTTAAACCCCATTAGCGCAATTATTTCTTTCCTTTTGTTTATGAAAATAAAATTATATATTCTAAATATTTTAAGGATACAAAATGAAAAAAATAACGTCCTATACCTAGTCAAAATCGCAAAAATCGTCCAATTCTTAAGAATACTAGAAATCAATATATCGCACGAAAATCTTAAAGTTTTCATACAAAAAATTCAACATTTTGCTCAAAATTATATTATATTTATTTAATTTTTTATTAAATTACGCAGAAAAGTGTAAAAGAAAAACATATTAAATTTTTTATGGAACGTAAGTTTGCAGAAAAAAAAAAAAGTTTTATATAAAAAAAAATTAGCAAAATTTTTGATAAAAATTATTTTTATATAAAATTCAGTTAAGTTTTACCTCCCATTAATTAACAATGTGCATAAACCAACACATATATACTTCATTATATATATATATAGTTGCATATTTTATACCATATTGACAAAGATCGGTCTTATTTTGTTTATTTGAAACTGGAACTGACTTGTGTCAAACATTAAGACTTTTTGATAACGGGAACTCGGGTGACAAAGATCGATTGAAAGCTTAAAAATCGTGTATCTTTCTAGCTTTGATGCCAATTAAGGCATTTCGTAGCTAAATTTAGTTATTTATACCCACACCAAAAAAAAGGAAAGGGCAGAATGCGCTTAAGCTGATAAGTATAGCACCTATTAAATATTGGTCCTACCTAACTTTTTGGTAAGCCGATCGACGCAGTATCACTTTTTGAATCGATCTTACAATGACCGGCAATCCGACTTGCCCGCAGGCTGACTGGCCATGTAAACTTTGTTGGAATAGTACAGGTCGCAATTTTAGAGATAATTGGATAAAATTTGGTACATACGTGGGTTCTAATGAATACAAGAAACGAGTCTATTAAAAATTGTGAAAATCGGTCAATAATTTCAAGGTCCCCATGTAATATTCCTTCCGGAATGGAGTATTTGTGCCCATAAACTATCTTATTATGCTGTGCTTTGATTAAATTTCGTCCAAACATGTACCATTGCAATCTAAATCATCTTACTGGAATCGGTTCATATTTGACCAAAGCTTCCATACAAATACCACTTTCGAATTAAGCTTTTAATGCCATAACTTTCATATATAGAAAATTTTCGTATTGATATAAAATTTGGAGACAGTAACTTTTGCAAAACTTTGTCTCCGTAGATCAAGAATTGACAATATGTGTATTTATTTTTTATATAATGTTAAGCACAAAGAACTCTTATATGTATCTTAAGCTCATAAGATAATTATGTTGTAACTTGCCTATGATTGCCCATTGGTCCCACTCTTGGGACCACTCTCGAAAATATGACTCTAAATACTGAGGTGTAGGGTATCATATGCTTGCACAATTTTTAGAATTTTACTAAAATTATTTCTGCAAACGACAGAAATTTTTTTTCCGTCCACGATTTAATTTGATTGTTTTCCACAGGTTATTCATTCAAAGGATTCAAAATAAAAATCTTAAACTTCATTTACTATTTTTTTTTTTTTTTTTTTTAATTTAAATTCTAATTAATAAACTTTCAAAATTAGTTTTAACAAAAAAAAAAAAATTAAGCTCAAACAAGGGTTTTTTATATATAAGCTTAGCTACTCTAAAATAGTTCTCTCGGATGCATATATACCATATGAATGTGGAATAACCAACATGGGCTTCAATAATTGTCAATAATTGTAATTATAAGTCGTTCAAAAACTTAACAATGATTAACGATAGATTTCCGGCACGAATTTCCGTCATACGATTGATTTAAAACTTTACACAAGTCAGTTCAGATCATTTTTGTTACAAAAATTTACGTAAATTAATAGCAAAATGCACCGATTGTTACTTTACACAAACTCGTTTTAAAATTCATATTACAAATATTGTGGAGATCGGTCTATAATTCACCATTTACATATGTAAAAAGGCAAACAGTAGTAAACATCTGCAAGCAATTAAATAATAATGTTCATGAAACCTTAATTATGATTTTGTATTCGCTTCGTTTGTATTCAGTATGAGAGCAGTTAACACTCGATATTTAACCCATTTTTCGCCGCACCAAGTAAACGGACAATATAATAACGAAATAAGATTTAAGAAAAGATTGCAACAACAAAAAAAAAAGAGTATGAGTACTGGTGACTATCATCACCGGTTGACGAAAAATGGGTTAAGAGACGAGTACAATGAAGTTAGTTCGTTCAATTTTACAAGAGAATATGAACATTAACATTTCTGAAACAAAGCAACCATTGAATAAATCTCGAATAAGTGCATGGAAAAAACATTCCGATTTAAAAGTTAGTGTGACCAGTTGAAGGAAAAGAAAAACATTTAAGAATGATAAAAAAAAACAAAAATAACCATGAAATGTAAATGCAACAGATTAGGAAGTACATTAATATTAAAATAACAGAAGAAAACTAAATTTGATTTTGTTTTCTATGTTTATTAATTGTTTTCAATGTAAATTTTAAGAACTTCAAAAAAATTTAATTTTATTTTCAAAAACATTCACTAACTTCAATAAAATTTTTCAGCAGTATGTTTTGCTTGGAAGAACATAAAAAAGTATTAAGCAAAAAAATTAAAAAGGCTTTGCAAATTACATATGTACATACATATATTATTGAAAAGATAACAAAAAAGAAATATTTTTTTAATGAAAATTTATTTTTGACAAGTTTGTAAAATTTTTTATTTTTGAACTTTTTTAACTACTTACTTTTCGGCTGCATGTAGAGAGAATTTTCTGACCCCTATGTCACGAAACAACTTTATACATCTTTGGTTCGGCCAATTCTTGAATATGGATCCATTGTATGGGATCCTTACTATTCCATCCATATAAATAGTATTGAATCGGTACAAAAGCAATTTTTGATTTTTTGTTTACGTGGCCTTGGTTGGAATTCGTATGTTCAGCCATCGTATGTAAATAGACTTGCTCTTATTAAGCTGCCAACTTTAAAAAGCCGCCGTGTTATGCTGAGTATAACTTTTCTACTTGGATTAATTCATGGTGAAATTGATTCTACGTTCCTGCTTAGTAAAATTAACTTTAGGGTTCCAAATAGGCCAACTCGTAACTTTCAGCTCATCAGTCTTAACTACTACAGATCCGTTTATGCTAATAATGACTCCTTTCGTCGCATTTGTGAAAATTTTAATAAATTGTATCATATTATAGATTTTTCTGAAAGCAATGATATTTTAAAAAGGAAACTAATTTTGTATTTAAATAGTTAATTGTATTCACACCTGTATTACATTCTTTAGTCTGTAAGGATTTATAATCTATAGACCAAATAAAATAAATAAATAAAAAAAAAGCTATGCAACTGTGAAATTTTAAAACGCAATGTTAATTTCTGTAGAAAGCAACAACAAAATTACAAAATATTTATGACATTGTTTGTGCTTTTAATGCAATTCTTTGGCGTTGCGTTTTACATGATAAGGACCTTAGTTAAATATGAATGCGATCGTTTTGGGACATGCCTAGTAAAATTCATTGGCTCTGTCAGTAGAAATGGAAGTGGTATTTTTTCTTTTTTCTGATTACTCAACACATTATTTTGAAAGCAAAGTTTTTACTGGGTATATGGTAAATTAATTTAGATCTGCGATAGGCAACCAACACTATTACATTTTGCGATTGTATGCGTTGTACGAATTCTACATATCCAGTCATAACCGCAAAAAAAGCTTAAGCGACATCATTTTAAATTTTCGTTTTTTTTTAATAAATTAATTTATTGGTAACACTTGCATCATCTCCTAAAATCTCATGCTCATAGAGGGCACCGTTACGATTTTAAGCAAAAACAATTTTATTTTAAGCGCCAATTTTCATACAAAATTTTTATAAAATATAATAAAAAAAAACTGCTCCTGTAAAATTTTGTTCTTGTCGCTTGAGCTTTTTTGCGGTTATGGCTCGATATGTTATTGTTAACGTTGTTAAATTATCTTTAATGTGTGTGCACACGTACGTTATAAAAGAGAAATGAGAAGGATTTGCCTATTGGCGTAATTTCTACAAAGAGATATCTGGTCGTGTTTGCACCTATCCGGTAAAACTATTTCGGTAATTTCAACGTTAATTTTGCACACGTGTTTTTTCCTTTAAGTTTCTTTTAAAATATGGCAACAGTTGCATTTTTATAAATTTTTTTAATTACCTGTCAAAAATCAATGGTGTTTAATACAGTACAGTTTAACCAGTAGGTAAGACATACGTGTTAAAATTATGAGAAATTCGTTACACCATAGATATCTATACAAAGCTAGATATCTTTTTGTAGACATTACGGGCATTAGATAAACAATATTTAAGTACTTACTAATTTTAAGGAGGAGAAACCAACTAAAACAAAAAATATATATGTATGTATATATATTGTTATTGTTTAAATCTTGTTTTTTATTATTTTAATTTTCTTTTATTTAATAGTTCAGTTTAGTATAATTATTAATAATAAATTATAAAATACATTTTGTAAAATATTTAAATTATTTAAACAATTTAACTTTAAGTTAAATTATTGATAAAAATTGTTTTGTAAATAGTGATTGCCAAAATATTTAAGTATTTATAACATATATAAATTAATTTAAAAAAAATATAGATTATGAAAAGAAAATATAATAAAAAAAGACATATGAAAAATAAAAGAATTTTCCAAATTAAACAAAATAAATTTTTAATGTTTTATTTAAGAGTACAGCACATTTTGGGTTTTTTATTACTTTACTGATCGATTCAGTTTTTTCTTGTTTTTACGAATCGATCAGCTGGTCCGTTGACAGCTCATGTTACCTTGGGCATAAAGATGTATTAATAATTTATGGTGTCTGGCCGAACCTACTCTTTCAGATCAAACCCGAATTTCGGTAGATTTTAAAGACCGAACCGGAAACCGAACTTTTTTTATTGAATATAAACAATTTTAACTTTATGATTTAATTATTTTAAGTATTTGTACTTTTAATGTAATATTACACAAAATAAAAAATAAAAGCTTTGTAAAACAAATGTACTTTGGATTTCAAAAAGAATTCGTGACAAAAAGTACGAAAAACAAGAAGTTAGAAAGAACATGTAAATCAATAAAAATAGGTAATCATTCATTCAAAAGCAAATTTCGATCTACCAAGGTAAAAAAACATTTGGTTTAAGGATTGATGTTTGACTAATGACGTCACCCGTCGTCAATGGCGGTGAGAGCTAAACGGCAAACCCCACTGAAGAGATTGTGTGGTTACAATCGAAACAAGTCTGGGCAACCTGTCCGTGAAAACCTGGGTTAAATTCCCAGCTCAGTCAAGAATGAAAAATTATCAATAAATTTTAATTCATTTCATGTTGTAAAATTCCTTTCTTCAAAAAAATAATTTAATAAAAATTAAATTCAATGAACTTAAGGCTGATTAAAAATATCAATAGTTGGTTAAAAAACCATTAACAGTTCAATGAAATAACCACAATAATAATTATTCTTGCAAAATGTTAACGATTGTTCTCATGTAGAAAGACCTTTACTCTCATAGGTAATTACAAGTTTACAGGAAAAGGTAAAAACATACGAGAAACTGTGTATATCAAAATGGTAAATTACTTGTAAAACCATTATAACTGATACCATTGCATTAAATTTATGTGAGAAGTGGTTTTTGTGTGAAATGCATTGGAATCACTAAAAAACACATTTCGAAAAATTCGAAATGAGGAAAAATTTACACAATTATTGAAAATTAATATTGTTATGTAAAAAAAGTAATTGTTTTTTTTTTTTGGCTGCCGCCTTAGAATTTTTAAATTAAATTTAATTCTAGTATTCATGTATATTGGAGTTTTTCGAACTTAAAAGCATAGTCAAATAAATTCTAAGTTCGTATCAACAATATTTTAAGAGCATTCTAAAAATATTGCTGAGTCATGTTCACTCCTAAAAGAATCACGTTTTTTTTATCTATTTGCATGATTTTCCATCTCTTTGTGTGTTTCCAAAAGAATGGTCTTATTTCCAATATAGACATGTGCATGGTTCGGTTTATGCGAATATTTTACCGAACGCCGAACATAAAACAAACATAGATTTTTGCCGATCTCCGAATCCGAAAGGTCTGTCTGACTCAATTTCATAAATTTACATGAGAAGCAAAAACGTTGTAAAATGGAAATTATATGAGATATTAGATTTGTAATTCTCTGAAACAAAACGACGAATCATCAACGAAAGTATGATAGTATTAAGTTAAACAATCATTTAAAATATTAATTAAAAATTTCTGTTAAATTACAGGTATAATAAGATATAAAGATAATGTAAATGGTTATAAATTTAAAAATGCAGGGGAGTTCTGGAAATCGAAAACGTAAAACGCAAGAATTTTGAAGTTATTTTATATATACTATTAATCCAATTTTTTAAAATGTTCTTATAGAATTCTGTTTAATAGAGAAATACTTGTATTAAATTTTTTTGTATATTTTTTACTACTGTTATTAAAAACAACGAGTTTTAAATTCTTGCAATTTGCGTTTTCGATTTCTAGAACACCCCAGATAGTAAAATGCACATATAAAAAAGATAATTACACAATTAATATGTAGCACCATTAGGTTTGAGTCAGAAGTGGGCACAACTAAAACTGTGCTTGTATTGATGCTTATTAGTATTAGTGAGATGGCAGAAGTACCCACCAAAAAATAATATAAAATAAAATAATTAGTCTCATCGAAGACTAAATTAAAGAGGCTAAGAATACGTGTGAAATCTCTCAGCACAATTGTGCTATGGAGCGCCCACCATTGGTTTGAGTTGACATGGTGAAACAAGTTTAATTTTTAGATTCAACGCAGGCAGTACTGCATTTGAGAACGTAGAGATGTTATATTATTAGCAGAGAAGACCAATTTGCTTTTTTTGCTGTTTTGCTTCTTGTTTGCTGTTTTTGCCCATATTTGCTTTTTTTGCTGTTTTTGTTATTATGGTGCTTATTTTGCTTTTTTCCTATGTTTTTGCTATAAAATAGCTTTTTTAACATAATTTTTACGTAAAAAATATTTTTTTGAGAAAACATGAGAAAAAAAAATAATTGACAACTTTTTTCTGGGTTAAAACAAAAATATGTTAGTTGTGGACTCAACGTTTTTGGGCGCTTTATTACAACTAAAATTAATAAACTTACCATCCCAAAAAAAAACAGCCATATTACTTATTTGAGTTTAAAACAAAATAAGTAAACCGGCCGTTGTGAACGAAAAAATAATAAAAAAAAAAATGCCGAAAGAAAAGTCAAATATGTTATTTTTGCTAAAAATGGTAAAATGGTATCATGAAGTTTTTAAAGTTGAAAAAGATTGGCTTTTTTGTAATGTGTGTTCGAGTAAAATTAATAGCGAAAAGAAGTGCAATGTGGAGCAACATTTTAGTAAAAAAAACACAAATTAGCTGCTTGCCAAGAAAATCGTCCACAAAAACTTATAACGGAATTTCCTGTTAATATTACTGCCAATACATTTCACGAAGGTATATGTAAATTTTTGTTGGAGACCAATATACCAGTGAAAAAAAGTAAGCCATCGCAGTTTCAAAAATATCTTTCAAAAGTACGCCAATTTGTCAGTTCCAAGCGAAAGATCTATTAGAGGTAAATACATACCTCAAATGTATACGGAAGCTTTGTGAAAAATGCGTGAAAAGGCTAAAGGTAAATATATATGGATTTCTGTTGATGAAACAACAGTCAGTGAACAAAGATATGTGGCCAACTTTATATTTGGTATTTTAAATGGCGATGTTGGAAATAAACCTTTTTTATTGAACATGGGTGTTCTCGAAAATGCAAATGGGGCTTCTATTGCATCTTTCTTCAACGATTCATTACAAATTTTATGGCCTGATGGTAAGTGAATATTTGATTCATAATTTTTTTTTTTATTTTTTATGTTTTTTTTTTTAATTTAAAATAGGCATTCAATACGACAAAATATTGCTAATGGTAACTGATGCAGCGCTTAGAGTTTCAGCATGTAAATAAATTAATATCTTGTACCAAATCCGTTTTTGTTAAGTTAATTTTTCAATAACTCGTATTTACACACATACAAACTAAAATTTTAATTTCCATAGGCTCCTCGTAGAAAGCAGTTGTTTTTACAAATGAATCCCAATTTGGCTCTTCCACCGTTCTCATGCCCTACACGTTGGGGTACTTGGATAGAAGCCACAATGCATTATGCAGAATACCTTGATAAAGTAAAGGCTGTTATTTCTTAACTGAAAAGTGAAGACTCAGATTCGATCGCGCACGCCAAGGAAATATATAACTTGCCCGGATTAAGTTCCCAACTTGCGTTTATCAAAAACAATTTTTCAATTACTGTGTGTTCTATAAAAAAAGCTACAAACAGTTGGGTTAGCTATTCACGAAAGTGTAAATATGGTGTCAAATGTACGAAAAGCTCTTGAGAATCTACATGAAAAAATATATATGAAGAAATTTAATGCAGTATGTATTTCAAAGAAATCCGGGGTTCAAACAAATTTTACAAATAAACAGCATTCTTCAAACTGGTGCTAAACCTGATGACGAAATGAAATTTTGAAATATAAATTTGCTCCAACAACATCCGTTGACGTGGAAAGAAGTTTCTACTTATACAATTCACTTTTAACAGAAAGACGAAGAAAAATGACGTTTATAAATATAAAAGCCCACATGATTGGTTATTGTAACTGTTTTCACGAATCTGAAGAAATAGAATAACTGTAATTTTTTTATATTTAAATGTATATTAAAAAAATAAAAATGCTTTTTTTGCTGCTTTTTTTTCTAAATTTTTGTGCTTTTTTTATATATTTTTTTTGCTGTAAACACTTTGTTTTTTGCTTTTTTTTGTCTTCTCTGGTAATAACTCCAGGGATCTTTATCATGATGACTGTGAAGATTTCGATATACCGAATATTATTCCGTGCAAGACCGTCAATGTATCTAACAGGGGTGAATTGGATTTTATGATTTAGGATAGGGACAGTGAAATTATGTCGCTTAAGTTACGTCTGGAGAGCGAGGAAGTGCCGAAATTTAAATTAGTGGACGGTATAGTCTTTCGGGAGAATTGGAGGGGTGATGTACTATTGTATGTGTTAGAGAATGGTCAACGCAGTGAACAAATAAAAGACACGACTTTCAACAATTAATGCTTTATTACAACTAACTCCAATTTTAAATAGTAAACAAATTATATAGTATGTAGTAAAGAACAGTACTAAAAGTAGCGTATTAATTGTGATACAAAATCATAAACGATAAATAAGAAAGAGTGAATGAATGAATAAAGAATAAATGATTAACATTTAGTACAACAAAGATTATGTATGAATTTGGGTTGACTTTATGTATAGAAAGATTACATATAAATATACATATATAACATACGCTACCTCAACACATATTCATACATACATAAAATTAAAATGAATTTAAATTTAATAGTTTACAAAAATTTTCATGTTTGATTTTAGACAATAATTTTGTTAACAAATCTGCTACATTTAGGTCAGTCGAAATATAGTTAATACAAATTTCATTTGATGTTATTTTTTCTTTTATATAGTGATATCTTATGTCAATATGTTTACTTCGCTTTAATGTCATCTGATTTTTGGCAAGAAATTGAGCACCTTGGTTGTCACATAGAATTTTAGTTGGTTGGCTCACTTCGGATTTAAAACCCATCTCTTCCAATAAACTGCGGTGAAATGAAATCTCTTTTGCGCCTTGACAAATAGCAATATATTCGGATTCCATCGAGCTAAGGGCAACAACATTCTGCTTCTTTGATTCCCAACTGATAGGAGCACCTGTGAAATAAAGAACAAAACCACTAAATGACTTTCGATCGATTTGATTCGACCCCCAATCTGCTCAGTGTAACACAGAATTCCTTCATCTTTGCCATATGTTATACTAACATTTGTTGATTTTTTTAAGTAACGAAGAATATGTTTAGCAGCAGAAAAATGACTTTTATGTGGGTGAGAGTTAAACTGGCTTAAGACAGATACACTGTGAGCAATATCTGGTCATGAAATTGTTGCGAGGTACATTAAGCCTCCAATTAACGATTGGTAGTTTTTTACGTTTTCGCCTTCACAATTTGAATTTAAACACTTTGTGAACACTGTTCCTGATGGCAATGGTGTTGATGCTGATTTACAATTAGACATGTTCCATTCATTTAATAATTCGATGGTGTACCGGCTTTGATGTATTTTAAACGATCCTCTTTCACCACCTCGTTCAATTTCTAAGCCCAAATAGTAACTGATTGGTCCACGATCTACAACATTAATATGTTGACTAAGCTTAAGGATTATTTCATCCATGTCACTTTTATTACTACATGCTATAAGCATGTCATCAACATATAGAGCGATTATGTTAAACGTTTTATTTGTATTCTTTACATACACACAACTATCACTTTGGCAACGGTAGAAACCAAAACTAACTAATATTTCATTTATTTTGTCATTCCAGTCTCTTCCGGCTTGCTTGAGACCGTATATGGATTTATGTAGCTTACATACTTTGTTTTTGTTGTTTTGATCGACCTACATTTCCGGTCGATTCATATATATTTCCTTTTTAACGTTCCATTTAAGAAGGCTGATGCTATATCCACATGGTTAACTAATAACCTATATCGAGCTGACAACGACAATATTAATCTGACTGTACAGTGACGAACAACTGGAGCAAATGTTTCTATGTAATCAACATAAGGCTTTTGAAAGCAGCCTTGCGCAACGAGTCGAGCTTTGTATTTATCAATTGATCCGTCGGGATTACGCTTTGTTGTAAATATCCACCTACAACCAATAATATTTTTGTTTTCTGGACGATCAACAAGACTCCACGTTATATTTTTTATTAAGGTACTAGCTTAACCCGGTGTGCTTCGCTACACTGGCAAAAAAAAAATTTGTCCTGTAAAGGTTGATAGCTCTTGTGTTCAGATATATGGTATTTAATATGTCTTCTATGAGGGGCACTGCTCCTACTCTGTCTACCCCGCACATTTTTATATTGAAATTTATAGTTTACTATAATAGTAGCTTTAACCACGTTTGAAGACTCTCCCTTTAATAGTTCTTCAGTTGAGCGATATTTAATGTATGCATCCTATGGGAGGTATTTCCCCCCTGCGCCTACCCGCTTTATTTTTATTTTCAAAAGTGTAGTATACCATAAGAGTGACTTTTAGAAAGTTTGAACATTCTCACTATTACAGTTCTTAAGATATGCGATGTTAAACATTGGCGTCCTATGGGATATTCCTATACCCCCGCTGCTATTTTATTTCAATTCCGGGGCTCAGAAGATCCTACTACAAAAAGTTCAGCAAAATGCGTGCAGCGGCTCTTAAGATATGCGATAATTAATATTGGCATCCTATGGGGGGTACCAATTCCCCTGCCCCTATCGAAAAAATAAGTAGCCTATTTTATTTTTAGGGCTCACGTGATGTTACTGTAAAAATTTCAGGAAAATCGGTTCAGTATAATATTGGCATCCTATGGGGGTACCAATTCCCCTGCCCCAATCGAAAAAATAAGTAGCCTATTTTATTTTTAGGGCTCACGTGATGTTACTGTAAAAATTTCAGGAAAATCGGTTCAGTATAATATTGGCATCCTATGGGGGGTACCAATTCCCCTGCCCCTATCGAAAAAATAAGTAGCCTATTTTATTTTTAGGGCTCACGTGATGTTACTGTAAAAATTTCAGGAAAATCGGTTCAGTATAATATTGGCATCCTATGGGGGGTACCAATTCCCCTGCCCCTATCGAAAAAATAAGTAGCCTATTTTATTTTTAGGGCTCACGTGATGTTACTGTAAAAATTTCAGGAAAATCGGTTCAGTAGTTTCGGAGTCTATAAAGCGACAAACATACAAACATACAAACATACAAACATACAAACACACATAATTCATTTTTATATTTTTTATTAAGGTATCATATTCCAATTTCATAGCTGTTTTCCATTTTTCTGAATCATTATTTTCCATAGCTTCTTTAACATTCTTTGGGTTTTTATAAATATCATCCACATTATTTAAAACTTCAGGCGTTCTATCTCTCAAATAATATTTATGCTTTCGTTTGTCTCCATTATCGTTCGTTTCTAATATTTCACTCTGATCTGGCTCGCCAGATTCCGGTTTAATCGCTACTGGCTTCATATTCACATCTTTTGAGCAACCTTGAGACGAAACGCACGTGTTTTCACAGTCTTGAAATTCATTACTAGCAACGAACCAATCATCAACATCTTCTTTATCAATGGTGTGATTAAAAGATTTTTCAAAAAATGAAACGTCTCTTGATATGACAATTTTTTTATGAACCTTGTCATAAAGTCGATAACCTTTTGTAGTTGAAGAGTATCCAACAAACGATAAAACATTTCCTTTTGGTAGTAGCTTATTTCTTCCAGGCTTCTTGTCCAAAACTATAGCATTGCATCCGAAAGTTCTTAGGTGTGATACAGATGGTGTTCTACCAAACCATATGGAGTACGGCGTGTTGCTTTTTAACACTTTAGTTGGAGAACGATTTCGAATATATACTGATGTGTTTATGGCTTCTGTCCATATGCTCTTAGGTAAATTTGAGTCTTCCAGCATGCACCGTGCCATTTCTAGTAATGTGCGGTTGGCCCTTTCGGCTATTCCGTTTTGTTGTGGTGTGTAACTATTTGTTGTTTGGTGTATAATACCTCGTTCGCGTACAAACTTGTCAAAATTTTCATTTAAATATTCCCGACCGTTATCACTTCTTAGAATTTTAATTTTACGTCCGGTTTGTTTTCCGGCCATGTTAACAAAGTCCTTAAAAAAATTAAATGTATCTGATTTTTGTTTTAAGAAATACACCGTCATAAAACGCGAAAAATCATCAATTAGTGTTAAAAAATATACCGAACCGCTTTGAGAAGGAACACGGATTGGTCCACATAAGTCGGTGTGGACAATTTCTAATAGTTCTGTTGAAAATATTTGGTTATACGAGAGAAAAGGCTTAGAGGTTATTTTACACTTTGCACACGTTATACACGGATATTCATTTATTATATTTTTATTTAAGCCACGTACCATTTTTTCTTTTATTAATTTGTTTATATCCCGAAAATTTAAATGTCCAAATCGTTTATGCCATAATTCATTTTCTAAGTCGTTATCTTTTAACATAAGGCATTCATTATTTGATTTTAAATTTACTTTAAATATTCCACCAATTAATTGAGCGCTAAATATTAGTTCATTATTTGGTTGCATTACAAATGCTTTATCTTCTGTAAATTTATATAATTATTTTGCTAACCGACAAAAAATTCGATTTTAATTCCGTCACAAATAACACGTCAGTAAGTGTGATGTCAGCATGTGCTGATTTTAACGTCACATTACCTATACCTTTAGTTGCTATGCACTCCCCAGACGCTAAATAAATTTGTTGTTGGCACTCTTTTAAAGATGTAAACTGGTTTTTACTAATACAAATGTGGGATGAAGCACCGCTATCTAGTATCCAATTGTTGTCAACTGTATTTAATTCTTCATTGGCACATAGCACGACATTAGAGTTTTTATTAAGAAAATTTCTGCATTCTGATTTTATATGACCACGTTTTCCGCAACCATAACATTTTACATTTCTCTTTCGGGTTTGTTCGTTTCTCTCTTGATTATTTGTTTTGTAAAATTTTCGCCTTGGATATTCTTCTATGGTGTTTTTTAAAGTAAGCACATATTCCTGGTTGTCACTACTAGATCTATCGCCTCTTCTCTGTTCTTCTTCAAAAATTTTTATTTTTAAATTTTCTAGTGATGGTAATGAGTCTCGGCTCTCTATAGCAACTACAAAATTTTCTAAATCAGTTGGAAGACTACACAATAATAATATACTCAATAATTCCTCCGGCATGTTTACATCAATTTGCTTCAAGTCACTAGCAATAGCACAAAAATTATTTATTTGAATAGAAAATTTTTCACATGTGTTAAACTGGAATCGTACTAATTTTTTAAACAAGTTCACTTTTCTAGCCGGCCCTTTTGCTTGATATGTGTCGAGTAATTTGTACCAGGCTTCCTTTGCTGACCTACATTCCTTTACATATTGAAGCTCTGATGGTTTTATACTTAATAAGATAGTTGCCAACGCTTTATTATCTATGGATTTCCATGCTGCATATTCCTCTGGTTTAGCTCCAACAGGATGAGCACTCTCAACAACACTCCAATAATCCAATGATATGAGTAGACTCTTCATCTGGACCGACCAAGATGAGAAATTTTCACAACTCAACTTTTCTATTTGCATTAATTGACTCGACATTTTTTTTTTTTTTTTTATATAAGACTAACGGTTAAATAATTATAAATTTTACACTTATTTTACACGCGTAACACCTGGGCCCATAACCTTTGTTAGAGAATGGTCAACGCAGTGAACAAATAAAAGACACGACTTTCAACAATTAATGCTTTATTACAACTAACTCCAATTTTAAATAGTAAACAAATTATATAGTATGTAGTAAAGAACAGTACTAAAAGTAGCGGTATTAATTGTGATACAAAATCATAAACGATAAATAAGAAAGAGTGAATGAATGAATAAAGAATAAATGATTAACATTTAGTACAACAAAGATTATGTATGAATTTGGGTTGACTTTATGTATAGAAAGATTACATATAAATATACATATATAACAGTATGTTCCTCGTGAATTCGAGGAGAATGTCATTAGATTAGTACATGAAAAGATTTGTCATTTGGGCATAGATAAAACGTACGAACAGGTTAGGAAAAATTATTGGTTCAGGAATTTGAAAGAGAAAGTTGACAGGTTTATAAAAAACTGCCTGCGGTATATAATGTGCTCACCTCCAGTTAGAATAAATGAGCTGAATTTGTACAATATACCTAAGAAACCTATACCATTTGACACAATACACATTGACCACTTGGTCCACTTCCGGCCATAAATTCTCAGCGGAAGCATATTTTGGTTATAATTGATGCTTTTACGAAATTCGTTAAATTATTTGCAGTAAAATCAACCAGCACTAAGGAAGTTATTGCTTGCTTGGATAAATACTTTGTAAATTACTCAAGACCTAGGCGAATTATAAGTGATCGGGGCACATGTTTTACTTCTTCCGATTTTAGTTCTTATCTTCTGACCAACAATAAAGACCACGTCCGAATCGCAGTGGCGTCTGCACAGGCGAACAGTCAGGTTGAAAGGGTAAAAAGGGTACTAAAAATGATGTTGAGCAAGGACACCAACCATTTGAACCACTCTGATTGGTCCCAAATGCTTACTAAGGTTGAGTTTGCTATGAATAATACAACCCATTTTTCTGCCAGAGAGACTCCCAGCAAACTGTTGTTTGGTGTTGAACAGCGGGGCGCTACCGTAGCTTTCTTAACTGAATATCTGCAGGGAAAGAATTATAATGTCAAAACTCCTAATTTATCACAAATTCGAGCCGATGCTTCAGATGCTATTTTAAAATCGCAGCAGAGGAATTTAAAATATTTTCTAGATAGAAGCAAACCTGTGAAATCGTATAAGGTGGGTGATTTCGTAGTGATTCGTTATACGGACACTGTTGTAGGGAAGAACAAAAAGCTAAATGAAGTTTTCAGAGGTCCTTATGTGGTACACAAGACCTTGCCTAATGACCGATATGTTATTAGAGACACTGAGAATTGCCAAATTACCCAGCTGCCATACGATGGAGTGATAGAAGCTTCGCGAATGCGAAAATGGATAGAAAAGTAAATTGATTGAGGGCAATCAAAGGTCAGGATGGCCGAGTTGTAATGAATGTAACATTGAACTAGATTTATTTTATTTATTATATTTCCATATTATTTATTGTTGGTATTTTTAGTTTACTTTATTAATAATATTAAATAACAACTATTGTAACGTTTTTGACGATCGCCCTCTATATGTGAATATTTGAATATATCATAGTTATCACACTTTAGTTTTTAAGCAATTATGTATTTAAGGAACTGCTGCCAACTGCGTAATTTGCTTGAAGTGCAGACAACCATATAAATTGTATTAAGTGCAGCCAACATGGCGATATGTCGATGGCCAGAAAAGCACATTTTGCTAGGCAGTATGTAAAAAAGAATAAAGACAGAAACACACACTTATGACCGTATCGTTTTTTATTATTACAGAAGTGAATTTTTTCAGAATAACACCATATTATTCGATCTTTATCTTTAGATATTAAGTTTTGATTTTTAAATAAATTTTTAATAAAAGTAGTTTTTGCACAGCCTGAGGGACCACAAACAAACCATCATTGTAAATGGGTATATAAACTGAAGAAACATGTTTGCGCTCTTAAAAACTATTTGTTAATGAATTAAAAAGGAAGAATATTTTAATTAATGTGAGTAAAAAAAAATCTTATTGACGAAATTCATTGTCAAGCTAGAAAAAACTTTAAGCGACGTAGGTTTATTCAAAAGGGCATTTTAGATACTTGGCAAATAGACTTGGTGGAGATGATACCATATGCAAAATTTAATAAAGGTTTCAAGTATATGCTTACTGTAATATATGTTTTCTCAAAGTATGCCTACGCTCTGCCATTAAAAACTAAAACAGGATTTGAGGTTTCAAAATCATTTGAAAGTATTATAAAGTTATACAGTAACAAAGCTCCAAAAAACCTGCATTCAGACCAAGGAAAAGAATTTTATAACACATTATCTATGCATACGAAAACGTAGTAAAATTGAAAATAGTTCGCTCTGTACGATTGGTCCGGCATGTAGTATGTCGTTAAGGGAGGTGCTGCTAGATGATTTGGTCGATGCATCGAAAACTACTCGTAGTTTCGTAGTAGAGCTTTCGGGCTTCAAGACACAGTGGTGAGGCATAACGCAATGAGAATCCGGAATATCCTCTTCCTGAATTTCCTCCATGTGTCCCAAGGATTCATATTCCTGCATAAATTTGTTGTACTCTGTACTAAGTGGAGCATTGCTAGTCAGCCACCTTTCATGTGATAAAAACCGATTGAAAGCCATTGATTTTGATGTTCCGAGCATGGTTGGGTTCTCGGAAAATGGAAGACGAACAATGAATCTGCCTTCTATATATCTTCTTACATTCTGAATGAAGTGTTCTTCACATCGTTTCTCAGCTAGAGACAATGTTCGTTCAGTGTCAATTGTGTCTTCAACCTTCCAGAAACTCTTAGTTGATTTGTTGTTTGCTCTTCTGGGCTGAATACTGCACAAGTAACTACGTTGTTGCTGTCTTCTTGTAATCTGCCTGTTACAACCCAACCTAGCACTATGTTTTGTAGGATTGGTAGTTCGTCACTGATTCTTATTTGTTCTGGGCGCATCCATTGATGGTAAAATTCTGCTCCAATTAGCATGTCAATTTTGTCCGTACGATTGAACCAAGGATCTGCCAATTTAATATTTTCCGGAATATTCCATTTTGATGTATCGAATGATTTTGTGAGCTGTGGTGACACTATATTTGGAAGCACAAATACTTCTACCCTTGTAGTATAGTTGCTTGAACATGCTTGAAGCTCGAGGTTTACTCGCTGGGATACGTTATGGATCTTGCGTCCTATCCCTTCCACGCATAGATCTGAATTTGATGACTTCAGTGTTAGTTTATTTAGTAATCTGTTTGTTACTAAATTAACTTGTGATCCGGAGTCCAACAGGGCTCGGACTGTACATGTGCGACCATTGGTTCCAAACACATTTACCCTTGCTGTGGCTAAGACTGTGTAGCTGTTACCCGTATCTTTCTTGTTTGCAGAAGCTACGGTTTGGGCATTTTTAATTTCGTTTGGAGAGGACTGTACGTTGGTCTTTTGAGGGTTTCCCCCCGAGGATGATGATGGTTTTCCTTTTGACGTTTCCAAATGCAATAACGTATTGTGTTTCTTTGTCTTGGCGACGTTATCTGATCTGAAGCAGTTAACGCATAGATTTTTCCGTTGTGTCCATTGTAATCTTCCAGGTGGTGACATTGTTAGGAATTTTTCACAATTATATATGGGGTGCCCTGTTGATCCACATATTTTACAATTTGATGTTGATGTAGTTGCTGTTGTTAATTTTGTTCTACCCACGCCAGCTTCTAGAGTCTTTCCGCGCGTTTCTAAAGCTTGGAATCGATGCTCTATAAGCCTAAGTAATTCGTTTAGACTTACAAGGTTCTTGTTGTCCTTAAGAGATTGCTCGAACAGTGTTTGGGTCGAGGAATCAAGTTTCCTCAGTAATATATGAACTAGTATGGCGTCCCATTTATCCACTGGGAGGCCTTGTGCTGATAAACCATGGGTGCATTCTTTTGCGATGTCGTGTATACATTTGAGTGCTTGTGCTGTCTCATTTTTAAGTTGTAAATGTGATAACAAATTGTTCAATAATGTCGTCACAATTAGTCGTTTGTTGTCGTATCGACTCACCAAGCTGTTCCATGCGATTTCATAATTTGCCGATGGAATTGGTAAATGTTTTATTAAGTTTTTTGGCTAGTCTGCCAAGTGTGTAGTTAAATAAAACATTTTTTCCACTTTGCTCATTGTCGAGTTGTGGATCAGCTGGATGTAAAGGTCTTTAAAAGCTACCCATTGTAGGTATGTAACTGCCGCTGAATTTTGGTATTTGAATTTTTGGCCACTGCGGTTGACAATGTTCACTTCTTCTGACGATACGTGAAGTATTTTCGTTGGCGATATTGGCACTCTGTTGTAACACACCTTGTATGTTGTGCGTATAACCGTCAATTTGCTCTTCGGATGTTAACTGCCATAAAGTATCGTTGCTTGACGCGAAATCATGCATATATTTGTCAATGAGCGTTAGTTTGCTCTGATAATACGCCTCCTCTCGATTTCCCTCAGACCGCACCTCATCAATTATTCGCCTTAGCGCTCTTATTAAAGCCCGTTGATTTCGAAAAACTTTGCTTGTGATTGTGTCAAGTTCTGGTTCTCCCTGCTTGCCGCCATTTGCATCTTCTGTCTCTATAGATTGTCTTATTGATGATTTAACTATTGGTTGCGACAGTTTTCTTACTTCGGACTCAAACAATTCTTTGTATTTGAGTGTGTCATCCGAAATGCGTAAGAATGGCTCAGTAAAATACTGGTGATGCAAAGGTGGATTTGATAGACACCTTATTTTGTTGTCAATGTTCTCGAATTCTAGCCATTGCGTGTCAAGTCGTTTTAGACGCTCCAAATAGTACTCTTTTGTTTTTCTTGTGGCCGGGTCCTTTTTAACGTTACGGATTATTGTGTTTATTTTTTTCCGCCGTCTCCTGTGGAGTCGCAGTATATTAACGCGAGTTGAACACCTTTGGAGTTCACAATTTATTTTAAGTAATTACGAGTTAGCCCAGGTAGAAACACCTTGTGCTAGTTTGTATTAAAAATGAGCCTGGGTAGAAGCACCGAGACTAGTCAAGCAATTATCAAAGTTAATCTTTGTTTGCCTAAAGTTCTTTATTTTTCAATGTCTTTTATACTATTTAATTTCTTAAGTCTAAATTAAAAATAACAATAATAATAACAATAATATTTAAATATGTGATTGCGATTATAATAAATGCTATATTTGCATTTATTGTAATATTACACCTTTTCCAGGTTGATTGACTGAATTTAGTAAACATTTCTAAAGGTTAATGACTTACAGTAAACATTTTTAAGGTAAATGACTAAATTCTGTCATGTAAGCATTTCTGTGTTTTTAATAAGTTAAGCTAAATAAGTAGGTTATGGTTTTTTTTATAACTATGTTTTTCTTTTGAAATTTTAGATTTTATGTTAACATGTGTTAACACTACTCATAAAATGAAAACAATGCAGAAAGGTAAAGGTCGACGTATAAAACTTAAGGCTCAGTTAGGCGAACGTTGCTATACCCGTAACTTACTGTAACGGACTGCTAGCACGTTGGTGCACTTATAGAACATTTAAAAACGTGTCATATGTTTTTCACATACATAAAAAAAATCAATAGTATACAGTGAGCCACACTCAAAATTGAACGTTATTTCGAAAATGGAGGAGGTGGCACAACATATATTCGCGTAACTCAAAAGTGATTTAGTTTATTGAATATACTAAGAAAACCGAAATTACCTTTAAGAAAGGCTAAACTTTTTTCTTATATCCGCTGTCGTTTTAGAAACATAATTTTTTTTTTTTTTTGGCAAAAAAGTTTTTTTTTATCAAAATTTCGAAATTTTTTATTCTTCAAATATAATAAAAAATTGGAAAATGAAGCTACTCTTTTAATTTTTCTAGAAGTATTAAAAAACGAAGTTATACAATAATCTTAACTGTTTTTGTGTTACAATAATATATGTTGTGCAACGTACTCCATTTTCGAAATAGCGGTATATCTCGAAAACAAAAGCTAACCTAAAAATTCGGTAAGCACAATTGGATTCAGCGTACCCGAATTAGGTTAAAGCGCCAGGTACCCGCTTGTCAACTAGCACAAAGTTATTATTAAATAGCACAGTGTTATTATTAACACAAAGCTTATGATAACTTTTCTTTGCTATGCTGGGTAGCTCCAAAAGTATTTTGCTACTGATCCTATCAAAACCCAGGGCTTTCTTGGAGTTTACATCATGAATAGCCTTTTAGATTTCTCTTATCTCAAATCGTAGTGGAACAGCTGCTCTAACAGCAACAGGTGGTAACTCTATCGCAATATCGAAAGATTTATGAGGGGTAAATACGGGTTTCAGATGATTAACAAAAAGATTTCCTTTTTCTATATCACTTCGTGCCCAACTTCCATTTAAGTTTCTTAATGGTGGCTTAGTGATAACTATTTTAAGATTTCTAGCTGCACGCCATAATTAGTAGTCTGATTGAGGAGTTGCATCAAGTTCCTTCAGATATTTTTCAAAGAATGCTGTTTTTTGGGACTGCAGTAACATTCTAAGCTTCCTTTAAGTAAATTCTTAAGTTGGGGGGATCTTCTTTTTTCAGGCAAGAGACGCTCGACATCTGTAGAATATATTTTACTGTTTTTGATATTTTTGCGGGCTATGCTAGAATGTTGAACAGCTTGTTTGAGATAATTGGTAAAATTTACAATAGAAAGATTCACATTCTCCGGTGTTCTAAGCGGAATATTTTCAGTGCAGTAGATACTGAGATATTTTTTATATTTTAACCAATTCATTTGTGTGGCTGACGTCAATAAGTAACCAGACGGAGATACAATTCTGTTATGGTTTATTATAGTAAGAATTGTAGGATCAGAAGATAATTCTAAAGAAGCTTCAGCATAAATCGTTTCTGCGGGGATGTTTTTTGCCACTCAATGTGTCCGTTCGTGACCACATTTAGATCCATTTTACAAATTGTGTTAAACAAAACACGACCCTTGGGTGTTATAAGTCGTGACATCCAGAAAGTGTGTTTAGCGTTTTAATCACTAGCAGCTAGGAAGCAGGGTCCTAATGATTTGAAATATTTATTATTAGTGGGGAGTATAATCATGAAATTACTAGGTTTCGATTTAATTCCACAACGCAAATGTTCGTAGCTTGGATATAATCTTCACGATGACCACACATAAAGTAGTGTTTTACTCGGTTTTTTATCAAAATGGCAGAACCTCCACAAGCTCTACCTCGAGGGTCCTTGGTATCATATAATATATAACCATTTAGTTTAAACGTATTTCTTGAGGTCAGAGATTAGCGAAAGCAGGTCATGCGTCGCCTGACAGTGATTGAAGTTGAGATGTAGCACCCTTATTTACGTCCTATTGAGCGCCTGTTTGAAGACCGGACAACTCCCACTGCCTGCTACGTGTATCATATCTGTGTTTTCAACTTCAAACTGCTTCATCAGTGTGGCAAGTATTTCCTGTTAAGTGGTTACCTCGTCCATGTCTCTACATTCAATAAGTATTTCCAGCTAGTGGGTGCTAATGTCCGCTTGCATCCCAATACGTTTTTCCACCTGGATATAAAATTTACCCACGGCTTCTATACTTCCTGTTTTGATACTATTTTGCGTAGTTTATCAGCATAAGTACTTTCACACTTCGCAGTTATAATCATAGCATCTGTTTTAGCTAGTCTCCTCTGTTTCCGTTCTCTCTGTTTCTTTTTACGTTTTACAGTTTTCCACGTAGTGTCTTCCTCCTTATTTTTAGGTTCTCCTACTGTGGCGGTTTCTCTTGCCTTGGACTTTGTTGGTTTTTCGCTCACTTTCTTAGCTCTCTTTGGCGTTTTCGTCTTTGTTGGACTGTCCGCAAGTTCCCTACCACTCTTAAGTTCACTAGGTTCTGACACCGTGTTCGGAGTTGTCTGTGTGGCATGATCACTATTTGCCAGTAGTTGCTTATTTTCCTCCAATGCTACCTCCTCTTTATTATTGCTGTACATAGTCCGTATGGCTCTTATCTGCTGTTTAATAGCATGATGGACATTACTGTTACTCTTTACACACTATGTTAATTTGAAAATCAAGTTTCCTAGCTCGACAAAGAGCTGTTTAAAGAACTCTCTGCTGTTGGAGCGTTGTTCAGCACTCCTTGCCTCTCTTGTGTGGAGTGACTCACAGTTTGCTCTGAATGCCTGAGATTCTCATAAATGGATTCACCATCATCTCCATGCCTTGTTGGTTGCCTGTAGCCTTATCATCTGTACCAGATGTATGTATGTATGTATGTATGAATGTATGTATATATGTATGTATGTATGTATGTATGTATATATGTATGTATGTATATATTTATGTATGTATGTATGTATGTATATATGTATGTATATATATATATATATATATATGTATATAAGATAATCTTTAGTTTATACTTCGAAGTTTCCAATTTTGAGGTTTATATACTCCACTGTTTTACGGCTAGTTATTAGTGAAACCTCGATTTTATGATCCGCCAACGAAACACTTATTGAGCTAAGCCACGATCTAATAGCCTGGATACTACTCTCTGATATTGATTTTGCTTCATCTAACGTCTTTGCCACTGTCACCAGTGCTAAGTCATCTGCAAGGCCAATGATTTTTCCCTTTCCTGGAGGTTTACCCTAAGTATGCCGTCATACATCACATTCCACTACCTCGGTCTGAGCACCCATCCTTGTGGTACACCCCCTGTGACATTGTGCACTTTTATCTCTTCATCAGTTTGATGTATAAAGAGTCTTCCACGAAAGTAATCCTTCATTATGGCTACAAGATATGCAGGAATATTCAACCGCACCAGATCGTCCACGATAGCCTTCCATCTGGTTGTATTAAATGCATTTTTCACATCTAGAGTTACGAGCACACAATATTCTTTGGAATTATTCATCCACCCTTTGCCCTTGATTGCTTCCCTAGCAATGTTTACCACGGTTTTAATTGCGTCTATGGCTGACATTTGTTTTCTGAAGCCATATTGCGTTTTTGACAACCCGGTCCCGGAGCTTTTTTATCTTTAAATTTCGTAACAGCCAGTTGAATATTCGATAGTGTAATCTCAGGAAAGTTAAAAGTCTCTTCAGAATTATAGGTATTCCACGTCGTAGGTGCCTGTTCTGGGAAAAGGTGGTTTACTATGTTCTTAAAAACCATAGCTTCTACAGGTGAAGGTGTGCTTAAACATTTGAGCTTCTTTCTCACAAGTTTATATGCAAAGCCAAAAAGGTTTTTATCGAGATCATTACATATATCTAAGAACCATGTTCTCTTACACTGTCGTATTGTAGACTTAAGGATCTCCTTTTTTGTCTTAAGCACCTCGTGGTGAAGGTCGTTATCAGCTCTACCACGACTTATTACAAATCGTATTCTGGCTTGGATACAGTCCTTTCGAAGCTCGGCTATTTCAGCATTCTACCAATAAACATAAGTTTTATTAACTCCTTTTTTTTCTCATGGAAACGTTACACGATTGTGTTTTACGGATTAAAAACTGTTCCGCCATGTTTTCAGGGCTACTGCTTCCATAAATGCAGACACAACTGTCTAGTTTTCCAACCACATAGCTTCCGTGAAGCTACCGTCGTTGGTATTGGTGCAGGATTGTGTATGTCCATAATTATGGATCTGCGATCACTGTGATTGTAAGCATCGCAAATTTGCCAACTTACTCGGTTATATATACCAGAAATAATAACAGCAACATCTTTTATAGAACCAACTCCATTTCTGTAAAATATATGGTCGTTTCCAGTATTAAGTAGTACCACATCTAGCAAGGCAAGCGCATCCAGTAAAATCTTACCCCTTTCATATGTCCTCGGGCAACTCCATTCCGTGGCCCAAGCATTGAAGAGTCTCTCCCCGTTGCATCAGTTATTAAAGAATAAACGATTTTCCTGTATTCTTCTATGTTATATCTTGGAGGAATATAGCAACTGTATAGGCATGTTCCGGAGACTATCGCACGCACAAAGCCACACTCGGTAGGTTTTGTGTTCTGCAAAATTTTCCTGTTTACAGACGATATTGCATATGTACCAGTGGTGTCACTGATCGACCATAGCGAATTAGCGTTTTCATATTGCTCACTTATCATACACATTTCAACTTTTAAGTCATAGACACTTTGCTTAAATAGGTCATGGGTTGCCTCATAATGATTTAGATTCAGTTGTAGCAATCTCATAGTGATTTAAGATGTTGGAGCGCCTTCCTATATTGCGGACAAGCAACTGATCCCGTAACACGATTTTTATCCGATAAACTGTCCTTACAGAATAAGCACCTTGTCGTTTTTGTGCAAGTTTGGATATTGTGTCCCTTTTCCCCACAACGTGTACAACATCCGGAATAGTCATTTATAATTTTCTTGCGAATACGACATATAAGCCATCCTATACGTATTTTCGAAGTCCTCATATGTATTTTAGCCAAAACTGAACTTACACAGTTGGTAGCAGTTTGAGTGGATCCCTAAGCTTTCCTCATATATTTTATTGTAAATGGTTGCAACACTTTGAACTCATCCGATAAATATTTTAGGGCTTCATACAATTCATCGGTGGTTTTTATGTATGTATATATGTATGAATGTATGTACCCTGCGTGAAAACTCAGAATATCTTCTTTTTTCAGGCCTCATTAAAAGCCTGCTTAAAAAATTTTTGGATTCAATTACCATTCTGATCTAACTGAAAAAGAGGGCTTCAAGGCCCTCGGCTATTTTGTATAAAAGATAAGTTACCCATTCCACACTCGCTTCTATGAGAAGAGAGAAGAGAAGGAGTCGCATTTTTTTGTTTTGTTTTTTGCCAAAGGAAAAAATTTATTTTTTTTATCCAGTTGCCATTCTTATGTACCTGCCAAAGAAGATATGAGTATAGAATGGAGCGAGCAGGCCTTGTTTATCCAAAAGAAGGAGTACAGAGTCTTTCTAGAACACATTCTTACTCCTTCTTTGTCCCGCTGGGTATGTATGTATGAATGTATGTATGTATATATTTATGTAAGTATGTGTGTATGTATGCATGTATATGTGTATGTATGTATGTTTATATGGATGTGTGTATGTATATAATATATAAATACACACATACATATAAACATACCTACATAAATTTACGGTTAAAAAATTTACAACTAGGTACTTTTACTTTATCGATCATAAAATAATTAATAACCCATCGATTTTCATGTAGCTTTAAGAAAAAATAATAAAACTAGTATGTACCTGTTTTCCATTATTCCAATAAAAATTAAAATAAAATAGGCATGCTCACAGGTAGTCACAACTAGAACATGGTATACCGATAGTCTCAAATAGGACGCATATAAATAAATTATATAAAGAGAACACAATAAAAAGGATTAAAAAATATTGTGTAATAAATAGGGTTAAACCGTTAAAAAATCACAACATTTTTAGCTCTACACAAATTTGCGATAACAAATGTCAAAAGTAGGTACTTTCACTTTATCGGGAATAAAACAGGAACTTATCCATGGATTTTCATGAAAAAAAATTTTTTTTTCTAATATATAAAGCTTTATGAAAAAATAATAAAAATAAAGGATTTAACAAAATAATGTGCAATAAACAGGGTAAGCCCGTGAAAAAATCACACAACTTTTAGCTCTACACATATTTGCGATAAAAAAAATGTCAAAGTAGGTACTTTCACTTCATGGATTTCAATCCATGGATTTTCATGAAATAAAATTTATTTTACTTCTAATACATGCAGCTTTGAGCTTAAGTACTAAATCTGGTAAGTATTTGTTGATTTGAATTTTTTGAGGCCACTTCGGCCTCAATAACTCCAAATATAATGGCTAAATTAAAAAATATATTAGAGAAACTTAAATGTGGCGTAATTTAAAATGCTTTGACGGAGTGCGTACCAAAATCGGGTACGTCGTTCCAAAGTTACGATAAGATGTAAGGAGCAGCCTTTTCAAAAACCTCAATTTTTAGAAAAAAAGTTTTTAAAAAAAACCTTGCCATAGAATTTGAAATAATGATAATTTTTGTAGTTAGATGACTATAGCTGATCAAAAAAATATAGTGGTTATTCAAGGAATTTTTGCTTGTTGCATAGTGTAATTTTAGTATTTTAAAACAATTTTCGTATTAAGTACTTAAAAAAAATTAAATTTTCAATTTTTTTCCAAACTAAATAATGCTATATGTACTTAGATGATCAATGTAAGTAAGAAAATACCACCAAAAAGATGCTAAGTCCACTTAAACGAATAGATAATAAATTTGTGTACATGCTAAATCATTGTAAGTCACTTTTAACTATGATCTACGACAAGTTTATAAAGTTAAAATATATTTAAAAAATTCTGTTATAATTATGATATGAACACAAAAAGTCTCAAGGATCTTTTTTATACCGTTCTCGAGATATCATCAAAAAACTTTGAATGCTTTTTTCTCTCTTTTATAAATTCCGTTAATTATGTCTTGTTCCACTTGCAGCTCAGCGAAATTATTTTGAAATAATCGTTGCTCTTACAAAGAGTATAAAACTTAACCCGTTTGTTCCTTCCAGTAAAAAAAAATTTTTTTTAAAGAACAGTACATGTTACGTTTTTGTACAATTTGCTTTCTAAGGGACCTTTTTATATTTTTGAATGTTCTATTAAATTATTTTAAACAAAAATGTGTTTTCGAAAATGTACCAATCATACAAAGTTTTTACTAATTTCTGTTCTTTAAAATGAAAAACAAATCTATTTAAGAAATTTTTAGTCTTAAGAATGTTTATTACAATACCCAGCAAAAAAACTTTGCTTACAGAATAAGCAGAAAAATAATGAGAACTTGACGAAAATACTACTTATTTTTTTATTAGAAAAAGTACTTATTTTTGTTCTTGATGTCCCAAAAAAGTATCTTTCTTTTCTACTTAAATTTTTTTTTAAATATGAAGTTACAAAAAATAACTGGTTGCTAATTAAAATGGCTCTTATATGCATGTGAAATCTTATGTAATTTTTGTTGAACAAGTGTACACAATAATAAATTTTTCGAAATGTAAGAAAACATTTAATAAAGAGTGTTTTGGCTACACAACATCATTTATAGCGCTAACACTGTAATAACAATGTGTGTTATAATATATGTATGTTGTTCAAAAAACATCCTTTACATTAGATCGATATCACATCTAGTGTTCCAATAACAAAAATATATTGTGTGGATAATTTTGGAACATATTTATGTATATATTTACATCGTAATTATTCTTAAATTTTTATATTATTACCGGATACCTTAGAAATCCCTTCGGGAAATTTGTATCAATTGTTCTAATAGACTGGTCCTGGGATTTGTGAAAATAGAACAAGTACAAAAAGAAAGAACTCATGACCAGTGAAAGGAGAACCCATCATTTAACTGGTATATAAAGAACCAAATGTAGAAAAAGTAATGAATTACAGTATTCACCGATGGTGTGATGCAGTTTTTGGGGTTTTCTAAAATGTGGCTCTTAAATTTAGTTTTAGGACTTGTTTTATTGAAATAATACTACATTGTATTGAAATAATACTCCATTGTAGTAACTGACACTAAACACGTTTATTTAGAATAGATGTGTGACTTATTACATGGTGGCTGTAAGGTGTCAATTGACCCCCTCATGAAAAAGTAATAAGTCCCATTCATATTAGGTGTTAGGAACTAGAACCGGTATCTACCACCAAAGACCTATCACGGGACTGCTTTGGTGTCAGTTCGCTTCCCTCTAGGGATATTATTGGAATATATTAAATTGATTTAAATAATTATTTAAAATCATATAATAATAACTTATTTAAATCATTACATCAAAGTATTTTTTTGTAATATATAATTGTGACTCATTTAATATATAATAATAAAGTTTTTATTTAATATATAAAACAAATAATGCAGAAAGTGCCAAATAATGCTACAAAGTAGTGAATTCAGGAAGTCATTAAAATTAGGATTGTAAGTAAAGTTTTTGCTGGGTGGATAATAAAATTCCCTTTCAACCCATTTTGTCTCGTAGTTTGTTTTCACAAAGTACCAAAGGGACGAATTTGTCCTGATTTGCACTCAAATGTACTTTATTTGTTTGCTGCCTATACGCTAAATAAAATAAATTTCTTCAATGTTGCCCAAAATTATTTTGAACAAAATATGTTAAAAAAAATTACCATATGTTCGATTTTTACCCTGTTTTGGTTCTTCCAGTTAAAATTTTTTATATCTATATAAGTCCCTTGTGAGGGTTTAAGCATAAAAATAATTAAACTGTTAAATATTTGCAGTCTAAAAGAGATTGACAAAATTAAAAGTACCAAAAATTTTTTATTTTACGCCCTTTTACCCTCTGAATGGCTGACTTTCAACATGAACTCTTATTGCGACATGCCACCGTAGTTGTAGTTATTCATTCAAACAAAAATTCTAGGTTTGAATATTTGAAAAAAACCTATGTCCTTGGTGATAGCTTAAGGATAAAACTAATTATACTGTTAAAATTTTGCAGTCTAAATGAGCTTAATTAAAAAGTATCTGAAATGCCCCTTCTTACCCACTTTTACGCCCTGCAAAACAGACTTTCAAAATGTATTTTTATAGTGACATGCCACCTTAGTTTTAGAAATTCGTCCAAACAAAAATTATTACTTAGGAACACAGATTTATGTGTTTTAAAAAGTACCAAAACTGTGAATTTTTACCCGGTTTTGCCCCTTTGTAGTTCTGTGCTTAAGGGTCCACACAGAACTTCAAACAATTGTCGCATTGGTTGTACAGAACTGTAGGGAACCTTTAAAATATGGAAGATGCTCGTATAAACAATTGTAATTATAACCGCTCATATGAGTGGTTTGGTTTCCACCGTAGGTAAATGTGAGGAATACTAGGGTAAGTATTTGATGGGTTACGATACGTACTTATTCTCCAAATGAGGATGAACAGGTATATTGTAGGTATGTAGGTATATTTATTTTAGATTTTTAGGTTTAATTTTTAGTAAAATATTTTAAGTAAGGTTAGGAACTTTATGTTAGATTTAAGAAGATAAAGGTCAGGTTTAGTTTACGTTCAACGACAAAAAGTTAACGACAAAAATCTTTTTTCTAAACCCGTCGTCGTTTTACAAAAGCCGAACAGGTTTGGAATAAATCCGTAAGTACTAAACGTTACCAATTTAATTGTATTATAAAACTATTCATTAACGCCATCTATACTTCACAATCGGCATTATATTATGAAAATTTACCGTGTAACTTATAATATACTTTACATACATCATTTAAAATTTAATACAATCTTATTTTTAGTGTTTTAAATTCATTTCTTTTGATTTAAATTTACAGGGTTTTTTCACATTGCTTAACATATTACTCTCTTTTTAAATTCAGTAGTTTTCTTTCTGTTAAACTTTATGTTTTGCTTACTACATACTTTATTCTTTTTTTCAATTTCAAATTCAATTCATTACGATACATTTTAAAAGAAACAATTGTTATAAAAAGTCATATAACCCAATTAATTGATATTGCCTAAACGTGAGTTAAGACACCCTTTAAGCTAAAATTTTTTAAACATTTATTCCTGGTGGTAGTTTAAGCCAAAAATTAATAAGCTTTTAAAAGTTTACAGTCTTTTTACCTACTTTTACCCCCCTTAAAAGCCAATTTTCGAAATGTATTTTTTGCGTACGTACGGAAAAATTTTTGGATTTAGGATGAACGGTTCTTCACAAGAAACGATTCTGCTCATTTCCGACCTTTTTATCAAAACCTGGAAAAATATAGCCTATAGTAATTTCGCTATGTACCAATTTTCGTAAAAATCGGTTCAGCCGTTTGAGCGCGAATACAGAACAAGAAAGCCAAAAAGAAATTAGCACCTAATTTTTATAATATACTATCATAACCCAGTGCGCTTATTTTAAGTACTGATCTCGTGCATTGTTTAAGAAACTATTTGTACTAGGGATGCCAGTCCGAAAAATCCCGGGATTTTCGGAATTCTGCGAATCCCGAATACAGGGATTTTAATTTTTCAATCCCGAGATTTTCGGGATTTAGTCAATCCTGAAAATGTTAACTTAATTTTTTTTTTGTTTACCCATTTCTTAATAAAAATAAATTCATCATGAAATTATCCCTTAAAAGAATAGTAAACACAATATTGATCTGTTATATTTCTGTGGCCACAAGGAATAACAACTAAACTCTATTTTGAGAAGTTTTCAGCAGAGCATTTTTAAGTTTGAAATTGGTGCCTGAAATCAGGGAATTAAGATTAAGCTAATATTTAAAAGCTCGATGTTAGCAATTTTATTATATTTTAATTTGCAATTCAATTCATAATGAAAAATCAGCTAACATAAGAGAAATAAGCAAAACAAATTGTTAAGCTTCTTTTCCTTTTTCGTTTCTAAAAATTTCTAAGTCTTATCTCGACTTTAGCTGTTATACCAAACTTAATGAATTGACTTTAGCTATTATGCACTTTCATTTTGTTACTTTTGCTGAATAAAAAGTTATTAGTTAGATATAGTAAGTTTTTGTTTTAATTTCTTTTATTTATAAGGATTATAAAATTATTATATGTATATTTGTACTTCAGTTGCTGTGATTAGAATTAATTAAGGAACATAAAAATATACATACGTCAGACCCATATGCTTGTCATATTTAAATCAAAATATAAAAAAGAAATTCAGTTAATAAGATTAAAAATTAATGAAAGGTATTAAAATATAAAATAATCTGTTATACAAATGACCACTTGCAAGATTATCTTAAAATAAAATTTATAATACGAAATGTTTATAAAAATGCAGAAATAGCTAAGCATTGACATCTTGCTCTTCATCTACCAAATCTGGATGAATATTATCAGGTTCATTTGAATTCTCATTAAGATTTCTATAAAAAGCGTGAAATTCTGGATCGATAAGACTTAGCATATCCAGAAGATCTTTTTTTTCATGTGATATAGCTGGGATAATACTTATTGCTTTTAAATCACTATTGCTGATAGAATAAACTCCTCTTTTGCCTATTTTGAGTACCTTAAATGGCTCTTCGACATCTAAAGAGGTTTTATAAAAAATAGAAGAAATATCTTTCGTATAACGAAGCCATCGCACTTCGTTCGAAATGAATCTGTCACCGTTTTCATTGCAACGTCTCCAAATAAACTTCGTTTTCAATAATTCCGAGAAATTAAGAAAATGTTTTTCTCTCATTTCAACTACATTCATTTTTCGATGAACGGATCTTACAAACTGATACCTCTCGGAATTTGAATCTCAACATTGAATTTTTTCTTCTTGCGTTCAATTAGAGCATGATCCGAGTCACACTCAATATGTGTATGCCCTGGTTCCAAAAACTTGTGATCTATTAACTCAATATGTGGATTATTATGCACGAAAGTAATGAACATTGAAGACACATGAGAGTTTTTGTTTTGTCCAGTGCAGGAGTCGCTATAAAAGCATATTTTAGTCACATTTTTGTCAATCATATTTAATTGTCTATAAACACAAGATGCGATTTCGTTACCACCTCTACGAGCAATAGCTTCATGCCACATGAAACACTGAACTGAGTCGTCTTCTAAGTCATGAACTGTAAGATTGTACGTCCACAGTTGACGCTTGTAAAAGCTAATTGAGCTTCTTAGAAAGGGAGTAGGTAAACATTGCTGCAAGTCAAATGCAAGTGCCTTGGTATTTTTGTTATCCTTTGCAGCCTTTTTATCAGCTCGTTTGCAATTGTAAGCAGTATCTGCTTTTTCAACATGTTGCATTTTCAGTTCCTTAAACTTCGCGACCTTAGAACAACAAGGTTCTAACTACACCAATGTGTGTTTTGAGAAAACTTAACTTGAATGTTAAATATAGTTTAGTTGTTATAAGCAATTTTATTTTGGCAATCACAATTAACTAATTTGTTTCAATTTGTTGAAACAATTTAAACCTGAAAGATAATCCCGATTAAATTTGTAGTTTTCTGGAATTTTGCATTTAAAAAACGGGGTAGAACTTTGATGCTCATTTATTTAGCACAACAACTTGGAACTACAATGTTCTATGAGCCACATAGAACCTTGTGGATCTGTAAGAACTTAAAATTATCACTTAGAACTTTGTTACATTAATTTATTTTGACACAAGACAAGATTTTATTTGTTAATTTAAGTCTATTAATGGGTTTTACTTCTTTAAATTAGAATATTTCCAAGAATGTTAATTAATAAATTAAAAAGGAAAAATAATATGGCTACCAAATTCACACTGCCGGTACTAAATTTTTAGGAAATTTTTATCCACTATTTGAAGCCTCTGAAGTCATTATTTTCTTGGTGTAGAATCCACTGATGTTGTACCTAAAAAGATAAAAATCGGAATAAAATTAAATCAGTAGAGATAAAGAAAACATTTTTTACATACCTATTTTAAGAATTGTTCTGTAATATGATATGTCAGCTGTCCCCATATATTTGAACATTGCTATTAGATGACTCGATTTTTCCTTAGATATGATTCTTTGTTCTGAGATTGGCTCAATAACTTGTGGCACATTGGGAACATTTGGAAAAACATTTTTGTTTCTACGAAGCTTAACTGCTTGCTTTCTTATGCTTACAGATTTCAAACTTTCAGATTTGTAATCTAAAGAATATTCAAGTTCATGCTCTACCCCCTTAAGGTTAAGAATTTTCAGTGAACTAAATGGAACATGTTTATAGTCAAAACAAGTGTTTGTATATTTGCTAAAATTTCTGAAATCTGATGATTTCATTTCAATTATCACAAACGGATTTTTGCGGTTCACCTTTTTGAGAATTCTTAATAGTCCAATTGGTGAAAAATATTTGTTAACCGAAAAACATTTCTCTATTTGACTATGAGCATTATCAACTTCCTGTAAAGCCGAATGCGCTGGTAAGGAATATTTCATAGTAATATTTTCTATTTGAGGATGTGTTTTTATGAAGTGTTGTATTGCTAGAGTCATGATTGAATTTTTATTCTGAGGAACACGAGAATCGCTCCATGTTATTAAAATAGTTATATTGTTATCCTCACAAACTTTTTCCAAAATCTTCCATAAAGCTGAAGCTATATCATTACCACTTCTTCCACCTGTATATTCTGTCCATATTGCACAATATATTTTCTTTGTAGTGGACAATTGTACTGTCAAATTATATGTACACAGTTTGGAATGATAAAATATTGGACCGATTTCAGCCCGAGGACAAGATAGAACATTTTGTAGATCGAAAGTTAACACAGGAATACCAGATTCTTTATCCAAGGCTTTCTGCTCTCTCATCATGACTTTTAAACGCAAGTGATCGTCTCGTTCTTTTTTCATTTCTTTCGTCAACAGATTTTCTTTTTCTGCTACAGTAAAAGTTTCGCATTTACCACATCGGTCAGATTTAGGACGGTGGAAATCTAAATTAAAATTAGTATTGAAGATATGTTTGTCTTTATATAATTGGTACATTTTTGCAATATTTAAATTTGAATCGAGATATTGCTTTGATGAATTTGCTCGACAATAGTGAGATTCTACCGTAGGAAATGATGTGATATGATCTTTGATATCTTTAACTTTTGTTTCATCAATTCGTTTTACCGATTTTTCAGTTCTGTTTTTAGTTCCAATACCAGTTACAACATTCTTTTTGTTGTGTGTATCGTAGACTGGTTTCTGACAAATTGCGAATGTGCCTAACCAGTAAGGTTTACACACCTGTATACGGCTCCCTTTTACTTCAACATAATAAGTAAATGAATAAATTCGACGAGAATCACGTGGTTTTTTGGTTTTTCTCTGAGTGTCAGTTCTAGTTGTAATTTTTAAAATATAGTTTATTTTCTCTTGTCGATTCAGTGAGTAAAACGTTTGAAATAATTCGTTTCTGGTAATTTTGGTTTCGCATTGAAATTTGCAAGTGCCACTGTTTGAGCAATCCTTTTTGGAAATAAATTGTTTAGCAGATACTACTTTTCCTCTGGAACTTGTGTAGCTCTCTCCTGTTTGACATTGTCTTTGACGTACATTTCTCTTCCAGCATTTGGGATTGCTTTTTCTTTTGCGTGTTTTTGATTCACGATGAACTTCTTCGATTAGATCCATAGATTCCTCTTGCTGAACTTCTATTGGAATTATGTTAGAATCTTCGATTATTTTGCATGAGCTAATATCATTGGTATCACTTTCACACGAAGAACTACTTTCTGGCCACATTTCTCTAAAATCATAATTAAATAAGGCACAATAACTAAAATCAACTATTTTATTCACCAGTTTGTTTTAATATAAATTACCAATTTAAAATGAAACTACCTTAGCGATAGTACGGTAATACAACTTATTTTCTTCGGCCAAACTTTTGATAATTTCAATAAAATTGCATTTATTTATTTTCTTTTGACAAAGCGTAATTATTGCGAAGAAGCGTGAGAGAAATAAGAAATCGTAAGTGTCAACTTCTGTTTGACAAAATACGCAAGGAACAATGCATAGTGTAATCAAACAAGTGAGAGCGCACCTGACAGCTCTCAATTTTTTTTATCGGTGTTTGTTTTGAACTACAAGTGCACACACAATAACACTATGGTGTTAAGCATAATGATATTTTCACAATCGCGGGTTTAATCAATCAAGAATACAACATAATTTGTCTCATTTTACAACAACACGATGCGCTCGCACTTCGTAATGACGTATATATATAGAACAATGATGATCAACAAAGTCCTATTGGCTTAAGTAAACTGAACAATGCTGTACAATAAAGTTCTATCAACAATACTCTAGTAAACATAGTTCTATCTTCAACATTTTTCATTTAGTTAAGGAACACAAGGTTCTATCTGGTTGTTAGAATTTTGTTTACCAAATTATTATACAAAAATGCATAGTTAGAACTTTGCTGCTTTGGGTATCTCGTAAACGGCTAAAGATATCTTTAGGGCGATAGCAGTAATCGAAAGAAAATACCAATTTTAGTACGATGTGATATATAACTCAATTTATCAAAAATTGTCAGTTACAACCTTGTTGTTCTAAGGTCGCGACTTTTTTTTTTCTTCCGTTTCAGTGGCATACTTAATTTTCATGTGATTTGAATTTTAAATTCATTCTCCTAAATACTTGCGAGTATTTTGAAAGGCTTACAGGAGCTAGGGTTTCATCAGTGTGGAGTTGGTACATTTTTAAAATCGTTAAGTCAGAGTTCAGGTATTTTTGGCTGGCATCTCGTCTAGTGTAATGACTCTCATAGGCTGGGAATTTATTGATATGGTTTGCAATATCCTCCAGTTTTTCTGAATTTATTTTACTCGGTGGTGATGATTTCCCACGAGAATTTTTTATTGACATGGTTGGACATGCAAGTTTCTTGCGTATTACACTTTTCAGGAAACTTTCAGTCTCACCAAAGTACTGGGTAAAGTGTCTATGACATACTCTTATTGTTTTTCTTACTTTAAACTGAATTCCTTATTCCTCATATCGTCTATAAAAAATTTAAAACTCTTTTTTGTTAAGATGATCCAGACTCTACTCTACGTAGGTACCATACTTTAAAAAGTTAAACTTACTTTGAATATCTCTATCAATTTGATACTGCCTTTCAACATTTTGAATAAGAAAAGAATTACTCGAGGTTGTTTCCACTATGAAGTTTAAGTTTAAAAATTAATTTTAACGTTTCATTATAAGGAAATATACTATTTAAAACTTACCTTGAACGCTCGATGACACTTCTGAATTTTTTTTTTACTGCTAACTCTAACATTTTTTTTACACGGTTAGACATCCTGATATACTTTTCTGTATGAACTCTTAAGCCTCAAGTACACGGAATGTAAAAAGCCACATGCGCATGTGGTTCTGACGTAATTTTGACGTCAATGCAAAGCCACAATAAGCATTGCGTGTTGTGTGATAACGTCAAAATTACGTCAGAACCACATGCGCATGTGGCTTTTTACATGCCGTGTACTAGAGGCTTTACACTTAAGAACCAAATTCGATTTAAGATTTTATTAATATGTACACATAATTTGGAAAATGAACTTAACTTTACTTTAGAAATGCTTCAACTGAAAACCTGTTACGAAAAAACAACTTAAGTGGAGTTAGGCCTTGAACATATTATTCTTCACATTTGGAATAACGACCAAATTCGACTTTGTCTTTTACTGGAAACTCGAAAAAAACTCAATAATGACTAAACTCGAGTTTGGTTGTTATTCCTAATTTGAAGAATTATCAATTTAACATACGGAATAATGACTAAACTCGAGTTAAGCAGACATTTTACGTCTGAATACACGCACGGCACTGTTTGGAATAAAATCCTAATTCTACTTAAGAAACTTTTTTTAAAAAAATATTGAAGCAAATTGCAATAGGCTGTTATTCCAAAATCATACGAGCAAAATTTCGACTTTAGCTGTTTAGTTTTTTAGGTATAAAATACTCATTTTTTGAGCTACGATGATAAAATTTTGTGTGGTAGTGCATTTGAATACAGTGAATACAACAGTAGTAATAACTCTACTTTGTCCTAACTCGACTTTAGCTGTTATTCCTTGTGGCCACAGATTTATTTGGTCAACCCCGTTAATACTGTCATTGAAAAGAAAAAAGTTAAATTTTGTTATTCTTTTTAAGTGTGTCTAACAAATATAAAGAAATTTTAATGTAAGAAGTGCTGAAAACAATTAAAGAAAAAAATTAATTGAAGAAATAAATGTCTTTTGAAGTGCTCAAAACAAAACGAAAAGTTTGTGGTTCGATTTTCTAATTGATTCCACTGATGCACCAAAAGCAAAAAGCAAAATGTAAACCTTACAGATTTCTTTACATTAAAGCGTTTTCCGACAGTGAGCATGGTACCTACGGCAATTTATGGAGCGATTTCACGAAATTAAGTAGTGAAATTAAACACTACATAGTTACTATTACTAGTGGCGGTGGGTATAAAAATGCGTTTTATGGTTAACTAAAAAAAATGGATTTTGTTAATTAATTTCGAATTCAAATTTTAATTATTCATCTTAAGTCATTTAGTAAAAATTTAAATAGAATCTTACAAATAAAGCAATCACTAGTTTGTTTTATTCAATTACTATATTAATTATTTTAGTTTGTTTGAAACAACTGAGGTAATTGAGTAAAATATAGATCTTATGTTAATTATTTTTTAATTGAATCAATTAACCAATTGTTGGAAACCGTACGTTGTTTTTTTTTTTATAATTTTTTAATTAAGTTAATAATTTTTTAAGAAAAAATAAATGTTGAAAAATTTTAGTAATCAATATAATCATTAAGGGTTTTCATTATATCGCTTAAATGTCTCGCAATCTGTGCAAACTATGCATTTTTACGCCCTCGCAAATGAACTATCAAAAATTGTATGAGAATTCATTTACACAAACTTCGTTAATTTTCCCCACAATTTTGACTCGTAAACTTGCGCTGTTTAATTCTGGATTTATACAAGCAGATTTTTTTAGTGATTACCGTCGTTTTCAATGAAAAGTTTAAGGCCCTAATCATGTACAACGCAGCGCAACGCCACAGAACTAACGCAACGCCAACGAATAACATTGAAAGCACAAACAATGTCATAAATATTTTGTAATTTTGTTGTTGCTTTCTACAGAAATTCACATTGCGTCTTAAAATTTCAAACGCTAGATTGCTTGTGTCGTCAAAAATTTTAAAACGGTACATGAATTTCTGTTGAAAGCAACAACAAAATTACAAAATATTTATGACATTGTTTGTGCTTTCAATGTTATTCGTTGGCGTTGCGCTGCGTTGTACATGATTAGGGACTAAGTGTTTATAAATCACATACAGTAAATTCTTGAAATAATTAAATATTTAATAACAAATTTCACATTTGAATCACAAATTTCAACTTTTATTTTTAATTTTTTTTCTAATAATTAGTATTGTGGTTATTTTATTGAACTGTTCATAGTTCTTTATCCAAATTTCGATATTTTAATAAGGCTTAAAGTTCATTGAATTTAATTTTCATTAAATTATTTTTATGAAGACAGTAATTTTACAACATGAAATTGATAAAAATTTTTTGATAATTTTTCATTCTTGACTGAGTTGGGAATTGAACCCAAGGGTTTTCAAATTAAATTCAATGAACTTTAAGCTTGATTAAAATATCGATTTTTTTTTTCTTTAATTCTTTTTCTATTTTAATTTATTTTTATATTGACCTTTCTTACAAACTGACATGAAGTTTTTAAAATTACAAAAAAATTAATAAGGGTTATCATGAAACGAGTCTCGCAAATTTGCTTATTTGCACAAATGGCAATTTCAAGCGATATTTTGAAAACCCTTATTAACTTTTAACTTTGTAATATTAAAAAAAATTTCTTTAAAAATAATTTAGTTGGAGGTGACCATATTTAAACATTACTTTTCTCTGCGTGTAGGTGTAACCGCTCTCTAAATAAACAGAAATATCATTTGCCATTGTATGGGAGCTGCCACGCCCTCTTATTAACTTCCGTCCACTTTTTGACAGATGTTGTGTACTGCTAACCCAGTTAATAGGCTTTTTACACTGATCCACCTCTAACATCTACCATCAAAGATGTAGAAAATGTAAAACACTCGTTTATATTGTTCACATCTAATCTACCATCAAACGAAAATGTCACCATTTAAATAAAGTTTTTAAATCACTTCTTTTCTTCTAAGTGCCAAAAATTTTAAAAGGAAACACAAAATTTTAAAATTTTATTATCAAAGTTGTTTTTGGGAATACTATTATTTATTAAAAGATTTTGTTTGTTGTGCTAATTCCCTTTTTAAATAATTGATAAAAAAAATACTGAAATTTATTGTTGGAGGATAAGCTGTTCCTATGCGCATTTCACTGGTTGCTTAGGCCAGATCATCAGGAAACACAAAATTGTATTTGAAATTCAATTGGCTTAAAAATATAAAAAATATTAAACAAAAAATATTGCAATAAAAATGGAAAACTTGACAAATGATTTTTAAAACAAAACTCTTTTTGTGAGTAATGCCACAATAATAATAAACCTTACTGCCACTTTTTTAGTGGTGACTCTAAAATGATCGAAAGATGTTGAATGGAACAAAATGGGATCGGTCCATCTTGTAAAGATGTTGATTTTTATCCCAATGTATTTCTTATGGGAAGATTATAACAACTTGGTAAATTGATGGTAGATGTTAGATGTTTATCAGTGAAAAAAGCCTATAAGTGTACCAAATTTGGAGAATTATTCTCCTACCGTTCTTCAGATAATTTAAAAAAAAACCTATAGTTCCTTCCACCTTATCAGTAATATACTTTAAAGGTTTTATTAAGATCAATTCAGCGGTTTAGGCGGTAATAAGGTACAAACAAACAAATAAACATACATACATTCATTTTTATGCGAGTATATAAAGAAGATATTAGGATACCTTAGGATATTAGGATTATTAAAGATTTCGGGTACCGATTTTTAATTTTTAATGGACGTCTTAACCTTTAATTCATATAGTGGCAAATTAAACTAAGAGTTAAGATGTCCTATTACAAGATTAAATACATTATTAAAATAAATTTTTGCATTCGTGCTAATAAAAAATAATGTAGTTAATTAAGTTACAAAATATGTTCAATTTGCATGTTTCAAAACAAAAACTTAATTCTTTAGATTCTTATATAAGCCGTTACCTTCAAAAGGCAACAAATTCAATAATTTTTACATCAATTGGTTAACAAACAAGTTAGAGTGCTATATTCAGCTGTGCCGAATGTGTGATACCCTCCGTCAACAGTTAGAATATTTCAGCAGTGGCCTCTATATGAAAGCCCTAATCATTTAAAACGCCGCGCAACGTTAGAGAATAACATTGAAAGCACAAATAATGTCATAAATATTTTGTAATTTTGTTGTTGCTTTCAACAGAAATTCATGTACCGTTTTGACACAAGCTAAGCAGCGTTTGAAATTTTAAAATTTTGCTACAATCAATTTTTTCCAGAGTTTTTTTTATTGATTCTTCAGATATTAAATATGAACTAACAATAAGAAATCAAATCTTATCCTAATACTTTAATTCATGTCGTGCCAGTGCCAGACAAAAAATTTTCTTATCGTTCTTCTGATTGGGTGAGTGCTGCAGTGTCTCTTCTCCTTATGCGAGTGTGGCCGCAATCATTTAAAATATTTCGAGCTAGTGAATTCGGGTGTAGTTCAAGTCTTTTTAAATATTTTACTGCGTATTTTGTAATCATAGTTTATACCAATGGCACGTTGAGATCCTTGTGGATATTCGAGTTTTTAACATGCCAGGGAGCGGCTGTAATTATACGAAGAAGATTATTTTGGCGCCTTTGAATTTTTTCGATATTAGACGCTGAGGCAGTGCCCCATAATTGAATACCGTAGCACCAGATTAGTTGTAAAGTAGAAGTTTGCAATCGAAAACAAAGACAGAATTTCTTCCAATAAGTCAATGAATTTGAATGACTTTTAGTTTCATTTGAGTTAATTTTGCATCTATATGGAATTTCCACGTTAAACGGCGATCTAGATGTATACCGAGATATTTTACATGCGAATGCTTCATATCCCGACGCAAGTTGACCATTATCATCCATTGTTTTAACCATATTTCTAGTTGAAATATATGCTCCTGCAAGTAACGAGATGCTTCATGATGGTTTTCAGCAACGCTTAGGAAAGCTGTATCGTCAGCAAATGTTGAAGTTTGGGTGTATTTGTTAGTTGGCATGTCCGAAGTATATATTAGGTATAATAGAGGACCCAGGATGCTGCCTTGTGGCACTCCAGCGGCAATTAGCTAAGGAGAACTTAAAAAGTCACCTTTAATAATGAATTTACGACCGACTACGTAGCTTTCTAACAGCCTGTGTGTGTGTTACTGGTAAGTTTAGCTTCAATTTATGTAATAAGCCTTCGTGCAAGACTTTATCAAATGCTTAAGACACATCGATGAAGAGAGCAGAAAAAAATTTTTTTTTTCTTCAAAGGCTTTTCTTATGGAGTTTACTATCCGATGGGTTTGCTCAATGGTGCTGTGTTCTTTTCTTAAACCGAACTGATGGTTAGGAATACATCTATTTTCATTTAAAATTGGGACTAATTTTGACACTAAGAGTTTCTCAAACAGCTTTGATATATTATATAATAAGCTTATAGGCCTATATGACTCAACTTTTGTGTGATCTTTTCCTGGTTTAGGTATCACGATGACTAAGGAAACTTTCCAGTCTTGACGGTTATATTAAAGGCGTAAAATAGCATTAAAAATAAAAATAATAATTTTCTTTGCTATGCAAGGTAGTTCCAAAAGCATTTTGTTACTGATCTTTTCAAAACCAGGAGCTTTCTTGAGATTTAAATCACAAATAGCCTTTTCGATTTATCTTATCTCGAATCTTAGGGGAACAGCTGCTCTAACATTAACAGGTGGTAACTCCACAGCAATATTGTGTGATGTATGAGGGGTAAATACGTTTTTCAAATGATTAACAATAGATTTCCTTTTTCTGTATCATTTCTTGCCCAACATCCATTAAAGTTTCTTAAAGGTGGTTTAGAGATAAGAAAGCCTTTTGAGAGTTCTAGCTGCAAGCCATAATGAGTAGTCTGATTGTGGAGTTGCATCCAGTTCCTTAAGATATTTTTTCAGGGATACCGCCTTCTGAGTCTAGTAACCTTCTTAATCTTTTTGTGCACTCTTTTAATAATTTAGATATTTTTAATTAGGCTAAAGTTCATTGAATTTAATTTTCATTAAAATATTTTTATGAAGACAGGAATTTTACAACATGAAATTAATTAAAATTTTTATTAATAATTTTTCATTCTTGACTGCGCTGAGATTTGAACCCAGGCGTTTACGGACAGGTTGCCCAGACTAGTTTCGATTGTAACCACACAATATCTTCAGTGGGGTTTGCCGTCTTACTCACTCGGCTATTGCAGCCGGATGACGTCAATAGTCAAACATCAATCCTTAAACCAAATGGAATTTCACTTTGGTAGATCGAAATTTGCTTTTGAATAAATGATTATCTATTTTAATTGATCTATATTTTCTTCCTAACTTCTGTTTTTTCGTACTTTTTGTCAAGAATTCTTCTTGAAATCCAAAGTACATTTTTTGTTTTTCATGTTTTTGTCTGTTTTTTCTTGTTGACCTTTTTCAGCACAACTTGAAGGACAAATGTAAACATAGTTCGTGCCTTTGCTGTTAACAATAATTAGTATTGTGGTTATTTTATTAAACTGTTAATGGTTTTTAATCCAAATTTAGATAATTAGGCTTAAGTTCATTGAATTTAATTTTCATTAAAATATTTTTATGAAGACAGGAATTTTACAACATGAAATTAATTAAAATTTTTATTGATAATGTTTCATTCTTTACTGCACTGAAATTTGAACCCAGGCGTTCACGGACAGGTTGCCCAGACTAGTTTTTAATTAATTTCATGTTCTAAAATTACTGTCTTCATAAAAATAATTTAATGAAAATTAGATTCAATGAACTTAAGCCTAATTAAAAATATCTAAATTTGGATTAAGAACCATTAACAGTTCAATAAAATAACCACAATACTAATTACTCTTTTAATAATTTCTTTAGTTGAGGTGATCTGTGTAATTGCCACTCTCTTCGAACTCTCTTTTTTCCGTCAAGAGACGCTCAACATCTGTAGAATATATTTTATTATTTTGATGGTTTTGCTGGAATGTTTAACAGCTAGTTTAAGATAACTGTCAAAATTCACAATAGAGATTTCCACATTCTCCGGTGTATCAAGCGGAATATTTTCTGTGCAATGTGTGCTAAGATATTTTTTATATTTTAACCAATTTATTTGTGTGGTTGTCGTAACCAGACGGAGATACAATTCGATTAGGGTTTGTTGGAGTAAGAATTGTATGTGTGTGATCTGAAGATAATTCTAAAGAAGCTTCAACATGAATAGTTTCTGTGGGGAGGTTTTTAAGCACGCTAAAATCGATGATATATGGAATTTTTGCTGCTCAGTAGGCCAAAAAGCTGGCTGTACGCTCGCGACCACATTTAAATCCATTTAAGAGATTGTATTAAACAAGACAGGACCATTTGGTGTTATAAGTCTAGACCCCCAGAAAGTGTGTTAAGCATTATAATCGCCAGAGGCCAGGAAACAGGGTCCTAATGATTTGTAGTATTTATAATATTTGCTTTCTGATATTTAAAATCTAGGGAGAGAGTATAGAGATGAAAGAACTATGTTTCGATTTAGTTCTTCAACAAAAATGTTCGTCGCTTGCAGATAATCTTCACAATGGTCACACATGAAGTAGTGTTTGATTCGGGCTTTTACCAAAACTACAGAACCTCCAAAAGCTCTATCTCGAGGGTACTTGGTGTCATATAATATATAACCACTTATTTTAAATGTATTTCTTGAGGTCAAATGCGTTTCAGAAACCAACATAATATCGATTTGTTTATTTTTAAGTAAATACTCTAGATCATTTTTGTGTTGGCTGATGCCGATTCCAACAACAAATCTTCAGACAAATCATGGCTTGTTAAGTACAGCTTGCAATAACATTGAATGCATTCTTAACTTTTCCTGCATCATATTACCCATTGTGTTCGTAAAATTATTTATAGTTTGCACTAATGTGTCCATACATTTTTCTAATCGACTTAAATTAGAAACGGCAGTTTCATCATTATTGGGAAAATCACTTTGCATTGGCATATGGTTTGATTTTAGAACGTTAGCGTAGGAGATTCTGTTAGTACCAGGCTGCGGTAGCTGAATGGCATTAGTGTTTTCTTGGTTTGTTACCTGAATTTGAGTGGGATTAGGTTTCGGTCCTACCGAACGCTTGACGATGGAGTATACTGGACATTCTCTATAGTTGGCACTGTGATTACCGCCACAGTTGCTACATTTTTCTACGTTGGGATCGTTTTTAGACTTATCGCAATGAACTGTGACATGTTATTCTCCACATACGACGCAAATAGAGGGTAAATGACAGTATGCTTTAGTATGACCAAATTCTTAGCAGTTTAAACATTGAACGGGACCATTTCTTTTGTAAGACTCCTCTATCGTGATTCGTCTGTACAGAATGTATTTTAAATTGTAAATGGGATGCGTTTCATTTTTTAAGCTTTATGTCGCCTGGTTCTACGAATTTATCACATTTTTTGTTTTGAAACCCTTCTCTTCTAAAAAACGTTTTATTTCATCTGGTTTTACGCAAGAGTCAATGCCCTTAATCACTACATGAAGCCCTTTACTGCTCTTTAGTTGGTATGGATAAAAGCTTTTTTTAAGTACTTCAAATTTATTAATTATTTTACGAAAATTATTTTCATGATTAACCTGTATTTTTGTCTCGTTTATACTGCCACGCTTAATTGCATCCACGTAAAACGAATTTTCACCTATCACCGAGATCAAACTCTTTATTAACTCATTTCAGTTTTGCTCTCTAAGATATATCGGGGGTGGCTTAGACAATTTCATGACGTTTGGTGCTTCAGAGGATTCATCCTCCAGAATCGCAAAACGATTTTGTGAATTTATTTTATTAAAAGATGGACATTTTGAGGCCGATGCAACAGCTGAAAAGGTAGGGCTGCGACCACATTTAAGCACTGTTATATACCTGTCCATACCAACTTGTACTTGAGCCTTTTGACAACTTTTCACTTGTGAGTTATCCATTGCGCCAGTGTTTGCGTTCATGGTATCATTTCCCACTAAGATTGTTTTTGCTGCTTCGGTAGCACTTGCAGGCGTATTGTTTTCTTTTGTTTTATTAATTTCAACATTGTTAGCTTCTACTGTCACATAAATATCTCTTTCATTTAGCCCTACCGTTGTTTCACTGTTTTTACTCATATAAAAAGTTATTTTTGTTTTTCACCGTTTGCTGTGCTCTTAATGTTTTTATTATATATTACAATAACACTGTATGTATACATATGTATGTACATATGTTCATTCATACATAAATATATATTTTTTTCTTTTATTTTTCTTTGTTAATTTGTTCACTTTGATGTAAAATAATTTAAATAAAAATTATTTATTGCGTTCATTCGCTTCTAACGGGAATTATATTATACATTTTATTTATATTGCAAAATCAAATTTATTATTTGAATAATTCAAGTCGTATGAAGAAAACACGTCTATTCACAACAAAGCACACTTTGCAACTGACACCAAGTTTTTTTCTTCTTTTCTTTTTAACAGACGGACATGTGGACAGGCGGAATGACAGACGGACACTTAGAATTACTCAAGACTCCAGAATATATTCACTTTATGTGGTCTAAGATGTATAATAAAAAAGTTTCACATGGAATGACAAACTTAGTATACCCTCATTTACCACTAGTGGTGGTGGAGGGTATAAGAATATTCAACAAGTGTTTGAATGTTTTTGAAAAATTATCCCAACACTCAACAAATGAATGCGGAGTTGTGAGCAGCAACTTGTGCATATAAATATGTATACTTGGGCATGCGGCCATATAAATACAAATATAGTGTATTTCCTTTACAAAGAAGTGCAAATCGATTTACGTATAGAATTATTTCAGCTTTGCATAAGAACAAATGCGTCTATGTCTGGTGAATATGAAGAATTCATTTTGAGGTTGTTATGGGTCAGGTAACATTTATGATTAATGTTAAAATTATGCATGTTTAAATAAAAGTGATCGACAAAGGGAAATTAATGATACGATTGTGTTACCAATTGAAATGATTTTGTTTTGAATATGGAAACAAAAAAGAAACTGAAAATGTAATAAAACAAATATTTTCATTTCATTCATACATACATATATATGCATGTTCGTTTATCTCCCATTTAGCAGATCCTTAAAAGTATAAGTTTTCAACTCTTCCTTTCATAAAGTGTAAAGATAAATAAAAATATCAAAAACGAAATTGTTGTTTAATGACTTGCCTTAAAATGAACAGAGCTACATATAGATATCATTTTTATCGTTTTACAATACAAAAGCAACGTGCGATCAGTCATTCTGAATCATAAAACACAATCAATATTGCTTACAAACATATTCAATATTTCACACATCCCATCCCAGTTAGCCAGATTGCCGTTGACTACATTGTCGTCGATGATCTGTGCAGAGGGTTTTCTAGAAGATAATTCGAGGAAATGGTTGTGTACGACAGTATGAGCGACAACGTCTTGTTTGGTGTCCCCTATTAAACTTTATGAAGGACAGGATGAGCGACATTGTCTTCTAAGTATTGTCTACTAACATCTTTGCGGCACAGCATAAATGACATTGTCTTAGGAATTGTCTTCTATCTAACACTATGTTTGAAAGTATTACCGTCATTGTTTTATAAACTGTCTTCCATCAAAACATATGCGGGACAGTTTAAGCGATATTGTCTTATAAGTTGTCTTGTATAAAAAGTAATTGACGACAATATGAAAGTTGAATTCTTCTTCTTCCGTAGTGGAATGGTTTTGAATTCACTTGCTTGGTTTCTACATACAATTTACGAAGTAACACTAACAAGTAAAACCGGAAAAATGCTGATGAAGGTAATCGAGGGCTGGAAAATAGATTGCGTGCAGTTCCACCTTCAATGTCAATTAAAGGATTGCTCATTGTTTAAAATAAGCAAATATATGTATAATAATTTTTGTCGTGGACGACAAAATAGGCGACATTGTCATGCAAGGAGTCGTGGACGACAAGGTAGGTACATCGTCGTCGATGTAATCGTTTGATCGCATGAACGACAAGAAGAGCGACATTGTCTTTGTTTGTGTCGTGCAAGATTTTCGCGATACTTGTTCGAAAATGTTCTTGACAATATGGTGTGGCTCTCCTTAACATATCATGCAGAAATTAACTTTGTCATGCATCCGTCTTTATGGATGTCTTAAAGACGTGGCCAACTGGGATAATGTAGTCTTGCCTTAACTTATGTACGATTAAGAATTTTTCACAAGATAAATTGCAGATACTGAAAAGATGTCATGCCTTTTTGCGCCTGCAAACACTTCTCAACTGAAAACCCATTACATCATTCATGATATGCGAGCAGATTAAAATAAAATCACAAAAAAGTTGTTGATCCACAGAGAAATTTCCTTATAACAAAATCATGCTCACCTATTATAATCAAATATTGCCTCAACATTTGAATGTTAAATACATATTTCGGTATATATGTATCTAGATCGATGTTAAAAATGGAAATGCATACAGAGGCAAAAGTAACTGAAATGAAACTCATTTGAAACCATTGAAACAAATTGGAACAATTGGAAGGAAGGAATTCTGCCCTAAAGTTTAGTACTCTGTTCAAATTTGTGAAAAATGTTAAGCAACATTAATTATTTCATTCGAAAAATTTGCCATGTATCATTGTTACATATCACGCGATTTTGCTCAATTTGACCTATTTATTCCTTCAAGGTACGCGAGATTTGTTTTACGTATGTAAACAATCCCCATGTTTGTTGCCCTCCTGGCGAGTTTAAAAAAGGACCCTGCTCAAAACTTCTAAAATGGAGATGTGACTTTCTTTCTTGGGACGGCACTTGTATAACTAAAAAGTAATTTTTAATAAAAAATTTAACAAGAAAGAAAGTAAATATGGATTTTCATCCTGTAACCGGTTGTGTTATTTAAATTTTTTCCTTTCTGATTTAATATTTAGTTTAGACTTTTTTCTATTTACTTAAAATTCAACGTGAATTAAGTGCAGCTTATATTATATCGCAGTTGTAAAAAAAGTGTTGCTAGAAACATTTCGTAACTTTTTCACAAAACCTTCGAAATTTTTTCATAGATATTCCGCATAAATTTTTTTAATATAAGTTTTGACAGCATTTTACATGAAATGTTGAACAGAATACCAGTGGTGCGATTCACTAACTTTTACCGATCCGACAATCGTAATTTTTGTCGACATATATATTCGCTTGCAATAAGCTGTATTTTTTGTAACATCTCTGTCTATAAAATGTTAAAATAAACGAAGAGATAAAAAAAGAAAAATCAAATGAAATTGTGCTTAATTTACGGTTTTTATATTTTATTTTGTGAATTTTACATATAGAGTTTTGTTTTTTCATAATTTGCCTTTTTTGTACATTTTCGGCATCAGTTATAAAAATAAAAACAGGTTAATAAGGGGTCTATGAAACGGAATTTCATACTTAATCCGTTTCATAAACCCTTTATTAACCTGTTGTATTTTTTATAACTTAGGCCGAATTTAGAATTTTGTTTTTAATCATACATATATATATGTATGTAAGAAGTCGGGCCTCAGTCACTTTATCGATTAACTAAAAACACAACATAAATTATTGTCGTTAAAATAACGACTAAAACGGTTTAAAGTAACAGCTGACTTTAATCGACAACGAATATCGTTAAAATGTTAATGAATAGCAAATTCGATACATTTTGTTTATATTTATTTTAACGATACGATTATCGTAAAAAGTTAGTGAATCGCACTACTGAATTTCCGTCACTGGAAATCTGGGGGGAGTGTAAATTGATGAGATCGCTAGATTTACATTTAAGATATATAGTGCAGGCCTGAGTATAATTTTCGCAAAAGTCGGGCATTAGAAAGTGTTTAAATTAAGATTTAATGATAACAGCTGATCCTCCGCAACCTCTGCCTCTAGGGTCTTTTGTATCATATATTGTGCATCCTTGTATTAAGAATAAACTTATTAGGGTCAAAAGAGCAAATTGACATTATGCATGTTTCTGAGGAAGTAATGAAGTTCGTTTTTATGTTGGCTTAAGTCGAGAATAACACGAGTAATGTTGGCTTCCAAAGCGTCAATTATTCCTGAACTTTACATCCTCGGACTTTACATACCTCTAAGTCCAATTTGGTATACGTTCCTTTTCGTCCAATATCGGGACTAATTTAGTAACCAAAAGCTTCTCAAATAGTTTTGATATGTTATATAATAAGCAAACAGGCGTATATGACTTAACTCTTTTGTGATCTTTCCCTGGCTTAAGTTCCACGGTAACTAGAGAGACCTTCCATCCTGAAGGGTAGTATTCTGATCGTAAAATTGCATTAAAAATTAAAAGGGGTAGCTCGATAAGCATTTTGTTACTTATTTTCACTTAACCAGGTGCTTTCTGGGGGGTGTAAATCAGCAATAGCCTTTTCAATTTGCCTTATCTTAACTCTTATCTTATCTTTTCAACATCATTTCTAGCCTAACTTCCATTTGAGTTTTGCAAGGAGAATCTAGGAATTACCGGTCTTTTTAGATTTTTAGTTGCACGCCATAATGAGTAGTCAGATTTTGGTGTTGCGTCAAGTTCCTTAAGATATTTTTCAAGGGATGCTGTTTTCTGGGACTGCAGTAACTCTCTAAGTGTTGCATTATTTCATTAGATTTTTAAGCTGAGAGAATGTGTGGAGTTCTCTTCGAACTCTTGTTTCTTCAATCAAGAGTCGCTCAAATCTGCAAAATATATTTTGTTATATCTGATTTGATTAGGGGCTATGGAAGAATGTTAAACAGCTTGTTTGAGATTTCTATTAATTTTGGCAATAGAGAGGTCTATATATTCTGGTGTACGTAGCAATATATTTTCGGTGCAGTGGGTACTTATATATTTTTTGTATTTTAGCCAATTTATCCGCGGGTCAGCTGCAAATAAGTAAGCAGTTCTATTAGGGCTCATTTTGTAACTATAGTGCGTGTGTGTGTGTCTATAGGGGTGTTTTTCATCACACAAAATCGATCTATAATCTTCAGCTGATCCGCAGGCCAGTAGGTGGGTTGTCCGCTGGCTATCGCATTTAGTCCCATTTTGGAAATTGTATTAAATAAAACTCGACCCTTTGGTGTAATAAGACGTGACCCCAAGTTGGTGTGTTTAGCGTTGTAAAAATTGGAAAATAGTGGCTTTCTGCTATTTTATTTCTAGGTATAAATAAAGGTTTTTTACAATTTTCAAATTTTTTTTATTATTCCTTTAAATTTTTCAAAACAAAAAGTTTGTGCAAGATTGTAGTAATGACAAAAGTCAGAGAAATTGGGAATGTATTTCTTTTAGTAATTGTATTTAATACAGTACCAACACAAAACATTTAATTAAGACAACAAAGCTCTAAAATAGAGCACTGTTCTGAATAATACAGAACGGTTGATTACCGTATGTATTAATTATGTACATATTACAGTATTATAAAAACATAGTTTTAATTTATTTTAATGAAAACAATTTCAAAAACTGCCTCTAAAGGCCTTAGGACACTACATTTTTAATGCATTGTTCAGTTTTGGTGAATAGTGGGAATATAATGTAAAAAATTTAACAAGTGCAAGAGTTCAGCTGTATTAAGATAAATAGCAAACTGCCAAAAATTTTACTAAATTTATCGATAAAAAATGAAGTTATGTCAAAAAGAATGTAAAATTTTTCAACTTAAAATTGACATTTCAAGCTTGATATATTAAAAGTGTTGCTGAATCAGCGGTTAATGGGCAAATTCTGAGATTTGCCGCTTTTTATTTGTTTTGTTGAATAAAATGAACAAAATCATAACAAAAGGGAAGGTTAGGTTAGGTTCCATGGGCAGACATCGAGAGACAGCTCACTTGGGTCCTTTAACGGTCCCTTTGTGATACCCAGCGCCAATACCCATCCCAAAGAACAGTTACTGAGATGGCGTCACTGCAAGGTTGAGTCAATTCGTCTTCCTAATGAAGAGAAGAAGCAATCTTAGTTCTATTTCTGATAGATCCTCCAAACAGGAAAATACCGGTTCTCCCAGGTATTTTTCCCTGATGCCTCGTAGCCCAGGGCATTGACAGAGAAAGTGAAGCACAGTTTCCTCTTCCTCCTCATCATGACAACTTTTACAGTAGTCATTGAATACCAGACCCATTCTTCTAGCATGAGTCCCAACAGGCCAGTGTCCAGTTATGACCGACACCATGGTCCTGATTTGGTTCCTATTGAACCTAAGTAGAGATTTGGTTCTCCGTTCATCATATCCAGGCCAAAGTGCCCTGGATGTGGAGCAGGTGGACTCACGGGTCCATCCCTCAAATCTATAATTCTCGCGCCGAATGAGTGACTTTCAGTGAGCCATTGGAAGGCCAATGAATTGATCAATGAATGTTTCATCCATACGACATCCCGGGCACTTTGAGTGCCCTGGTATCCATATAAGCTTTAACTCTGAATGTTCAGCAATCTCATTCAAAGACATCCGGCATTCCACAGTTAACCTAGATGTCGTATAGACACCCGCAAGAGAGGCAATGGCAGCCTTGCTATCAGTAAATATACGTATATCTCCCGATACGCGATAATACTTTAGCCAGTTGGCTGCCCGCTTTATAGCCGAGATTTCCGCCTGCAGGACACTACATCCATCCGGCAGACGAAAGGAAACTTTTACGCCCAGTTCCTCTATGTAGAAACCTTCGCCACCTCTTTCCCCCTTCCTTGAACCATCAGTGTATACCCCCAGGGCTGGTTCATGGAAGGTGCCCATGACCGATAGCGCACTTTCGTGCGCTATATGTGTCGCATACCTCGAACCAAAGAAAGGCTCCGGGGTGCAGTAGTCCACTCCTTCAGGGACAATCGAGTATCCCATTATACTGGAGTGTCCATAGTCACGGTTCGACCAGCCGTGTGCCGCGTTCAACCGTATCGCCCAACAAAGAGCCATATGTCTGGCCGTGATGTCCACCGGCAGCCAGTTTAGCATTGCGATCATCAATGCGACCAGTCTGTGAACCCTCTCAAGCATCGCACGGTATCTACCCTTGTCCAGCGCAGTCCACCATACGACAACACAGTAATACAGAGTCGGCTTTACTAAAGCTTCAAAGATCCAATTGACCCACCTCGGGCCCATGCACCAGTTCTTACCAATTGCACCTCTACACGCATATATAGCAACAATTGCCTTTTCCCTCCTCGTCCGAATGTTCAGCCCCCACGACAGTTTACTGTCCAAGATTACGCCCAGACACTTGGCGCTATAAGAGAACTTAAGTTCAGTCCCATTTAACCTCCGAAGTCTCATGACCTCAGTCCTATACTTCCTCGTGAAGAGTACCAGTTCCGTCTTAGACGGATTAACACCCAAGCCGCATGATACGCTCCAGGTGTTAAGTACCTTTAATGCAGCCTCCATACACTGAGACATTATATTCAAATGCTTCCCCGTGATATTCACTGCAACATCGTCAGCGTACGCCACAGTTTTAATCCTCATGTCGTCCATATTCGTCAACATGGTGTTCGTAGTCAGGTTCCACAATAGTGGGGATAGTACTCCTCCTTGGGGAGTACCCCTGCTTACCAGTCTCTGAACGCTGGTCTCACCTATCGTGGAACAGATGACCCTATTCCTGAGTAGATTATCCACAAATCTACATATGCCGTCATCAACATTCAGACTCCTCATGGATGCAACAATAAAATCCGGGTTGACGTTCTTAAAGGCCCCTTCAATGTCGAGAAAGGCCACCAGAGCACACTCCTTAAATTCGAGTGATCTCTCAATAGTTCCAACTAATGAGTGAAGAGCCGTCTCAACAGACCTACCCTTTATGTAGGCATGCTGAGAGGTCGAGAGTAAACACTTTGGGATGGTCATCCTCAAGTGAATGTCGATAACTCTTTCAAGAGTCTTAAGAAGAAAGGATGTAAGACTAATCGGTCTGTAATCCTTCGCTTCGGTGTGAGAAGTCTTCCCTCCCTTGGGGATAAAGACCACTCTACACAAGGTCCAGCTCACAGGTACATACGAAAAACCAACGCATCCCCTGTATATAGCCATCAGCCAGGGTATAATCACAGTCGAATTCCTCTGCAGGTCCACCGGAATTATACCATCCATACCCGGAGATTTGTACGGGTCAAAGCTGTCGACAGCCCACTTAATCCTATCGTAGTCCATTGGGATGGACAAAGGACCGGGCATCGATTCACAAACCTGATCCCGCAAGCTCCCTTGGGAGTTTCCAGAAAAGTGAGTGTCAATTAACACCTCGAGTGTTTCCTGACTAGTCGTAGTCCAGCAACCATCCGATTTTCGGATATAGGTCGGGACAACAGCGCTCGAAGCCATTATCCTACGTAAACGGTTTGTCTCAGAGGATCCTTCCACGCCGCTGCAAAAGTTCCTCCAAGCACTCCTTTTCGCCGATCTCACCAAGTTTCTGAATCTATTTAGTGAAGACTTGTACTCCGCCCAATTACCATGACGCTTAGCCATATTGAACAACCTACGACAGTCTCTTCTTGCCTGCCCTATATCATCGACCCGGGGAGGATCAGATAGAGACCTAACCAGAGAGGAGGAATGAATCCCCCAATTCGTTCGTTTTCTATTCAACATAGCACTCGATCCTACAGATCTAAGTACCCGACTAAATTCCACATATATATGAAAGTGAACAATCATTAGAAACCATCCAGTTTTCGATCATGTCAATGTGGTCAATGCTAACCAGCGTGACATCAAGAACTTCACACCTATTTGCTACAACAAACGTTGGCTCACGGCCCCTATTTACTATTCCTAAATTATAATTCATAATAAAGGAGAATAGTGACTCACCTCTAGCATTCGTATTAGTGCTACTCGGCACAGATTATGATCGGTGTTTTAGGGCCTGCTGCCCTCGTTACTGCATCACGGATGAGCCGATTGGGTGGGTCCTGTCCGTGATCATGCGCCATATATCCCGAGACCATCCAGATTATACCGTCCCGTGTCTCGAGAGCAACGGTTGTGGTGTCTTCATCACTGTAATCAGAGAGAATGAAGATATTCAACGAATTTTTAGCTAAGACACAAGATCTTATGTTACCTGTATCTTTCGCAAACATTAGCTTGTAGCCTTTGAGATTAAGTCCGCAAACCCGATCCTTATGAATCCAGGGTTCTTGGACCATCACGTGCTCCTTCCCTCTTTCTACCACACGGAGAAGCAGTGTAGCAGATGCTGCTTTAGAGTGGTGGAGGTTAATTTCAAGAACTTTCACCATGCTACATATTGGCGACCACTGTGATGTTGACGTCCTCCTGGTCTGATTCCAAAAGTACTTCGTCATCAACCATATCACCCAGGTGCTCTTTGTCACCTGAGCTTACGGCATCGTCACCAGCCATGCCTTCTTCAGGCTGCTTGGCCTCACTAACCGAAGGAGCCGGATTGCCCTTGTTAACACTTCGGTAGACACGGAGCAAGACCGTACTAAAACCATAGTAGATCTTACCCTGCATCTCCCTCAGGGGTTCCAAGGATTGCTGGTTTAACACTACAATCGCCGCCCTTGAGGACCCTTCAAAAGCTGAAACCTTCACAACAAAATAAAAAAAAAGGGAAAAATAAAAAAAATTCTGTTTATATTTTTTATATTTTGCTCTTTCCTATATTTACTGTTTCTTTCAATTAATTCAATTCAGTGAATAAAAAATGTAGTGTCATAATTAAAAAAGCTGGGAAAGTTGAAAAAATATGAAAAACGAAGTCCAGTAGCTCGTTTCTGTATTTCTCGCATCGCAAAATTTCTCACATTAAGTGTAAAACAAAAAATTCCATCGTTTCTCGATTTGTGAGAAAAAAGTGTTTCTGTATTTAAATGCGAGAACAGACAACACAGATTCTGTTTTAACTGGAATACTTCCAGTAATAAAGTGTCAAATGCCAGCGAAACGTCAACGAAAGAAATATATATAATAAAAATTAGGCTGTCAGATTTAAAGATTTATCGACATTTTGACGATTTTTTTTGTTCCAAAATTGGCAAAGTGACAATTTGTTGATTTTTTTCTAGTGACGATTCAGTCTTCGAAATAAAACAATTTTAAATAGTTTTATATGTTTGTGTATTAGGCACCACAGAAAACCGATATCTTTAAAAACAAGGCAGATTAAAAAATGTATCAAAATTTCGAACGAAAACTGTTTAATTTTTATTTGCTTGGATTATTAAATACATTTGTTTATGTGATCAAAAGATTAAACTATTACCCCATTTTTCAGTCAATGCACTTTAGGAAATGTTTGCCTTTTATTTTGTCCAAAAGTGTTTATTTTATTTCAATATGATATTTTGTCACTCCTTTGTGTGATTTCTGCAGGGAAAAATAACAATCTGAAATTTTAAACTGTTATCGGATTAAGGAAAAATAAAATAAATAATTTTATTTAAATAGACCTCAAGCTTATGTATGTATAAAATATGTATTTTACCCATGACCTTAATGTTTTATTTTTTTGATTATGGGTTTACATGATAAAAATTTGTGATTATGTGATAAAAATCGAAGAAAATTAATTTTAAATTGTCCCAACAAAATAGACGATTTTTTTATTTTTCTTAGGATATTAACGTTTTTTTTCACAAATTTATCTGGCAGCCCCACATAAAACTAACACAATGAAAGGCTAAAAAAATTAAAATAACAAAATATAACAGTTGTGTTTTATATACTTATTTTTATTTTTATCAAATAAAAAAAATAATACACATTCTTGTGTACACACATAATTTGGGCTCCATTTTTTTAAATTTTTTTTTTCTCGCATCAATTTCAAATATGACTTATTTTGACAGTTCTTGTGAGAAACTTTTTGCAAGATATTGTTACAGAAACACTTTTTCTCACATCCTTCCAATAATTGCTGGAAAATTATTTAAATGACAGATAATTCTCGCAAAGTAAAAATACAGAAACACTTATGTGAGATAAACCATTTTTTGTTTCATATTGCACTGTTTTTGTCATAATTCACTTGTTTCATGCGGGAAATTTTATGATGCGAGAAATACAGAAACGGGCTACAGACTTACAATTTTTTTTGGTGGGATTTTTTAATATTCTGCTTTAAAGTTGCATCAGTGTCCATATTATGAAATTCTTGTCTTCCAATTTTTTTTATTATTATTTTCTCTTTTTTCTTCTCAATATATATTTTATATACAACTAATACAACTTCAAGTTGAATTAAAAAAATACACATGAGATTTATTACACATGGGCTAGACATGTAAGTAGAAATTATCCATAATATGTGTAATTACACATGGATTGGCAACACTGACTACGTTTTAAGCGCTGAAACCACCAAAATTACTTTGTTAATTTTTTGCGAAAATCGATAAGTTTGCAACAATGATTTAGGCCCTAATTATGTAAAACGCAACGTAACGCCAAAATAACATTGAAAGCAAGAACAATGTCAAAAATATTTCATAATTTGTTGTTGCCTTCTACAGAAATTCAAACTGCGTTTTAAAATTCTCAACGCCACAAGATATGCAGCGTTTGAAATTTAAAAATTCAATATGATTTTCTGTAGAAAGCAACAACAAAATTATAAAATATTGTTTTCCATATAATTTTTGGCGTTGCGTTTTATACAATTAGGGCCTAAATATTTTTTATTTTTTTTGTTCATTTTTTATATTTTTAATTTTGTTTTACTCTCATTGGTTCGAATTTCATCCAAGAAGTAAAGAAACAGAGCTAATTTTAATCATTAACATTTAATGCCGTGTGCATTCAAGATTGACTGGAATCGAAACTTTCTCTCTAAAAATTCTGTATGTGTGAAGCAGGGTTGTGAACTTTTTCTAATCAAAAAGTGGTGAATAAAATTTAAATAAAAAAACTAAATAAAATGTTAAAACCCAAGTTTGGTTAATATAGTGGTCGGCAAAAAATATATGAAATAAAAAGATTTTAAAGCCCCAAATTAAAATTCGTCTACACGCAAAAAAAAATCAATCTATCCGTACTCAAATCAATCCGAAGCGGTATCAATAGTACGGATTTTCTTGAATCAAGTACAGAAATATTGATTCAAATACGGATTATTCAAACGCAAAATACTTATATTATCATTATTTGATCCCGAATTCGTACTTTAAATAATCCGAAAATGAGATTGATTAAAGTAAAACTAAAATTGAATCAATCTCGAAATGCGCTTGATTCAAGAATTATAAAATGGATTTTATCCAGAATTCGTACTTAAAATAAACCAAAAGTAAAATTAGAAAGAGAATATTATTATGATTGACTTACTTTCCCGTTTTGCACCTTATATAATTTCATTATAAAGCACCAGCATCATGCCCGATATTTAACTAAAAATATAAACTAAATAAGAACTATTACTTTTAATTTAACTTTTTAAACATGAAAATAATGTATTTTCTTATTCTTCTGTTGTTTTTGTTGTTTCTACACACAACAACCAAATCGTTCTTTACCTACTTGTGTGGTGTTTTTGTATTTTCTACAACAAACTTAAGGCCGCGTTAGCCGACCGTAAATGTAGAGTTAGCCGATGGTCCACGTCCCCTAACGAAACGTCTGGTCCATTTTGTTATTTGCTTACAATGTAAATGCTTACCGAATTTAAATGTCACGTTGACGGAACGTCTCAATCTGTATAAATTAGAATTTCATGCCGTCGTTACGTGACAGTTGTAAAGCAGTGATGGCCTGCTTGTATTTTAAATTGAATGCGGGTATTTTCGCTCTTTTTTTTTGGTACTTTTTTCCAGTATATCTATGGACTTTCGACAAAACGACTTACAATACAACATATTTCCATATATATAAATATACATATGCTTAGATGTACAAAAAAAAATGCATATGCACATACAATAGAAATGAGAAATATATAAAAGGCTTTAAATGGTTAAAAAATATTGTTTTGTCTATGCACATTTACAAAATAATATACGTAAATGTGTATGTATATGTTAAAATACATATTTTTTTATTGTAAATCTATAATATAAATATCAGACATTAAATTATTACTTACACTAAATACTGTTTTAATACCATTTTAATCACTTGGTACTTTTTCTGCACAGCGGTCAACATTTAAACCTTTTGATTTCCCATCACTGTGTGTGTTGTTTTATCTATACTATTGCTTTTTTGTTTATGTATGTGAAAAACATATGACACGTTTTAAGATGTTCTATAAGTGCACCAACGTGCAAGCAGTCCTTTACAGTAAGTTACGGGTACAGCAACATTCGCCTAACTCAGCCTTAAATACATAAATGTAAATGCAATGTAAACAGCTGATCGTTTCTGTTATATGGAAAGCAATACAAATGCTTAACTGACTGCAATGCCACTTAACCGTAACGTACCAACATGTAGAAAACAGAATTTCATTAGGAGGTAACGTGACAGCTGTAGCTAAATGGAATCATTTTCTTTGGTACTTTTTTCAGTAATAATATCTATGGACTTTTGACAAAATAACTTACAATACATACCCAGCAAAAACTAGGTAATGACTTGAAATTACTGAACAACTTACTTTTCAATGACTACTTCATACCAACTGCATTACATAGACGTAGCTAAGAAATGGTTGACATATAATCTGATACATATGCACTTGTTTATGAGTTGATTAAAGAAATTTATAATTAATTCATAGTAAAATACATTTAATGTTTTATTTAATCAAATCTAATACAAATTGTTTTAAATACATATTTGTTCTTAAAATTTGTTTTTTTTTTTTAATTTATTATAAATGAATATGAATTCGAATGTTAAAAATTTACTGCCTGGCCCACAATGTCGACAAGAACATTTCTTTCGCATATTTATGTTGAAAACATAATAATAAAAAACTAAAATTTGGTTTTGTTTTCAATATAAATATGCGAAAGAAATGATCTTGTCGACATTGTGGGCATATCAGTGAAATACTTAATTGATTTTGATATGTATTTAAAAATTAAAATTTTGAATAAAAACTACACTAATCATACAAAAAACCAACGATATTGTACCTTTCCTTATAATATCGCTTTTCCATGAAAATATCATATCGTTCTCTAGTTTATTGGGTATGAATATGTCCTTGATACAGGGTAGTAAAATTTTTCATTAGAAAGCAATTTAAATTAAAGATACAATTTGCTTGACAAATTCAATTTTGTTGATAACAGTTTTAAGTGTCTATTTGTAAGAAAACGTGGCACTTACTTTTTTAACTCCCTATTTGTAAGAGAATGTGGTAATGACTTATTTAACTCCCTATTTGTAAGCGAGAGTGGTAAGTACTTGCCTCCAATGACATCAGCGTGTTAAAATAATGAGTTAAAATGCCAATTTATAAGTGGTGAAGAGTAGTTATATCAGCTTTTTCACTCATTACTTTGCAATGTAAGTTTTTGCTGGGAATGCGTCTTTGTTTATGTTTTTGAAAAACAGATGGCACATTCTTACATGTTCCATAAGTTCACAAACGAGCTTACAGTACGTTACGGTACGTTACATTGCATTTCATTACATTAACGGTCGGCTAAAGCGGCCTTTTGACATACACTGTCGCATGCACGCATACAAATTAAAAATATAAAAGTTGAATTTTTGAAAAAAATATTTTTTTGAAATGGTGATGATAAGCATATTTTTGGCTTGGTTGATATTTGCTCTGTTTTTGTGGATTCTGTATTATTTTGTTTAGTTCCATTTGTCCTGTTCTTATATATTATGTTGATAATAATAATGATCGATATTCCAATATTGATGGTTAGGTTTATTTTGTCTTCAACTTGCAGCTTCTCGATTATTTGAGAGTTGTTGACGTTAACAGCCTCCATTGGTTCCAAGGTCATCACTTGTTCATGGACATTAGAGCTACTTGGTTGCAATAATGCCGATAATGGCTTAGTAAGAGTGACTTGAGTTGTTAAATACGTTTTATTTCCAATCCGAACTGTAGAATTCAAGTGTGAATTATGAAGGTTCCATCTATTTCAATTGTTGAATTATCTAATTCGATTTGTCCCTTGTACCCGTTCAATAATATCATGCTCTCATCTAATTCTTCCACTGGTGCCACGTGCTAATCGTTGGTTGCTGTACAGCGTGATGGTTTTCTCTTTAGCAGATTTGGGATGCAGTCAGATAAACTAATGTCTATGATATTATCAATTTTCATTTTTGGTACCAAATATCTTATTATTACATTTTAAAACATTTTTAAAATTTATCTTAACTACTTTATTATTTTTTCTCACAGGTTTAATTCACAGATTATCGCAACTCTCACTATTGGTTGTTGGAATATTAACAATGTAGATAATTTCTTTATTATTAGAAGCAACTTTAATTTTTGTAAAATTTAGTAATTCGTCCATATTGAGAAATGAAATATCATCATCATAAAAAATATCTCTCAAAATTTTAACTTCGGTATTAGAAAAAATAAAAGAATTTACAGTGTTTGATTTTCTTCTTTAATAATTTCCAGTTTATACTTACAATTTAACATATTTTGTGCCCTGCTTTTTTTCTCTAATATCTTAGATATGTTATTGGTTACTGGTGAGAGTTGGTTTACATTGTCTATTGTTAATTGATTAATTACGATCTGATTATTATTGTTTACTGAAACTTTATTCATTTTATACTCTATTATCTCGAAATCATGGTGGTCCGGACTACCGGCTTACCATTTCCAAGCACTTCCAATGAAGTCTAGTTACCTCCTTGTTCTCGTTTTGGATTTAAGCCTGGATAGACAGGATTTTATCTGGGATATGGTATAGGATAGGTATGGTCATAGTGAGTTGTCAGTATTATTGTATAAATAAATTCCCTCCTCTAATTTTCCTATTTAGTCTTCGTATTCCCCCAAGTCAATTGTAGGGACAAGTTTAAGCACACCTGTCTGAAACTTCGCCGAACCCGTATTGACCACTAGTCTAGAGTAAGAGTAGTCCATTATCTGGAACTCACTTCTAGAAGATCAAAGCATCAAAAACAACCTGCAAGTAAATGCAATAAAAATTTAGTTTCTTATATGTTTCTTGTGAACGACTCTTCCACTTTCGGTCACCACTGTGGAGTGTCTATTTTCTTAAACTAGTTCACGTTCGAACTTTTCAGTTAATTTGATACCAAGCCTTTTATTTAGTCTAACAATAATCTTTTGTCCCGGTATGTATTGTTTTACTTCCTTTCTCTCCTTGTTGTGATAATCCAAATCCCTTTCCTGTTTCTTTTTTAGCATCACGATGTGGTTTTTTCACTAGTTCTTTCATAGCTCCCAGATGAAAAGTCTACAGTACTCCCGAAAAACATATCCACTGGTTTCCTACCTATCGTGGAATGTATTCATTGACGAATCGCTCTAATAGCTCCTCAAAATTTCTGGAAATATCCTCATCTTTGAGGCACCTTAAAATTTCGGACAATGTTGAATAAAATCTCTAAATTTGGCCATAGAAAAAAAGAATATCTCTCAATGGCCTCCTGATATCTTCTATTGACTTTCCCTGTAGAATTCTTGTTTGGGCGAACTTTGAGAACTTATCTATGGCTGTCAATACTAATTTCCTATCTGTTGAAGAAATATCGACGTGGATAACTGGACCGAGGTAGTTTGGTATTGGAGTGACATACAGTTTTGGTTCATTGGGGTGTCTGTCATATTTATTCTTTTTACAAATGACACAGAGCTTTTCCATTCTTTTAATTTTGGAGAGCATGCTAGGGAAATAAGATTTTTTCAATAATTGGAACTTGTTTTCTACGGCATTCCTGTGTGCTCGATTGTGTGTTTCTATACTTAAAGTTTTCAGGTCGGGTTCTGATAAAATATATTCTACAAGATTCTGAGTGAATCGAGTTTTAACATTTTTAAAATGATGTGGGTAAATTTCCTGTATCTTTCCCATAACAACATCTGGAGTTTAAATACAGTTTAATTTTTCAGTATCATATTCAGGTTATGTAACTAAATGTCTATGATAACTTGAAATCTTATTTGGAACTGATATGCTGGCGTATTGTCGAATTGTAAAAATATTTGATTTTTAAAGGCATTTATGGGCGTGTCTACGCTAGCTATGAGAGCTAGCATATGCAGCTCTCCAGCTGTCCCCACTATGCACTGATCCTGTTAGTGAATTAATATTTGCTCCAGGGGGTCTGGAAAGTGCATCCGCCACAACATTACTTCTACCTGGTTCCGCTTCCATCTTTTAATTTTTTATTATTGTTTTTATTGCTGAGAGCATAAGTTAAAGGCAGGTGGTCGGTTTATATTACGACTCTAGCAGATCTGTATAGATAGTTCCTCAAAATAGCTGGAATGCTCTCTGGAAATCTGGATATGATAATATTACCTCGTTTGATATTAAAGAATTTTTTAAATTGTCACTTCGTTATCTAGCTGAATTCTCCTCCTACTTTATTCTTGTTTTGATATCAGACCGCCATCTCCTCGTAAGAGTTTCGTCAATGGTTTGGCGATGTCTTCATATCCTTTAATGAATCTTCTATAGTATCCCGACAGACCAAGGAACGATCAGTTCCTTTACATTTTTAGGGTAAAGGAATTCCACAAATGCCTCAACTTTCTAAGGATAGCTTTTCTGCCGTTATGAGGGACGATAAATCAAAGGAATTCTACTTCTTCTTTGAAAAACTCGCACTTATCTAATTGCATCTACATAATGGCACCATTCAAATTTTCGAAAATGGCATCCAGATGTTTTAAATGTGAATGTTCATCATTACTAAAAATAATAATGTCGTCTTTATAAACGAAACATTTCCTACCGATATGGTCCCTTACAATGTCGCCAAGAGTGCGCTGGAATATCGATGGAGGCATTTTTTAGTCCAAATGGTAATCGTAAAAATTCGTACTTCCCGAGAATTTCCAGGACGGTTAATGTAATAGCTATAATTTGGATTACGACTGTAATTTGGGTTAGAGTTATGTTGGATGGTTGGGTTACGGTTATAGTTTGGAGAGGGGTTATACCGAGGGTGTACAGGTGGTATAATGTGTGTGTAATTTTTTTGCAATGTCATATTGTCCAACTTCAAACAGATATGTAATGCTTGGGGCAAGGACGTTGTCTCACGTACACTTGGGAGATCTCCATTTAATCCCCTTATGAACATATCCAATGCCATCTCTCTGTAGGTGGTCGTCATTGCGTGAAGCCTATTTTCCTCCAGCTCCAGGCAAGACACCTTGTCAAATAGTAGAGAAAGGTAAACACACTGATAGAATTCCGTTATTGATTTGCTTCCCTAGCATAATGTCATTAACTGATATTCTAAAGTTCCTATGTCTCTCTTGTCTGAATAATGCATAGAGAGGCATTTTTGAATTCATGGCCATATACGATTTTTGTCCGTAAAATGTGAAGTATTTCGTAGTACCCGTACCTTTAACTGCATCGTAGAGTGCCAAAACTCTCTCTACTGACTTCCGCCAGGAGTTAAATTATCCTGGTTTTCCGGAAAACTCCCTCAGGGACCTTACTATTTCTGGGACTTCGTCCAGTTCCTCTAATCTGCCCATAATGTTCCCAATGGGTTGGTCGGCCATCTCATCCGCCATATGGTCGGCCGAGGACCTAAGGGCATCATTTATAATGAGAGCTATCTGTTCCCTCTGCGGTTAGGTAAGACCTACTGTAGATCCGGTCGGTTGTGTCATTGTTAATGTCCTGCTCAGTCTCTCGGTCAGTTGACCGATAGTTTCGTCAGGCATAGCAGTGGATTGATTTTTAATACCAATCAATAGAGAAAGTGATAAAAGATTTCGACCGATTGTAGAAAAAACCCGCATAAAATAATGGATCTTTAGCTTTATATTGGTTGTAAGATTTTAATTAAATCAAGATCGTATATAATCGATTAATATAAAAATGAAGATAATAGTAAAATTATCCTTTAATTTACGCAAGGAAATATACTTAATAATATACTTATACAAATCTTACATAAATGCCGCTAATGTCGCCTTTATGGTGTTCTAAATGTTGTTAGCTCAAGCTGTAGGTGAAGGTTTTCGATTCTCCTGCTGTTTCCTGTTGTTGTAGGTACGGTGATGCAGAACTGATTTTACTCTATTCCACTTTTAAGCTGTGTTAATTGTTCGCTTTTATAGTGGTTTTTTCCCCTTCAATTTATTTATTTTGTTCAAATATAATTTAATATGTTGTTTCTTTTTCAATTTTGTTTGCTTTTATTTCTTAATTTATTATTTTTTTCTAAACAACTTTGTTTACTTACACAGTACAACATTTTTCAGGTGATTGATTCGGGACTCAATTCTGATAATTGTTTATGAAAGTAGACCCAAAAAGAAGAACTTCTGCACCATTAGTTTGGTCAAGGTACATCAAATAAAAATTTAAAAATTAATTTGAAGTTAGTAAGTATCGTATAGGGGAATTTTTCACGTTTTAGGCTCTTTTCTATATCATAACTCGAGAACCACTAGTCCGAATAAGCTGAAACAAATTTACTGCTACATAAGCAACAGTTTCGCAGTTATAAATAAATGTATGAAGAACACAAATATTTTTTGCCCAAAAAAATTAAATTTTTAATTCATAAAAAATCCAAAACGGTTAAAAAAGTGTCAAGTCCTTTTACTTTCACGTAAAGTCCCATAACAAAATGGTGCAAATTTTACGCCGAACACAGTGTGCAAAAATTGTTATAATACCCTTATAATGTGGATACATGAAAAAGGTGGACAGTTTTCTTTTATGAAGTCAGTAATTTAGGTGGAAGACCTAACTGGATATGATGAATCCAGGTGCTACGCATGCATAAATTCTCGTCATGGATTAAACAGAAAACAATTAAAAACAAAAGTATACATTTGTGCTTTTACTGCCAAACTTCCAGTTAAACGCGCTGCTGGTACTGATACACCTAAGCCTCCGAGTCTGGATCCTGTGTCCCTGCAAGCCGAAACCGTTTTCACCAATCCGACCAATTTGAATGATACTGATTGGACGCCCGATATTGAAAATAATGGACCACAACCGCTTACACAAACCGAAATGGATTACATTGTGGCTAAGATGCGACTCCGAAATGTTGACATAATTTTTGAAAAGCAGAAAACTGACACAGCAAGCTGATTTTCAGAAATTTTATTCCGTTGACGAAGCAAATACGTTCACCTACTCCCATGATATCCCAGGTTTAGTGAAGAAATTGGGAATGGATTATATCGCTGGCGACTGGCGTTCATTCATCGATGGTTCAGTTTCAAGTTTGAAGGCTGTGCTATTGCACAAAACGAACAAAAAACCGTCCATTCCATTGGGATTCAGCACAACAATGAAGGAAACGTATGAAACATTGGGCGAAATTTTGGAGAAAATCAACTACAATGTACACAAATGGAAGATTTGTTGCGATCTAAAGGTTGTCAACATAATACAAGGCATTGCATTAAAGGGTGGTTTTCCAAAATACTTCTGCTTCCTTTGTAATTGGGATTCTTGATACACAGGAAATCAATATCAATGTAAAGATTGGAAAGCAAGAACTCCTGAGCTCGAGAAACAATTAAAATTACGGAATAAATCATTGATAAAGGATCTAGATGATATTTTGTTGCCATCGCTCCACATGAAATTAGGAATAGCTGGGAAATTCGTCGAAGTTAGTCAAAGATATTGATGGCGCCTATGACTGTTTGAAATCCAGCTAAGCTAAAATTAGAAAAGGTACGTATCGTTGTCAGTATTTTAATAACGTCATATCTTATTTTGTTCACTTCGATATATTCGCATTACCAATAATTTTTTCGTAAATGTTTTTTTTTTTTATATTTCAAACAGGTATTCTCAATGGACCGGATATATGAAAATTAATGAAAAGCGAATCTTTCACAAATATGCTTTCGAGCCACTATAACCACTTATGTGCATGGGACGCATTGAAACAAGTCATCGAAGGCGTTTTAGGAAAGAACCGTGTACAGCGAGATGACATACAGACACGAGTGGACAACTTGCTGTATTATTTTGAAAAAATCAATGCATCCATGACGTTAAAATTACATTTCTTGCATTTCCACCTTGAAACCTTTTTGGCACAATTACCTCAGCAACCGGACGAACAAGGAGAGAGGTTCCACTAGGTGACCATGCCTATGGAAAAGCGATTCAAAGGGAAAAAATTAGATGCATTGCTTGCGGAGGTTTGTTGGTGGAGTTCTAAAATTATGCAGTTTGAAATTTGTGGACAGACTGAACAAAACATGCCCTTGAATATTACGTCTATCTCGGATGATGATGCAGACTCAGAACATGAATATGAACAACCTACGAAGAAAATAAGGTCATCAGAACCACAAGCGTCAACTTCAACGAGGATGGACAGTGACAATAATTGAAAATGTTCTAAATTTTGTTTCCATGCATAGATAACATATAAAAATCGCATATTTTCTGTGTAAGAATAGCTGTAATATGAATGGGAATGTTTATTTTCATGCAAAATAAAGAATCAATAAAAAAGTCATCAATGTTTTTTCCAAAGAATTTTTTATGAATAAAAAATAAAAAATTAAAATTTTTTGAGCAAAATATATTTTTTTCTTCATACATTGTTGCTTATGTAGCGAAACGTTGTATGAAAGGAATTGTAATTCTTAATTTTTTTAAATTTGTTTCAGCTTATTCGGACTAGTGGTTCTCGAGTTATGACAAAGAAAAGAGCCTTAAACATGACAAATTGCCCTACACGATACTTACTAACTTCAAATTAATTTTTAAATTATTATTTGATGTACCTTGACCAAACTAATGATGCAGAAGTTCTTCTTTTTGGGTCTACTTTCATAAACAATTATCAGAATTGAGTCCCGAAATTATGTGTTGTACTGTGTTATTATTTATTATTGTTTATCTCACTTTATTGAATCCTTTTTTATATTTTGTTCCTTTGTTGTTTACTTAAATTTATTTATTTTGGTCACTTATCCTTAATTATTTAGTTTGAGGTTTCGTTTTTAGTTTTTGTTTTTGATTTTTCAGGTTTTTTGTTTCTAAAAAAAATTTTCCATTTGTTATTTATTTCACTTCATTGTTTCTTTTATTTAAATTATTTTGTACCTTATCTTAAATCATTTAATATGTTGTTTTCTTTTATTTAGTTTTTGTTCTATTAATATTTATAACAAAATTAAAATTTTGGTTTTTTCAATTTTTCTATTTCCATAAAAAAAAATTTGTCACTTGTTGTTTATTTCACTTTATCGTTTCTTTACTTAAATCACGGCCGCTGATCTTTTGTAAGACCTCCGGTTTACCTCTTATTTATGGAAGAGATTACTAGGGCGCACTATTTCCGTGATCTTTAAATTTCTTTCGGAAAACCCTTTGCCGAGGGTTTTTTTTAATTTTTTACGAAAAAGGACTCATTAAAGAGGGTCCCTCCTCGGGCGCCAATTAAAAATTTAAAAGTTGAATTTTTGAAAAAAATATTTTTTTGATTTATTAACTCTTTTAGAGTCTTAATCTTTTTTAAAACAAAACTTGAATTCAAGCAATAATTTAAACAGTGACAAAATTTAATTTATAAAACTGAATTTTTTCAAAATTATAATTCAATTCCTTATATATATTAAGCGGGAATACAAAGTGAACAACAAAAAATCTAAAACACAACAAGTTGTTAAAAATTCGATTCTTAATTTCTTGTTACCTACTTGGTTTAATATTTTTCAAAGAAACATTAATCTTATTAAAAGCAAAATTTGAGTTCATTACGTCGAAAGCTTCCTACTAAAAGGATCAATGTCAATATTTTACTGTTTTTACTTAATTGTTGCATTAGGTCTTTTCTTAACATACGGGCACACCTAGCAAATATTTGACGAAAAAAACGTTACCAACATAAAATTTTATTTCCTTTATTTAATTTAATTTTTTTTTATTTATATTACATTATATTGAATAAAGGTCAGCATAAAATTAAATAAAAGTAGTTTTTTTCTATATCTACCAGCATAATTAATTTTATTTTGCAATTAAAAGGTCATGCTGAATCTCTTTTATTTTGCGGATGCATCCAATGTCCAATTTCACCGAGAACAGCATCAAAAGGGTTTTGCTAGCCAATTTCAGTCAGAACTCTTCTATAAAAAATTAAAATTTTCCTTTCCTCAAAAATGAATTATTTGACATTGGCCTTTTTAGCACCAACCTACAGATATAAAGACAACTCTGTATGAACATAATTATTTACAATGTTAGAAGTTAAAAATTTTCATGGCCTTTTTGTACATTGTCCACAATTTCTTTCCTGTCTTCAGTCTTCAAGAAATTCCAAAACTCATTACAACTATAAGCAAAGTTTGTCTTTATCTGCAAGTCACTTTCTAGGTTTTATATTAGGAGCCTGTTTCTCTCCTTTCTCCACTTTGAAAACTAAAGACTCGTTCTGTAAAAGCGTTTGCATGTGGAATGGAAGAAATAAAATTCCACATTTCCTCAAATTCGTAAACGCACCACCACGTAGAAACACTTTCCATTTTTCTTCTACTGTCTGCTTTTTTCGTACTGACTCGGCAAAAATCTTGTTAACAACTCATCGATAAGAACATCTATAATAATATTTGTATCGCAAACAATTTGACAATATGACAAACTATATACTGAACAAAATTAATATATAACAACAGTACAAAAACAGTACGTTATTGAAAAAATCAGTACATTTGCTTTCTGATTTGCTTGTAATGCATAATTCAGTACTTTAAACAAAAAACAGTACATGTACTGATAAAAACAGTACGAATGGCTTTATCCGCATATTTTAAATGATCAAAAAATAAAGTCATTCTTGGAAAATAGCAGGCTTCAATGCTTCTATTTGCTTTGTAAATGCTTCTATTTGGACGTGGGCCAGATCGTAAGGGATTCGTTTTTATTTATATGACCACTGCAGAGTGGGAAATTTGGAAAAAATTTAAATAATTCTATAACTTGTAAACGGTTGGTTCGTTTACAGAGGTCTATTATGGGAATTCTTTAGATATAGATTCTTCTGATATAGATAACTTTTTGTCTTCTTTATATAAGAATAGCGTATTTACTTTTAATGATTCTTTCCCTGCTTTAAATAATCAAAATTGTGTTCGATTTATAAATTAAGAGAATATACTTTCTCTAAGTAAAGATTTAAACAGTTATAAATCCGCAGGTATTGATAACATTTTCAATTTCGTAATTAAAAAAGTTTCGATTAAAGCTTTTAAATTTTTAGTTATAGTTTTCAATAACTGAATAAATAATGCCTTTTTTCCAAATAGATGGAAAATTTCCAAAATTTATCCACCTAAAAATAATTCTAGTTTAACGGATATCAATAACCTGAGACCCATTTCTTTATTGTCAAATTTGGGAAAATTATTTGAAAAAGTTATTCGTAAAAAAATGAATCTAAATTTAAACGATAATTATATAACAAATTAACAATTTGGTTTCAAAAAAGGGCATTCTTCTGTTGACGCTTAATCTAAATTTCAGAATAATGTTATTTGTTATTTGAGACAGTGCTTCTGTACAGTTGCAGTTTCGGTTGGCGTAGAAAAGGCTTTTGATAGAGCAATTCATAATGAAATTCTTTTTAAAATGCACACAATTGGGTTTGATCATCATGTAAATAAACTTTTTAAAAGTTGTTTCTATAATAGGGGTTTTTGTATACAATTTAATATTTCTTTTTCTGAGCTTGGTTTAGTTTCTTGTGGTGTACGTGATTGTTCCTTGATCTGTATTTGCTTCAATTACTGGAATTTGTAAAACTTGGGAAGTTTTTGGCCATATTGGCAATTCCACAAGGCTCTACTCTTGCACCTTATTCATACAATATTCTAATGTATGATTTCCCACACAATTTTTTAAAGTCAACTGGCATACTTTATGCTCACCATGAATCACGTTAACAATTTCTTTAATTTCTGGGGAATAAAAATAAATGCCTCAAGAAGTGAAGCAATTTGTTTGAGAAATGCATCTGGAATATGTTCACATATTGTTGTCCCTCAAAGTAAAAGATTAAAACTTTTTTCGAATGAAACTAAAATTCCTTTTAAAAATAAATTTAAATACCTTGGTTTTTATGGCAATAAACTTTTTAAATTTATTGGTAAATTTTAATTAAATAAATTCTACAAAATGGAACATTATTTAGGAAGAATTTTAACCCATAAGTCTCTACCTGTTAAAGCAATATTATTAATTTATAAAACATGTTTAAGACCAGTGCTTTTATATGGGCTTCCAATTTGGTTTTTTATTTCACCTACAATAATGAATAAATTTGAAAACTTTGAAAGAAAGATAATACGTTCATGCATTGGAAAAAATTTTGTTTCCAGAACGAAACAATTTTCCAACGCTGTAATTTATGGAGAGTCATTAGTAACTCCTTTGAGTTGTTATGTCTTCAAAATAATTGAAAATTATATTGTCAGGTTACATTGTCATGAAAATTATGTCCTTCAAAATATAAGTTTAACTCAAAGTGGCTTTAGCTGGACTAATACCCATTATTTATCTCCCCTTGGTTTGCAGAATGAATTGTGTGTTTTGGCATAGACATACTTCAATTTTTATATATATTTATTTATAAAATTTGCGTTTTTTTCTTTTTTTTAAAACTTTTTTTTATTTATTTTTTTTTTTAATTCTAGTACATAAGTTTTGATTAAAAGTTTGTGAACTTTGGTTTTTAAAGATGTATATTGTTACCTAAAACGCAAAAGGCCCTATCTAACAAAAAATTAAAGATCGACTTCATAATTGATTCTGATGTATTGCATCAACTTAAATGACCACAAAACAGTTTGGAATCATTCGACCAAAACTAGCGATTTTATTAACCAAAAACAAAAGGCCCTATCTACAAACGATAACGCGAAATATACTTAAAGGACTAACTAACACTTTGCATAATATGCAACATTGCTAATTGTCAAAACAACTGGTGGGTTTTACAAGAAAAATAGAATAAAAATTAATTATAAACAGTTTAAAGCAATTTATAAATTTATCATATTAAATAGTTTTTGCTGCTCCTGTAAAATTTTCAAAATGTTAGATAGGGCCTTTTGCGTTTCAGGTAACGATATTCACGAAACTGTTAGCATTGGGATCAAATGCGTTAGCAATTTTTATTCATTGTACAATTTATACATTTTCTGTTAAGTTTGGTACTGTTATTTTCATGATATACATTTTAAGACATTACAATTTTAAATGTTTTAAATTTGTTATATTACGAGGGCGGATCAACAAGTCCGTGACTTTTCAAACTTCACTTGTAGTTATATGAAAAAAAATTTTATTTTTCAGCATAATCTCTTTTTAGCTCAATACACTTAGTCCAACGTTTCTCCAATTTGTGTATCCCTTCCAGATAGTAGGATTTTTCGAGGTCAATAAAATAGGCATTTGTTTGACCAATATTTTCATCGTTCGAGCTAAATCTCTTTCCACCGAGCCATTATTTTAGGTTCCGAAATAGGAAATAGTAACTGGGGGCTAAATCCGGAGAATATGGCGGATGAGGTACCAATTCGTAACCCAATTCAAGTAATTTTGCCATTGAGTTGCACTCGTGCATTATCTTGATGACAAAGAACTTTTTTCTTGGCCATATGGGGTCGTTTTTTTTTAAATCCTCGGTAAATCGGTCCAATAAGTTGGCATAATATTCGCCGTTTATTTTTTTCCCTTTTGAAGGTAATCGATGTGGATTATACCGCGTGCATCCCAAAAAACTGTTGCCACCACCTTATTGGCCGATAAACTTACCTTGGCCTCCTTCTGAGCTGGTTCACGCGGAGAAAGCCATTGTTTAGTCTGCTGCTTGGTTTTTGGAGTGTTGTAATGGATCCATGTTTCATCCACAGTTAAAAAACGCCGTAAAAACTCATTCTAATTGCGGTTAAACAACTCCAAACAATCCTTTGAAGTTGTCACATGATAACGTTTATGGTCAATTGAGAGCAAACGCTGCACTCATTTTGCAGACAGCTTTCTTAAGCCCAGCTGATCATTTAAAATCGAAACCACACTGCCATATGAAATGCCTATGGCATCAACAATCTCACGCACTTTTACTCTTCGATCGGCCAACACCATATCGTGAATTTGTTCGACATTTTTAGGTTTATTGACTTCAATTGGCCGTCCAGAACGTTCAGCGTCATTTGTTCTTGTGCGACCACAACGAAAGTCAGTAAACCACTTTTAACCCATTGAAATCGATGGTGCAGAGTCCCTATAGTATTTATTAAGCTTTTCCTTGGTTTGATTGACGGTTTTTTTTCGCAAAAAATAATGTTTAATGAGCACTCGAAATTCACTTATTTCCATTTTTGAAAAAATCCATATGCACTATTTTAAATTTTTTCCTATTTGTGTGTAAGTAAGTGTTTCTTGAACCCTAAAAAATATTTAAGGTTTATTGCAGGTTTATGAAACGAATTTTCTATGAAAATTTGTTTAAACCTTTTATTAATCAAAAATATTTTTTATGAATATGGGGGTTAAAGTAAAACATATGCTGAGAAACAAGACAAATTGACCTTTCCGACGTTTTGTAACATACCAAACTAGCATTTCATACCTTCGATACTGTAATACCCACAATATGTTAGTCCCAGGAGTAAAATCACTTTTTTCTATAGAAATGTTTGACAAATTATTATTATTTTTTATTTATTTGTAATAATAATTAAATTAATATATAATAATAATCAGGATACCATACAGTCATTCCACTTCAATAACGACCAAGCAACTAATTTATAGTAGTTATTTACTACAGATGAAAAACTGGAACACAAAAGTATGGTAATTATATCCGACGACTTAAAACATGATATAGTTGCAGTTTATGAGTACCAAAAGATAATAATGAAATATCTAAAATTTAAATTAACAGTAGAGAAGGTATACTTTGTTTCAGACGGAGCTCGTCAAAATTTTTAAAACAAAAGTAGCCTCTCAAATCGTATATCTCATGAAAAAGATTTTGGAATGCCAGCTGGGTGGAATTTTTATCCTACTGCTCATTGTAAAGGTGTATGTGTTGGTATAAGAGCAAATCTCAAAAGAATTGCGGCCAAAAAATAGACCAGCAACGAAATCAACAGGTGAACCTAGTAACGCCAAGAAAGGATTGGCAAAAAAAGAAGCAAATAAAGGCAATAGATAAATTAGATGGACGATGAAAGACTGGGTATTTGAAAATTTACAAAACTAAAAAATTCATAAACTACAAAAAATGTAGTGTAAACATTGTTTTTATATAAATGGATCTAATGTGATTAAAATCAAATATTATTAAATTACTTATCTTTTTATTATTATTATTATTTTTATATATTAATTTAATTGATATTACAAATAAATAAAAAATATACATTTTCAAGATTTATATATAAAAAGTGATTTTATTCCTGAGGTTTATATATTGTGGGTATTATAGTACCGACGGTATGAAATTTCAATTAGGTGTGTTACATACCGTCGTAAAGGTTAATTTCCTTAGTTTCTTAGTAAAAGTTTTATTTTTAACTTTTTAGAAACACTTACACACAAATAGGAAAAAGTTCAAAACAGTACATAGCTAACAATTGGAAAATCCTAGTCTTGAGTTACAAAACATCCTCACATCCCACTTAGCGACCAAACAGCTCTTAAAGAAAAGGACCTAAGTTTTCTTTTGAAAAAAAAAATTATAAGAAAAATTTGGGTTTTTGCAAACACAAAAAAAAATTTAAAAAATTGATATGAAAAAAAGATGGATTGAAAAAATAAATATCTAAGCTACGAGTATTTGGGACTAATTTTGATAAGAGCAATAGGAAATAAGTTATATGGATGAGAAAAACACATATTTGGCCAAAATGTCAAATTTTGACTCCCTCTCACCCAGAGAGTTCTTGAACGATATTGTTGAAAAATTGTGTCTAAACTATTATCCAATAGGACTAACCTTGGTGCATCCGATCGGATGATATGGGCTTCAAAAGTTGGGTCACTTGAGTAAAGTCTTCCCTATATGTATATGTATGTATATATGTATGTATATATATATATATATATATATTGTATATATGTATATTTATTTATATAGCTTTTTTTCTTCTCACACCATGGTGAAGGATATATAAGATTCGTCATAGCTGAATATATCACAATCAGCCATGTCACAGAGTACAATTCCGTTCGGAAACGGAATTCATTCCGTATTTTGGTCCTTGAGAAAATTACGAAAAAACTTTGCGGAATGAAACCATATTTGTTTTCATGAACGGAATAGGAGTTTTCTGTACCTTGAAGGCAAAAAAAACTTTCAAAATTTACTTTCTATCAATAAACAAATATGTTTTCTTCAATTCCGAACGGAATTGTACTCTGTGACATGGCTGTATATCTTAATTCGGATTGAGTTGTTAAAATCTCATCGTTTTGTTAGTCAGCATGTGGAGTGAGTAGTAACTTAAAGATACATACATCTTATTTAAATGTATCGCAAGAATGGATTCAATGATATGAAATTTTCTTTAATTGCAAGTGAAACCATCAATGGACTAACAATAGTGCATCATACTCAGTATAAACGAGTATCCATGTGAGTAAGTGTTTTCGCCTACAAACACACTACAGGAGCATCACGGCAGGAAATATTTTTTTTTTTTTTATTTAATTTTATTATCGTCATTTAGAGAAGATCAGTCTGCGTGTTCAATAATGTTGGCTTATAATTCAATTAATATTGAATAAATAAGATTCGTACTTTAAGTTGTTTGTGTTGTTGAGTACACGGGTTTGAATGAGCGTTGTGGGACACAATAGTGAAAGATTGAATCGATTGTACGATTGAATGCATGATCTGAAATTCTTATATTCGTATGCTAATGACTTTGCACTTTACAATTCTTTTTTGAATCTAATCCATACAGTCATGCATCTGTATCACATTTGTTAGAGTTTTGTTGTGTTGTAAATAAGTAGTAGATATAGTTTGTAAATGTTGTTATTACTTACATTTGTGTTTATATTATTACGTTAACGATTATTTTCATAATGCTTTTATGTATGACTAGAATGCATTGCCATTATCATCGTCATAATGTCTGGCATGATTAAAGGTGTGTTCGTTCCCTGGTTCTCTTGTTACAATGACGATGAATTTTTATTTGTTTTGTTCTGTTTTGTTGGATAATGATACAGGTGATGAGATGATGGTTTAACTTTATTTTATATTTATTGTTTTGTGTGCCCATGCACTTGACCGGATGTTTATCTAAAACGATTAAGTTGCTTAAAAAATACACAAATGAAGTCATTTGATACATCATAGATTCGATCTTTAAAAAAAGAAAATGTATCTTTTAAACTAAAAAGTGCTTCTAAAAATAGCGTTTGTGATATTGAATTTTGGCAAAATTTTGATATATATTGCACAACACTTAAAAAAAATTACGGGATTCGTTGGAATACTGATAGAGGGGAAGAAAAAAAAATAAACGTGTATCGGCATTTTGAAAGTTTACGTCGTGATTTTAGGGGGAGTTAATGTTCCACCATTTTGGCACATATATAGGATGAATCGGCATAAAAGCAATTTCACCCTTACATTTTAGTTACACGTTCGTTATACGATATATAAGTTGAAATCATTATTTGGAGCTTCGTTTGCCTGAGTGCATCTAAACCAAGTAGTTAGGTGTTACGATTAAAATGTTGACATCACGCAATCCATTTAATTCGTTTGTGTTGGAGCCATGATATTTTCTGAGCAAAAACGTTGGCTTTGTACTAGTATTTTGGCTGCTACTCTTATATCTTCTATGCAATATTTATATGGCTTATATTTAATATTTTGCAATTTCTCCTGGAAACGGGTATACTGTAACACTTGCTCGTTACTATCATAAGCGACTATAACAGGAAGTCTATGAACCAGTGTCGCCAATGAAGAGTTCGGAAATTACACATTACTTTGTCCCAAATAACACATTTAAAGCAAAATTACACACAAAAAACCCAAATGTATTGCCCACTCGATATTCTAAAAATAAACTGCACAAATAATTTTTTTACTTTTTAATAAAACATATGGAACAAAAGTTGAAGAAATGACAATCAAATTTGACAGTTTATATCTAAAATTATTTGCTTTAAATATGTTTAAACAGGTTTTTCGCAATATATATTCACATAAATGTTTTTTAATGTCCACACATGGACATATGGTGTTGGCAATGAAATTTGACAGATGAGTTCATAAATATCTTCAAGTTTATTTCTCGTGGAGAGCCCATGCCAAATTGGACTCAAAGTAAAATTACACAAAGATTACACATGAAACTAACTACACATGGGCTATACATGAAAGAAGAAATTACACACAATATGTGTAATTAATTACACATGGATTGGCAACGCTGCTATGAACCTTCTTCCCGCCGTCTGGTAGGGCCACCAATATTTTTCCATCTCATTGCCATTATGCATTTTACATAAAAAACTGCAAAAAAAAATTAAATTTTGTTTGGGAAAGCCCTTAAGAAATTGAGATACCGGCGAGGTATGTTAGAAAGAAATGTCGAAGATGAAAGATATAGAGGGTTGGGTCATACATTTAACCCGTCTAGAGACATCCAAAAAGCTGCGGGAGTCAATTTTATACACTTTTATAAACTTTGTATGGAAGCCCCCTTAAAGAGTGGAGAGATAGATAGATAGATAAAGAGTGGATATAGATATGTTTGAAGGATATGCTTTAGGGACAAATATGAATTACGGCCGGTCCCACATTTCATCTTACTACGGATGACTCCGCGGTAGTTGTGGGATATCTTCTAGACATTTGCTCCTTTTCCTTTAATTTAGAATTCGATTCGACCTTTTGCCACCACTCCACCCTCCACATTTTTTGTCTAATGCATTGTTTTTCCAGACCCCAAAGAAAAGAGGTTGTAGCTTTTGGAATCGAATAATCCCTCACTATGTCACGCATAACAGACATGCTAAAATACCAACATATTAAAACTTTATAATTACAGGACCATATCCTATACCCAGCTAGCAAAGGCTGTTTGTTAGACGATTATGTTCAATATACAACTCCTAAAAGAGTCTTCTGATGATTAACTGACGAGTTACAAAAATAAAAACATCTACATTATTTTTATATATTACTTTTTTATATATTGTTGACACGCTCGGTTTTAAATCTTGGAATGAACCTTTTCCGACTCTCTGTAACGGCCATATAAGAGTTACTGAGCTACCTAAATAAGAGCGTTTTTGAAATATGAAAATTCTATTGCCAATACAATTTCAATAAAACAAACCGACCTAAGGATCTGTAAAATAAGATTTTTCGACAGGATGGTGTTGATTTCGCGACCTTAAGGTTTGTTTGATATAAATTGTATGAAAATTAGAAGTTTTGACATGAAAAACACGCTTGATGCCCTTATTTAGGTAGCTCAGTTATGCGGCTGAGCATTTCACGAGTCGTAAAATAATCCCTAAGTGAGTCTCATATGACCCTTGGCATGCTTTTTGAAAGATTCGTTAGATAGTCTCTACATACATCATAAACGATTCCCTTAAGGATTAATATAAAAATCGTTTGCTGTGTTATGGAAGAATCTCTCATACGAATCATCACGTGTGGCAGTTTCTCCCGTGCGAGGAATCGTCTACAATTAAAAAATGAGCTCGTCGACGACCAAAAACACTCGTCATGAGATTCCCAGTAGACTCCTAGACGATTGAAAATGCTAGCTGGGTAAATTCTAAATTCATACATAGATGTTAGTATGTGCAACATCGTCAAACCTCAAACAATGAAGTTTTGGAGTTAGTGGTGCAGAATTGTTCGCTATTTTTCTTT